>OY292313.1:9331642-9931642 GCA_958496155.1 Sisyra nigra | reverse complement strand
GACATTCAAGCTATCTTTAGATCGATGAAAATTTTATTCAGTTCATGACGATAAATGAGTTCGATTTAACCCCGAAGTATTGCTTAAATGATTTATTAAGAGAAAAAAACTTCATGAGATTTTCACATCGAGTCCTTCACAAACAAAATTGCTTGAATTCTGCTATAAGGTCTACTATAAGTTAATTAGTTTAACATGCATTGAGCACTCGTTGATTTCGATAAATAAATGTCTATATTTAATTAGCTTTTTTCCTGGGAAGATTTAAAAAAGATCCGCTAGGGGCAGCACCGGTGGTAGGGTACATGTTTTGAATTCTCTATTGACAACAACGTCAAACGTACGTCCTATTACTACGAGTATTAGAATAAATATTAATATTATAATTAAAAATAGTAATATTAATAATTATATTAATATTATAATAAAAACTAATTGTGGTCAAAAAAAAAAAAATTGTCATGCCTACAAAACATTGTGCATTCGCTAATTGTATGTCTGATAGTCGATACAAGCAGGATGGTGTAAAATTAATCATAGATACTTAATTTACTACATAATATTATAGCATAGCTGAAAAAACGAGGATTGGCTTGGGATGGAAAATGTGCCCAGTTCGTAGTAGGAAAACTGCATAATGTTGAATTTGGTAGAGTTGGGTTGAGTAATTTCATGCGTTACTGTTTATCCGCCAGACATTTACCACCATCAATTCCAACAAAAATTTTTTAATCATTACCGTTTGCTATGCATTCTTCAATTCTCAAATATACAAAAAAAAATCAACTCGGTTTACTTAAAATAATAAAATTTTCAACAACACAATGACATATACGAGAAAATTTATGAACCAATTAACCTTTCAACTAGGACATTTTTATTACCTGATACGGTTAAGCCACGACCTGCAAGCCATCGTTTTAAATCGCAGACAAGATGATCTTGTACTTTTGCAAATTTCAATTTCGCTCCAGGTACATCATCTTCCGTTAACTCCATTATAATTCTATACGTTTGACGTTGTTGTCAATAGAGAATTCAAAATATATGTACCCCGCCACCGGTGCTGCCCCTAGCGGATTTTTCTTTAAATCTTCCCAGAAAAAAAGGCTAATTTAACTAGAGGTCAGTTAGTAGCGCGGTTGACTAGATAGTTTCCCTATACCCCAGCGGTTCTGGGTTCAAATCCCAATGAAAGTCCAAGATTTTTAATGGGTGTTCGGATTCGACGGTCGCTAATGACCATAGTTGTTGATGCGAGCTTAAATAAACCAAATTAACTAGTGGTCGAAATTTGATCAAAATCGTTTAAATTTTAACTTAAAATGACTTCAGATTCTAAATGATTTGCATTGCAAAACCTGCATTATAACTCATTTATCCACAATCATAACTATGAAACAATTTTTAGGATGGCATTTAGTGCACCTTTGAATGTATACCTCAAAAGGGTTTAGGCCTTTTTTGGATCGAAGTTGCGTCAAAACCAACTACGAGCAGAACTTGTTGAATATAATTTGTAGGCAATTCAATTAGCTTTAAACTAAGTGCCGAACGGGGTCTGTAAGCCTCGTAGTTCTCTCAAAATCTTTAATCAATGCATAATTAAAACTAGCTGATACCCGCGACGTCGTCTGCGTAGGCTATTATGTTAAGAACATGTTTGATTTACAGAGGAAACATATTTAAAATATCTGCTGCGAGGCGTCACAGTACTTTCTTTTACTTTCGTTTATGAAACTCACTGTTGGTTAAAAGAACTATAAGTACTTTATAACTATACAAATACATATAGACAGAACTATTGTATATGCATACAGCCTATATGCATATAGATATACGAAGTCCGAACCTTCACCCCAGAACCGCCCTGATTCGAATTTTCCCAGAAAAAAGTTTCAAATAAAAGTTGTAGCCACTAATGAGTCTAAGAACTATGGAAAGTTTAAAGAAAATCGTTGAAGCCATTTTCGAAAAAAATTGCAAAAGCTTAAAAACCCCTAGAATAAAGTGGAGCTTTCAGGTTACCCGATTTCAAGTTTGGTGAAATTCGGATAAAGCTTTCGATACGATATGGCTGTCACACACACACACAGACATGTTTCTAAAAACCACTTTTTTGGACTCAGAGGACCTCAAAACATGTATTTCCGGTGAAAGCTCGAATTCGAAAATTCGACCCGATTACAATACTTCCTTTACTATCTATATAGTAGTAAAAGATTAAGAGAAAAATTGAAAGCAAAAATATAATAAGATTAACCGGAAAGAAATTAACGTAGAACATTTTTAACTACATGCCAACAAATTGCTCCTGCAGAATCCGTTATTGCTCTAAGTGTATAAGTTAATTAATAATTAATTTTTCAAAAATTTGTTATTTCAAAAATAAAATTGCTATATAATCCAAAATAATCACTTTTTTTCAAAAAATTGTTTCAAAAATGCTCTTTCCTGATCCGCAATTGCTCCCGGTGTATAGTTAATTAGTAATTATTCAATTTTTAAACTATTAATTTTTATAAGATCCAACGGTAGTTGATGACGTCATAATACAACAATACATTTATAAATAGTTACAAATACATATTTAATTAATTATTAAAAATATTGCAAAAATTTGATCAATTATTTGCGTAATGAAAAGAGCAGATAGAGAGCATAAAAAAATTAAAATTATTTTGTCTTTTATAGCGATTTTAATCCTTGAGATTGAAAATGTAATTATTAATTAACTATTAACTATACACCTGGAGCAATTGCGGATCCGGTAAGAGCCGTTAAGTAGCAATTTAAAAAAAAAAACTTTAATCTCGCCAACTCAACTATTTCTGGTTTAAAAATATATTCAATAATAAAAGGGAGTGTTGAAATGTAATTTGATTATTGTAACGTTTGTAACTTAAAAATGTATTTTGAATTTGTACTGACAGTAAAATATAAAAATGCTAAAAGAGAATTTTAAAAAAGCTTTATTAATCTAATAACAGTTTTTAATGGCAATTTGCTTTTTAGCTTTTCCATAAGAGTGTAAGTGTGTACTGAGCGGTTCAAATATGAGATAATCATTAGGCAGTGGAAGGAGAAACACTCTCTCTGCAGCCCATGCGCAATAAACCGTTTGCCCCGCTCTATCAAAGCGACGAAAAATGCCCGTTTAAGGCGTTTTGCTTGTAAAAATCGCATTTTTTAAAACTTTAATTACTTTGTTTTTAATGAAGATATCGTGATAGTTCTTTTTTTAGATAAGGACCAAGTATATAAAAAGAAAAACAAAAAAAAAAGATCGAAATCTATCTAATAGTTTTTGAGTTAAAAGCGAACATTGGAAACAACTATCATTTTATTTAAACATGCATGACCTTTGGTGGACTCAACCACATTGCCACCCGGCAAGCTCTTGCCCCTAAAGAACTCCTAAAACTCCTCATTTGTAAAAGTAACAAGGGGTGCAAAGATGGCTGACTTGCCTGAAAGCTGGGCTTAGATGTTCTGGGATGTGTGCTACCTGGTCTGGGGAAATGTGCAAGAATGCTGCCCTAATCATCATTGAAGAGGACGACGATGACAAGCCTTAAGACAACCTTGATGATCCACCAATACTGGAGTTCTCACCCAAATATGATTTTATCTGTTAGATGGGTTCTCTAAGATTTAAAGGTGAACTGCGAGGCTTACAAACCCTGCTTTGCACTTAATTTAAAGCTAATTAAATTGCCTACAAATTATACTCAATAAGATCTGCTCATAGGATCAATAGTTTCGACAAAACTTCGATCCAAAAAAGGCCTAAAACAAAATTTTCAATTTTTGAAAAAAAAAATAACCCCACTAACTCATTGGCGTGCAGAGCTCCGGTTGAGCTTATTTTGTAACAAATTTATTGCTCTTAAAAAAAAAGAACAACTTTTGACGAAACATACATGGATTAGGATATACCGAACAGAATCCGAAACCAGTACAAAAATTTCACGGTTTTTCCTGTATAAAAATTTTTCTTTCTCAAACTTGAGAATACATAGCCTTAAGGGGTCCAAACAACAGACTAAAAAATCAGAGTAATATCATGTTTTGCGAATTTATAATTGATTTTGACTGGCCTACTAGTGTTACGAATACAAGCCAGTAGGATTAAAATTTAAACTGAAAATATCTGCAAAGTGGTTGCGTGTACTTATGTACGCGCGTGAGAAGTTATACTTCTTTGGCATCATTAAAAATTAGTTTTTATTAATTGCATTTAAATAATCAATTTTAAAAATTGTATATTAATATTTAATAATAATAATAATATATATATTTAAAGATATAATTATTAAAAATAAAATTTAGAGAATAATATTTTAATTTGTATCAATAAATAATATCCAAAGAAAGCTGTAAAACGTTTATAAAATTTGTCAGGATCATTTTTCTGGTTAACAAGTCATGCATGTCATGAAAACGAAGCATCATAGAAATTGCGAAATAAAGTAAGTAGCTACTTTTCAAAGTACCTAAATGTCTTAATCTTGTTATTATCTTGTTTTACTAAATTATTATTCTAAGATGGTTGAATCATTTCAGAATCCCAGATTTCGTGATAACTAAGAATATGCATGAAATGCAGACGTCATTTTCATCACAGCTATCTGCAAAATTCGAGAAAAGTGATAACTTATTTTTTAATAATATGTGTCATTTGTCTATATAAATATTTTCTAAGTAAAATATATAAAATATATTTAAAGAATTCATTATTTTTAATTTAAATATAAAAATAAATAAATAAAACAAAAATTCAAATTACGCGCGCCATGTTACAAAAAACCGAGTGGTTTTGTGGCCAACTTCATCTTGTTAATTTGTGATGTTAAAATAGAACGCTACTAAATAGCCTAAAAGTAATATTCCAATAAACACGTTTTTTTCCGAGTATGTGTTGTAAATTTGTATTTTAATGACTATTTATTGGCTAAAAAACTGTAAAAAACTATGGTTGACAATGAAAATAAAATCCAAAGAAAGACGTTTATAAAATTTGTCAGGATCATTTTTCTGGTTAACAATTCATGCATGCCATGAAAGCGAAGAAGAAATTGCAAAATAAAGTAAGTAGCTACTTTTCAAAATAAATGTCTTAATCTTATTCATGCCTTGTTTTACTAAATTATTATTCTAAGATGGTTGAATCATTACAGAATCCCAGATTTCGTGATAACCAAGAATATGCATGGAATGCAGACGTCATTTTCATCACTAAACTAGAAAAATGGTATAACAGCTACTGCAAAATTCGAGCAAAGTAATAACTTATTTTTAATAATATGTGTCATTTTTATATATAATTATTTTTAATTTAAATATAAAAGTAAATAAATAAAACAAAAATCAAATTACGCGCGACAAGAAACCGAGTGTTTTTGCGGCCAACTTCGTTTTGTTAATTTTTGTCTCAAGATGGCCGCCCATCTAAAAATTTCACTCTCATCAATTTTTCATAACGCGCCTAAAGAAGTATAACTTCAAAAATATTTTATTTCTGAGCTTCATTATGGTCTCATATGATTATCTTAGGTTTTCCTCCTCGACGGAATTGTACTTAAATGGGGTAAAATGTATCTTAAAAACTTAAAGTTTATATAATAGAACTGAACCAATTTAGTAAAAACCCGATATGTATCAAGAAGTTCATATTATTTACTTAGTTAATAGTTAGTTTTATAGTTTGTAATTTTTTTTTTTTTTAATTTTAAGACACAATTTTGTCACATTCTCACCCATTTCATGTCATTCATTTTCAGTTACAATAAACTAAAACGACATTTATTTTAATCCTCAAAATTAAAAACAGAAAAAAATAAAATTTTTATTGATTATTCAATGAAGACATCCACTAAAATAATCAAAGATGACTCAATGGTTTTTCTCGTTGATCTCAGCTTTTTATATAGAGCCAAGAGTATTTAGTTAACATGGCAACGACTGACGTATATTTCGGTCGTTTATTTACTACCTTTTTTTTTATTTTAACAACCCAATATATGAGTGGAAACGAAACAGAAAATCAGAAAAATAGAAAATGTATTTTAATACACACTCGTTTCCATTTCCCAATTAATACGAGTTTAACAATGAAATTTTAATAATAGCTCAATCTTTTTATCAAGTTTCCTTTTGACTCTAAGCAAATATATGGCATTCAGTGTCGCATTTTATGTAGATACAACATATAAACATAATATAATCCTGGCGTCATCGTAATCTTCCAGTCTTCCCAGTTCCCAGCGCCTCCACCATATATTTTATATTATTTGTTATACGTCATTCTGTCTCCATAAGATGTCTGTTATGCTTTATATTCGTGTATATTTTTATTCATCACAAAACAATGGCTCTAAAATTAGATTATTTCTAATGAAAAATTGGCGTAATGGTGCAATGATCAAAGCCAAACCAATGTATTGCGTACGGATTTTAATTACACAGGTTTTGTACCTTTTAAATTTTCCCCCCCCCCAATCTCCTGCTATTGTCTAATTGGAGAAGGGTTATGGAAATCTCTAGTGCATTTTTATGAATGCAAATGTGGTTTTTAGTAGTTCGTTTGTAATGTTTGTTGGTTTTGCTTGGAAAAACCTAGTCGTATACCTACAGGAAACAATAGAAACGTTGTATATGTGTTGTTTGTTGTGTTGTCTTTTGTCTTTATTAAGAATTATTGTCGGTGGAACAGAGAAAAGAAAACAGTGAGCTTTGAGATTTGTACTATATATCAAAGAGTTTGTTTGTATTTATGTATGTATATGTGCATGTTAAGGTGAATGTGGTTGAATAAAAGCATGTTATAATTCCCGGTATATTTTCACATTTGTGTTGGGAATTAGCCGGTTTTTATGACTTAACAAGTCTACGGAATGGTGGAAAATGTTTGATTTAACTTTAAAAATAGGAAAACTTAATTCCTCGCTTGACTAATTTATAAGTATGAATGTCACACAAACTTTTTATTCCCTAGAGAAAAATTATAGTAGGCCAGGCCCGGGCTTGCCTTAGGGAAGATCAGTTAAACACACGAAGGGTCGATATGGTCAAAGAGCCGTTCAACTATAACTATAATTAAACTGTAACTTTTATTTGAAACTTTCTCCTGGAAAAATTCAAATAACGGGAGTTCTGGGGTAAAGGGTGGGTGTTCGTATATACCTACATAGAGACTGTATGTATGTAGTTCTGTTCGTATAGAAATTTATATATATATACTAGCTGGTCCCCGCCCGCTTCGCTGAGCGTATCTAAATTATACTGATTGAATAATGGAAACTTTCATCCCATCAACACAAAAAGACAGATAGATATTTATAGATATTTGATTCATAGACAATTCATGAAAGTCAGATAAACTACTTTTCCAGAAAGATATTCTATATAGCTATCTAGAAGAGCTATCTTATTGGTTCTATACGTTTTTATGAATATTATAAAATACCTATACTTGTATTCCTTAAGTAGCAATACAATTCGAAAATGTTGAATGTATTATATATTTAACTGAGTTTTTCACCAAGTTCAAATTTTTCAATAGTAATTCAACACGTTTATTTTTAAACATTATAGACATTCAAAAATTATCAACGAAAGAAGTTTCAATGTTTCAAAAATTTTCATTATTAATTTACCGATGTTATCGGATGTTAAATTAAAAATCATATTTTGCTGTAGAAATTGTAATTTTGATTTAAACTTTTTTGGAATGATTGTGTTAAAACGCTATTTCACGAACTTTAGGGAAAGCTTTATTAAAAACACGATTCCTGCAGGATAAGTACAATTGTTATGCTATCTTTTGAGAATCGTGCATTATTCTAACATACGAATTAATAATCTATATTTTTCTCTAACATTTCAACTACCCTATTGCAAAAAATCATGTCAATCTTTTGCTCTATGACAAACAAAAACATATCTATCCCACGGGAGTAGTACATTTTTCCTGGATAAAAAAGGCCTTTAATCAGGCCTTCTTGAGGATAATGCGCTAGAACTCTATTTCACGTACTTTAACGAAACTTCTATTAAATACACGATTCCTGTAAGATACAATTGTCTTGTTATCCCACGGGATGAGTACAATTATGTCAATTTTTTGCTCTATGAAAAATAAAAACGTGTCTAGCCTACGGGCCTGTGCATTTTTCCTGGATAAAAGGTAGACCAATCTTTCTTGAGGAAAATTCCTTAAAACGCTTATCCATGAACTTTTACGAAACTCCTTTTAAATACTCAGTTCCTGAAGGATACCATTCTTATCCTATCCTACGGGAACCGTGCTATATTATGACATAAAAGGTAGCCTATATTTATTCTCTGACTCTCAATTAACCACCTCATTGTAAGAAATTATGATAATCTTTTGCTCTGTGAAAAATAAAAACATATTTATCCTACGGGAACCTCACATTTTTCCTGTATAAAAATAAGACTGTAGGATAAGAAAATTATTTTTTGCCTTGAGGACATTATGAGTTATTACTATTAATACATTATAATCAGCTAACAACGTTTAAATTTCAGCAGGATTTTTCTTTACACCACTTTTTCTATTTTCCCGTTTAAATGAGAAATTTTTCCGAAATAAAACGTATTATAGATAAAGATTCGCATAATTAGCTATCATCATACTTAAATATCACCAATATTCATTTTCAACTAAAAATGTATAGTTTATGCATAATTTTTGTTCCAACCTGTTTTTCAATTTCCCAGGAAAATAAGACATTTTCCCGTAATAAAAATTATTCTTTTTAATGACTCAGATTGTTATTTATCATCATACCAAATTTCATTAAAAACCGTATTTATTTAGGTAAGAATTTATAATATGTTTCTAAAAACAATTTCGCTAATAATGAAATATTTTTGAAACAATTTTAATAACCATTAAAAAGGTTATAGCGGGCCAACCTTAAAAGATAGACATATGTCGTCGTGGACTTTTTGTTAGAACTTTTTAAGAGGAACAATTTTGCTAAACATGATTTTAACGTAACTTTAACCATTTACGCAGGGCAGGCAACAAACGCTGTCAAAAGGAACAAATTTTCCTAGTTTTTGCAACATGTTTCATTAATGCTCCGCTGCTATTGGTCGTAGAGTGATGTTATATAGCCTAAAGCCTTCCTTCAAATAAAAGAATTTTTCAATTCGAACCAGTAGTTCCTGAGATTAGCGCGTTTAACCAAACAATCAAACAAACAAACAAACTCTTCAATTTTATATATTAGTATAGATAATAAACTAAAAATTTCAAAATTCGACAATTACTTAACGGAACGAATTTTAATGAAGTTTTGCTAAAGATCCTGTAGGATAGCTACTAATCTATTCTTTTAAGGGAACATCCATTAATTACGTGAGGCGTTCAGGGGCCGATGGGATCGAGTCGAATCTCATCTAATCTTACTTTGGGGAAAAGGAAGGTCTCACAAATAGCACGTATTTTTTTGTTTTGAAAAATATCACATTAGATTGCGGATTGGGGGAAAGGGTTATGCCAAATCTCTTGACATCTTACCAGAGGGGAGGGGATGGGATTTCAAAAATCGCAGGAATTTTGTTGAACTTTCTTTGGATCTAAAGTCTGAAAGTATCTATCATTTTTTTCTGTCAAAATAGATTAATTTTTATATTTCGCTATGAACGTAGGGAATCTATTAATCAATCAGTTAAATTTAGATACACTCAGCGAAGCGAGCGGGTATCAGCTAGTGGATAATATTTCATACTTGGTCACTTTCATCTATCTATTATGAAAATACGATGTTCATTATTAATCAAATTAATCACTTCGAAATTTTAATGTTTTTTTATTTTGTGTCTAATGAAAGTGTAAAACACAGAACGTGCCCATTTTCCACTTGGGAGTTACCAAAGTTCAAAACTTTTTACAAAAAAGTCGTTTCTCAGTCTTCGAGTCTCAGACAGTGCATTTACGTGCACTGCTGAGAATTCCAAATAGAAAGCTCGTGTGAAATATTTAATGGATACGATGCGAAAGTGTCGCGTACAAATGGAACTACATGTAATATCCATGCCATCCATTCAACTAACTCTTTTCAAGCGACAGAAACACAAAGACCACTCGAGTATTGCTCTTGATCAAATCCAATGAACATTTATCAAATAAGCATTGATACAATTTCACTTGTTAAGAGTAATGTTAAATAGACTTTAAGGAAAATTGGTTCTATTTTAGCTACGATGGAGATAATTTTTACATGTATTAAATCTGTTCAGTGAAGCTTGAAGCATCCCACATTTGGTGTGGAGGTTTAAACGGGAACAATTCGAGATCGAGAGGGATGCTTTTGCGCGTTGTTCCTGGAACGACAGCTTACACTATACTCGTGTCTGGTTTATCTGTCCGTTCAACAAACTGATATTGATCGTAGCTTTTTCTTGCATTTCCGCCTGCTTAGTTTCTATTTTTTTTTTTTTTTCATAAACAACCAACGGTTTTATGCGGATAATTTATTAACCAGATTTGGACTTTAAATCGTCTTGAGGTTATGACTTTAAACATTCCACTAAATGGTGTTGTGTAAAGTTGAAAACTTTGAGTTAATGGGGTAAGTTGGTTTGAAATTTCAAGCGGCTAATTGGAGCTGCTGTGCAAAGTTAATGTACCTAGAGCAGGCTCGGACTAAGATCTAAAAGCAGTTTGGGCATTTAAGGCTCATATTTCCCACATTATTAGACGCTAACAAAATTAAACTAAGTATTTTAATATTATTTTAACTAATCGTAATTAATGACTTTTGAAAAAGCTCATTACTTTTTGACATTTTATCGATTGTTTAACCTAAATTCAAATAAAAATTTTTTGCTACCGCCATTAATATAAATTCAAATTTTCAAAATTCTAAATGTTTAAGAAAATTATATTAGAATAATGTAAAATTTGACAAGTCGCTAATGACCACCACGTTAAAGCGACTTTAAATAAATAAATAAAAAAAAATGTTTAGGTGCTATAAAATTCATTGGAGGGAAAGCGTCCATATTATATTTTCCAAGTCAAGCAAACTTTATAACCAAAAATTGATTATCTTCTTATAGTTCTGTAATCTAATTTTCTGAATTTTAACGTCACAGTTGGAAAATTAGCTAAATATTAACTTCAAAAAATTAATTTCAATCGTTATTATCGTCTTTTTAAGGGATTTATCTAAAAATATTGTTACAAATCTATTAATACTGTTTTGACGTTTTTTAATGCCCTTTTAATGGGAAAAAATTCTTAAAAATGTCTTGAAATTGAAAATTCGACTCTACAAGGCTTCTTTAACTATGTAGTACAAATAGTTAAAGAAAGTATTAAATATTATATATTAAAATCTTCAGTATTTCAGTACCAAGTGCTTTTTTTAATGTTTATAGTCGCTTTAACATCTATGGTCATATCACGACTGTCTTACACACAGAAATATTCTGTAGGTCTTGAATCTTAATTTTTAATCTTATATCTAGGGATTCGACGGGGATCTAACCCAGAACCACTGGCGCATGTAGCAGTGAGAGCAGTTAAACTAACCACTGCGCCATCAAGTGGAGCAAGTGCTTTTCTGGATGTCACACAGGCGTTTGACAGGGTATGACATCCAGGATTTCTAAGCTCAAGAAGTATTTGCCATCCCAATATTTACTTATTTTCAAATCATATATTTCCGAGCGATCCTTCAAAGTGAGAGACGGATCTGAATTTTCTCCCCTTAAACCTGTCCTAGCCGGAGTTCTTCAGGGAAGTATACTGGGCCCCATACTTTATGCCATATATACATCTGACATTCCAACTCATCCTCCCACAATGATAACTACCTACGCAGATGATACTGTGATCCTTGCCTCCGACCTTAACCCGTTTCAAGTCACCAATAAAATAGAAGAACACCTCCACCTTATAGCCAACTGGTGCCAGAAATGGAAATTGAAAATAAACGAAAGTAAATGCGTCAATGTAAAAGTTACCTACTCTAAACATATAACAATACCCACCAATAACGTACAACAACGAATCACTAACGAGCTCCAGGAAGCTTCGCTATCTAGGGTTTTGTCTGAATAGTCGACTTACGTGGAACCCACACACAAGACTAAAACGACATTTTCTTAACTGACGCTTTAGACTCTTTAGAAGACTTTTAGGACCACAATCTCCCATAAACGTACCAACTAAATTCACTTTTTATAAATCCCTTATTAGAACTATTTTGGCATATGGAATAGAATTGTGGGGCTCCTATAAACCTTCTAATATCAAACACATCCAATCATTTCAGTCAAAAGTCCTTCTAAAAATCCTAAATGCTCTTTATTATTTCACAGAATTTCACATTCTAATCCGGAAGTAGAAATTCTTTCCTCTGTCAAACACCCAAAAAAATCCTCCATGTCGTTTAAAGAGACAACGGCCAAGAGACCAGCTCCCAATTTCTTAGAGAGTTCCAGTGACCTTTGAACTTTAATTTAAAGGTTTTTAATTTGGAACTTATAATCCATTTGCTCATTGTATGAATGTGTATACGTATTGCAAATTAACTACTCCTAATATTTACTTGGATTACCAACTGACTACCAACTAATATTTAAGCCAACTAGAAGAAATACTAAGTCATTTCACATATAATACAGCAAAGGCTCTGGCCCAATAGCCATAAGAAAAGTGCCCCAGGCGGTTTTTGAAAAATGCTTCCGTGTGCTGATTCCTCTTCATGAAAAACTTATTGTCGCACAATTTTAACCCGCTACTCCCACTTGTATTGGAGTTACGGGGGAAACTACCCCAGACGTTAAATTTTTTTTTCTAAAAAACTATTAAAGATTTTTTCATGAAATTAAAACTGTACGTCGATATGGATAAAACGCATAATATATATTTTTTTCAGAATTTTTGTAAATCTATAAATGATGAAAATTATTATTTTTATTTTTTGAGGGTGGTTTTTTACATCAACCTTTAAAGTGACACCTTTTTTTAAAAATGCGAATAGTGCGTTTATTATTCATCTTTCATTTAAAAAAAGTCGTTTTAAGAAATTAGTTGTCGCTCACTACCAAAATGAGGTCATCCAGGGACAGGTTTGTAATAGACAGCGCATTTCGTAAATGCATTTATTGCTTTATGACTTGTATATATATGCCATAGTATGGTTTTCGTCAAGAAAAAAGGTCCTGAGAGAGAAATTAATTTTTGAAATTTTTATATAGGCCCTATTAACAATATAGTGCAGGGATCTTTTATCCATTCTTTTACTAATAATAAATTCAAAGAAAGTTTGATAAATAATACCTACTTGTAATTATTTTCCATCTCAGATTACCTACATACATACTCAAATATTGCTAGTATTATTATTTGAACCAAGTTATATTTTTATTATTTGTTATAACTAAAAATAATTACAATCATAATTTATTGGAAATAATAATTTAGAATTTGAATTTAACCTTTGCTTAGTCGCTATAGGATTCTGCTTCTATATACGTAATTGTCGATATATTGTTGGAATTGTTTTGAAGTTTATTCATTATTTCTGCTGGCTTACGTTTTTTACGTTTTGATTTATAAAGACCATGTAATAAATAGTAGGAGTATATAACCGCTGCAGCACAGGTACAAAACAGCCACCAATTCTATTTCCATTACCACAATCACATATAAGTACGTATTTTTTAACACCTGCATAACTTTTTTAGTTTTATATTATCATAAGGTTCATAATCAAGAAAGTAATTTGGTTTTTCTATTTAAATGCCTTCGATTGCACTCTTCCTCTTATAATTGTTCTAAAATGTTTTAAATATTGTAGGCTTAAGCCTGCATTAGTTATTATTTTGGAAAGATAACAAACTGCTTGCGCCAATTGATAAGTGCCGCTGAATATTATTTTAAGATCTTCTTCAGTAGTTCTGGAAATCTCGTAGAATTTATCATTGAAAACGTTTTTTTACATAAGTTAAAATTCTTATTGACTTTCCTTCGTATAAAAAATTATTTTATCCGCCATAACAACTTCTGATTTACCTAAGTCTTTTCCCAAACCTATAGTGCAAAGATCCAGCTACTCGTATCTTGCACATTGTTTAAACCGAAAATAACAATTTGTTCCTTAAATCTTTATGCCAAATACTGTTTTATTGACCGATCGTACCATGTACATATTCGACAACCCAACGCACTTGTTACAAATCGAAATGTTTTTACTTCCTCCGTAAATATACAAATTCTAAACTAATACTCTACTAATTATTTTTAGCTATAACAAATAATAAAAATATAACTTGGTTCAAATAATAATACTAGCAATATTTGAGTATGTATGTAGGTAATCTGAGATGGAAAATAATTACAAGTAGGTATTATTTATCAAACTTTCTTTGAATTTATTATTAGTAAAAGAATGGATAAAAGATCCCTGCACTATATTGTTAATAGGGCCTATATAAAAATTTCAAAAATTAATTTCTCTCTCAGGACCTTTTTTCTTGACGAAAACCATATTATGGCATATATATACAAGTCATAAAGCAATAAATGCATTTACGAAATGCGCTGTCTATTACAAACCTGTCCCTGGATGACCTCATTTTGGTAGTGAGCGACAACTAATTTCTTAAAACGACTTTTTTTAAATGAAAGATGAATAATAAACGCACTATTCGCATTTTTAAAAAAAGGTGTCACTTTAAAGGTTGATGTAAAAAACCACCCTCAAAAAACAAAAATAATAATTTTCATCATTTATAGATTTACAAAAATTCTGAAAAAAATATATATTATGCGTTTTATCCATATCGACGTACAGTTTTAATTTCATGAAAAAATCTTTAATAGTTTTCTAGAAAAAAAAATTTAACGTCTGGGGTAGTTTCCCCCGTAACTCCAATACAAGTGGGAGTAGCGGGTTAAAATTGTGCGACAATAAGTTTTTCATGAAGAGGAATCAGCACACGGAAGCATTTTTCAAAAACCGCCTGGGGCACTTTGCGTATGGCTATTGGGCTAGGTCCTTTCAAACTAAAGCTCAGTCACACCAGCATATTAAATTATAAGGCATTTATTCGCAGAAAAGGAGCTTAATTATTGTTCAGAACTTAAATGGATCGATCCCTGGTCGAAACCTGTACCACAAAAAACAAGTTAGAACTGGGATCGATCCACAAGCAAATAACATGGCGATTCAACGGCCATGTGGTCAGTCATATTCATTGATTGATCAGAGTTCAATCAAGTGATCCATTCTTTGCTACACATTTCATTTTCGTTACAATCGTTTTCATTCATTTGGTGTTGTACAATAAATTCAGTTAATTATTTGTGACATTTTATTATCTCATTTACCAACACCACCTAAAATACAGTCCACTATTATCCATCCTCATCCACCCCCAAACAATTATATTATATCGTATGGCTCATTTTAACTTAAATATAGTGGACTTGGAATATTATTCCGGTCTCCAATGAATGATTTAAGTTTGGCCAGTAAAAGTTGGAAATGGCCACAGTTGAAATGAATATATTAAGAGTTTGATTTCGAAATTTAAAATGAAAGTTTTTACTGTTAGGAAGCCAAAAGCCTGACCAAGCACAGTTTAGGTGACAAAACATCTAGTAGGTACTTATTTATAAAACCGCAAAGGTTTTTATTTGAGATGTGCGTTCAGATAATTATAAATTTATTAATATTATTAATAAATTGATCAAAACAGAAAAACGAACCTTTAAGATGAGTAAATTCACATAGATCTCCCTTAACACCAGCCATGTTCAGCAAAGGCACCGTAATCTTAATAAAAACGTTTCCAGCACAGGCACAACACAAATATTTTATACTAAATCAACACTAATTAATCAATTTAATCTAATTTAATCAATTTATTTATAATTCTAATTATAAATTAATAAATTTCAAAGAAAAACTTAAATTTCAACAACGCGTCTTAAGCCACAACTTATCACGCAATAAACTTGACATGACACCAAGCCAACTGTTTTTCAATTGTTACTCGTATATGTATACGGTACGTGGCGCTACACGTGGATATAATTGGAAATATAATTAATTCAATAAAAATTCAAAAATCCCCAAAATTATTTTATTGCTCAATTTGAAATACAAGTAATTGATGCAATTTCTTAATTATTATTACAAATAATTATAAAAAAAATATTTTCAATAGGCTTAACCAGCGATTCCCAAACAAAATATACTCATTGGTGTTTGGTATTGGATACAAGTTAAACACGATCAAAATAACTCTAATTTAAGTGGTTCAAATGCAACAATTAATAATGCCTTGTATTGATTTTTAAAACTACACTTATTGATTTCTAACAAAGAAAATTTCAACAATTTCCTGCTGAGGTCTTCACGTAAATTACGCCGTTACCCAAAATGAAAACTTCTACAACTTTTACTTACTATAACTTGAAACATTTTCTATTTTCCAAATATCATCCAAACCATGCCTTTTAGGCAACAATTAATTCTAACAAATTTTGACCATTAATAATTTTTCTATAACTTTTATTTGAAGCATTTTCCAGGGTAGTATTTAAGAAGTTATTATACAGTATATCTGTAATCCTTATTTCTTACTAAATTTTTATAGCCATGAATCAAAGTTACTTGATTTGCATAAAAGCATACGAAATCAATTGTTTAGATTTATCACAGAACGTTCTTGGTCATGAAACCCGCTATTGGTTAAAAAATACATTTAAATATAAACAGTATACAGGGTGTCCCAGCGTGACCGGCGATTAGAAGTTTCCGGAGAACCTGAAATAATAGAAATCTTAACATTGGGATTATAGCCTAACTAGATTGGAGCTACCTTCCTAAAATATTTTTAGTTCTCTGGCACTTTTGTTTATACCAGAAGTCAACAGTAAAATGGTTATCAACACGGTATCACTTGATTCAGTGAATCAAAAGCTAAGTTCGCCTTAAGATTTCTCACTATGTTTCAAACACAGTGTTATTAAATAAAACCTACCAGAAAACATGGCCAACTACTGTTGGGCATACAGCATAAAGCTCGGTTATGCAATATAATAATGGGCTAAGTGCCAAAAACAAAAAATTGAATTAGACCCGAAAAAGCAAGCTATTAAGATATTCAATCATGGCATTAAGCCTGCTGTTTACGTTTTTGGCAAATGGACATTAGCTTGCTTTTTCAGGTCTAGTTCAATTTTTTGTTTTTGGCACTTAGCCCATTATTGATATCCAGTCTTCAATTATGGATGACACGTTGAATTTTCATATTTTTAATGAAAACTGGGAAATCTTCACCCTTGACGATAGGGATATATATTTGTGAAAATGTGGGGAATTTTAAGAGAACCAACAAGGCAAATAACTTAATTTGGTACAACTTTGAGATACCTAGTAACAACAATTGATTGTTTTTGATAATCTCGAGTGTAACTGCATCATTGAGCTCTCAAACGAGCCTATGTCGAGCTTCCTACACAACTTAACGTGAGAGTGACGAACCTTTTACAAGACGTCCGTTTGCTGCAAAATTTACAAAAAAAGTTTTTTTTCTCGAAAACCGTAAGAATCAGATGAGGTCTTGTTATTATGAAATATGTTCAGAATTATTAATTCAATCGTGTTATGTAAAAACAAATAGAGCATGGCATTTAAAATAACGATTTTAGTTTCAACTTCTGGTATAACCGAAAGTGCTAGAGAACTAAAAATATTTTAGAGAGATATCTCCAATCCAGTAAGGCTATAATCCCAACTTTCAGATTTCTAATATTTTATTTTTTCCGGAAACTTCTAATAGCTGGTCACGCTGGGACAGCCTGTATAATAGCCTATAAGTACACGGAAAAAAATAGTGGTGTAAAATTTACAACACTAAACTAAGTAATATTTTTACTGCACTTTGTGTTCACTATAACCACAAATGTAACAGCAGATAACACACTGTCTCGTATTCAGCTCTAACGTATAGTATTTTTTACTACCATAGTGTAGTAAATATATGTAGCTGTTACAACTACAAAACGGCTGAGAAAAAAAACATGAGAGCCATCTTTACCTTTTTCTATAATTATATTTTTAAGATTGTTAATGGTGCGCATGCGGCGTGATGCGGCGCGTACAACATAACCAATAATTTTGACAAATAAATGCAAGTGTCAAAAATCCAACTATATTATATTATCATGGAGTTATTTTTACTAGTTCGTGTTGTAAATAATACTACAGTTTTTTAATTACACTTAACTGTAGTATACAATACTAGTTAACGTTGTAAAATTAACAAGGAATGTTGTTAAATCTACAACACATTTTTTCCGTGTACATACGAACTTCTACTCTTAATCCTAGAACCGTCCTTATTTAAATTTTCCCAGTAAAAAGTTACAAATGAAAGCTAAAGGCATTGATGAGTCTAAGAACTAGAGCAAGTTTAAAGAAAATTGTTGAAGCGGTTTTTGAAAAAAATTGAAAAAACTCAAAACCTCATAGATTAAAATGGGCTTCCTGTCAGCCGATTTCAATTAAAACTTCGCGACACAGCTAGAAGAAATATCTGAATTGGTACTTTTCTATCTTTTCCCATCGATTCCTTTTTATGATTAAATTTCTGTCAGTTATGACTTATGTGGCGCTAGTTGACTTGCACAAAACACGATAGCCGTAACACTAAACAACGCGATCAACTATTTACAATAAAACTGAGTAAAAATTGTTTTTTTACAATTATCATCAAAACTACGAGGTTTTAAAAAAAAATGTATTTAATTAATTTTTTTGGGAAATAAATTTTCTTTAACTTTCATTTAAAACCTTTTTTTCCTAGACCTCTATTTAAGGAGTTATGATGCCATATATAGTATATAACTTTTTAGCGATTCTCACAATATAATTATTATTCAAAACTTTTTTTACTCGTAACTTTTCTATTTAAAGAAAATCCACGTGACGCAGCGACCCAGATTTCAACAACTACCCCATGTTTTTCTTTGAAGAAACTAAGAATTTTCCTCACAAAACAACACTAACAACAAAAACTTTATCTTGCATACAAAAACCGAGACTGTATTGTCTCGACGCCGAACCAGAAAACGATTTTACTTCCTCTCGACCGGTTTTTTTATGGAATAAGGAAGAAAATAATTAAATTCATTTAATTTGTCGTTATCTGAACAAATATCTCCGTTTAAAAATAGCCGGGCTACTACCCTCATTACATATGCACCCCAATTGTGTGATGGACGTGTGAATGTTGCTTCCACTAATTGGTTACATTGAACAAATATAAAATCTACTTAATAAGAGTGAGAATACTACAATTAACAGTTAAATGAATTGAGAATGAAATTCCTCGAATTTTTGGATTTATCTTAAGATGGTCGATTTAAAATGTAAGTTTTAACTTCTGAAATATTTGATAAGAAACCCGAAATCTAACACGAATATAATCGTTTAAGGAGGATAAACATTAGCACATTGTTCACGTGAAGAATGCAAATTTATCTCAGTTTTCTTTTGCATTCATCGTCGTAGGACTTGAAAAACATTTTTCAATAAACGTGGAAATAAGATAGTGAAAATATTTCCGGCTGGCGCGACTTAAATTTATTTTTCATTGCAGCATTTTATTATATCGGGAATATGTTTATTTGTTAAGTGCTGCTCGAACGCTGCAGCTACGTCTTAGGTGTACCAAGAGAAAAATATTCTTTTGTACGATTCTGTCACAAATGGATTTTGCATCATACGTCCCTTTGTCGACAAGCTCGTCTTACGAATATAAATCTATACTAATATATAAAATTGAAGAGTT
Organism: Sisyra nigra; assembly: GCA_958496155.1. Taxonomy (NCBI): domain Eukaryota; kingdom Metazoa; phylum Arthropoda; class Insecta; order Neuroptera; family Sisyridae; genus Sisyra; species Sisyra nigra. Next base: position 9,911,788 of record OY292313.1, on the reverse strand, counting down.
TGTTTGTTTGTTTGTTTTATTGTTTGGTTAAACGCGGTAATCTCTGGAACTACTGGTTCGATTTGAAAAATTCTTTTTGTGTTGGATAGCCTAATTATCGACGAAGGCTTTAGGCTATACGACATCACGCTACGACCAATAGCAGCAGAGCATCAATGGAAAATGTTGCAAAAGCCAGGAAAAATGTTTCCTTTTGAGAGCGTTTGTTGCCTGCCCTGCGTAAATGGTTAAAGTTACGCAAAAACCATGTAGAGCAAAATTGTTCCTCTTAAAAAGTTCTAAAAAAAAGTCCGCGACGACATATGTATGTCTATCTTTTAAGGTTGGCCCGCTATAACTTTTTTAATGGTTATTAAAGTTGTTTCAAAAATAATTCATTACTAGCGAAATTGTTTTTCGAAACATATTATTAGTTCTTACCCAAATAAATACGGCTTTTAATAAAATTTGGTATGATGATAAATGACAATCTGAGTCATTGAAAAAAATACTTTTTATTACGGGAAAATGTCTCATTTATCTGGGAAATTGAAATACGGGTTGGAAAAAAAAATTATGCATAAACTATACATTTTTATTTGCAAATGAATATTGGTGATATTTAAGTATGATGATAGCTAAATATAAGAATCATTATCTACAATACGTTTTATTTCGGAAAAATTTCTCATTTCAACGGGAAAATAGAAAAACTGGTTTAAAAAAAATCATGCTGAAACTAAACGTTTTTAGCTGATTATAGTAGAGTATATTAATAGTTATAACTCATAATGTCCTCATGGCAAAAAATAATTTTCTTATCCTACAGTCTTATTTTTATGCAGGAACAATGTGCGGTTCCCGTAGGATAGATATGTTTTTATTTTTCACAGAGCAAAAGATTACCATAATTTCTTACAATGAGGTGGTTAATTGAGAGTCAGAGAATAAATATAGACCTTTTATGTCATAATATAGCACGGTTCCCGTAGGATAGGATAAGAATAGTATCCTTCAGGAAATGAGTATTTAAAAGGAGTTTCGTAAAAGTTCATGGATAAGAGTTTTAAGGAATTTTCCTCAAGAAAGATTGGTCTACCTTTTATCCAGGAAAAATGTACAGGCCCGTGGACTAGATACGTTTTTATTTTTCATAGAGCAAAAAATCGACATAAATGTACTCTTCCCGTGGGATAACAAGACAATTGTATCTTACAGGAATCGTGTATTTAATAGAAGTTTCGTTAAAGTACGTGAAATAGAGTTCTAGCGCATTATCCTCAAGAAGGCCTGATCTCTTTTTTATCCAGGAAAAATGTACTACTCCCGTGGGATAGATATGTTTTTGTTTGTCATAGAGCAAAAGATTGACATGATTTTTTGCAATAGGGTAGTTGAAAGGTTAGAGAAAAATATAGATTATTAATTCGTATGTTAGAATAATGCACGATTCTCAAAGATAGCATAACAATTGTATTTATCCTACAGGAATCGTGTTTTTAAAAAAGCTTTCCTTAAAGTTCGTGAAATAGCGCGTTTTAACACAATCATCCCAAAAAAGTTTAAATAAAAATTACAATTTCTACAGCTAAATATGATTTTTAATTTAACATCCGCTAACATCGGTAAATTAATAATGAAAATTTTTGAAACATTGAAACTTCTTTCATTGTTAATTTTTGAATGTCTATAATGTTTAGAAATAAACGTGTTAAATTGCTATTGAATTGCTACTTAAGGAACACAAGTATATAGGTATTTTATAATATCCATAAAAACGTATAGAACCAATAAGATAGCTCTTTTAGATAGCTATATAGAATATCTTCCTGGAAACGTAGTTTATCTGATTTTCATGAACTTTCTATGAATCAAAGATCTAGAAATATCTATCTGTCTTTTTTTGTTGATGGGATGAAAGTTTCCATTATTCAATCAGTATAATTTAGATACGCTCAGCAAAGCGGGCGGGAACCAGGTAGTATTAAATAAGATTGAATTCGTACAAAATGATTCTTTTAGGTTAAAATGAAATTGAGATTAAATTAAAATGATCAATTTTTTTAGGACCAAAACAGCTAAGAATTGGTTTCATATCGAATTTTTTCTATTTTTTTTTTCTATTCAATTTTAAATTTTCTGTCAGCCTGGACTTGTCCATGATCCCTTCTGATACCGTCAAATACCTTGGTATTTATCTACACGAAAAAAAAATAGTGGTGTAAAATTTACAACACTAACCTAGTAATATTTTTACTGCACTTTGTGTTCACTATAACCACAAATGTAACATTAGATAACACACTGTGTTGTATTCAGCTCTAACGTATAGTATTTTTACTACCATAGTGTAGTTAATATATGTAGCTGTTACAACTGCTGAGTGTTGTACAATTAACAAATTTTGGCGTTTGCGCATGTGGCGCGTGCAACATAACCAATAATTTTGACAAATAAATGCAAGTGTCAAAAATTCGTGTTGTAAATAATACTACAGTTTTTTAATTACACTTGACTGGTAAACGTTACCACACGTGGTGTCATCCTATATAATACTAGTTAATGTAGTAAAATTAACAAGGAATGTTGTTAAATCTACAACAAATTTTTTGCGTGTAGATAGGAGACTTATACCTAGAAGTACCATATAACCCAAAAAAGAAAGTTCATAAACAGCAGATTCAAACTTCCTTCTAACTTCCTTTAGAAAACAAATTACTTATCTGCAATTAAGCTGTCATAGTACTGATCTGGACGTACGGTATCAAACTGTGGGAATCTGCCAGCAAGTCTAGCATAAAACTAATCGAAGCTACACAATCCAAAATAATGACAGCTATTAGATGCCCCATGATTACCAAAGAGACTCTCCGTAGGGATTTACACATCTCATCAGTGCTTGATACTATTTCTGCCCGCACAACCAACCACTTTAAAAAACTACGCCATCACTCTAACCCATTAAAAGCGCCACTATTAAAACCCCAAGGTGATAGACGGCTAAAAAAAAGAGTTCCTGATGACCAGGATATAGAACAAGGGGAACCCTCCATCGGGGGTGATATCCGTCATGCCAAACCCCCGCCAATATATTGGATTATAGGACTCAGATCCAGATGGGTAATTTGGAAGAAAAAAAAATTCAATTTCAAAAAGGACAAAGAGGCATGATGGGGTACCCCATATAAGTATCCTAGTCCATAAAACCTTTTCTATCGTTGATTTTGTTTCTTTTGGAATGGTGAGAAATTACAAAAGACTGAAAAAGGAAAATTGGTAGAAGAAGCTATAAAGAAGGCAGTAAAAGCTGATATAGGGAATAAGGTAGGTTATAGCTGCAAAGACGTTTTTAGTGCTACAAACTACATTTGAGAGGAAAGTGAAAAAATGTTGCAAAAAATAAGAAAAATGAAGGTGTCGTTGGATCCACGGATCAGCGGTATTTTCAGATGAAGAAGAATAAGAGTTAGTAGACTATTTACTCGATATGGAAACTGGGCAAGACTAAGTCCCTGCCTTACCCGACGTATGGAGCAAGATGGGATCCCATTTACGAATGGTTCTTTTGTTTGATGTTCCTGATTATCTACCATTTGTTAGTCTGATTACCTGAATTTACCTATAAGCTAAGCAAGCTACAGCTTAGGGCCCTCACTTTCTGGGGGCCCCAAAAAAATTGCCCGAGTGAACAATTGTCCTATACACTTAAATATACTGAAGCATTATTTGTACCAACTATTTGTGCAAATTTAATAAAATGTCATGCATTATGGAAATTTAAAGGCATGATTATAGTTATATTATATTCTACCCACAGTTTGCAGGATGTCAACTAGAAGTTATAAAATTGTAGCTTAAAAAAGGAAAAAAAACAGCGAGCTGAAGAAGAGTGTAACGAGACGTTGTTTTTTTTTTTTTAATTTTATTTCGTAAGCGAGCTAATTCGCTGAGGACAGTTTTTCCATTTGCTTCAGGTCCAGTTGGAGAACCGGTGTCCTCGGGTCATCCATAAAAAAAACAAATCGAATTTGGTTGTTTGTCAGCGACTTTGGGGACATCGGGTGGAAGGACGCAGTCCGCTGGATTCCGAGGCAAATGGAAAAACTCAAACAACTCTGATTCCGTCAGCCGAAGAGAGCGCCTCGCTGTTAATAATAATCAATTTTATTTTTCAATAATTTTATTAATATAATAATTTTCTTGTTTATAAGAATAAATCTAATTTTGTTTTTTTGTAATTAATACGTGTTTTGATTATTTAAAATTGATTTACAAGCGAAGTACGAGCGGGGCGTACCACCAGGGTAAGTCCTTCAAAATTCCTGATTTTGGTGGTGGATCAACGGTTCGAAAAATCAAAGAACCCCCGTGGCTCACACACTCGCAAACCTCAAACTTTTCCGCTCCTGATACAGAACCTGTACAACCACAGAATATTTAGCATAACAAATATTTGTCACTGACATAGAATATCTGGACTTATAAAGGACCCCATATCTCAATTAGCTTGAGGCATTATCAAGTCTAAATCCGGTCTTGGATAATTTTAATTATAAATATGTTTATGAAACTATACAAGTCTTTGATCTATTAGGCTTTGAACCTTAGCTACCCCGTCTTGCCCCGGTTTCCCCTACATTTCTTAATCATATTTGAATAAAATGATATCTTTTAGGAGTTTTTACTTAACTTACAAGTAGAAGGAAGTGTTTATGAAATATTAAAATATTTAAGCTTAACAGTTTTTTTTAATATCCCATCTAATGTGCTTTTAATGACATTTTAAGTTTAAAAGCTGAACTTATGTGAATATCTCGTTTACTATGCTTTTTTGGGCATTTTATGTTATTTTCAAGATTAAAAAAAAGAAAATTTCCTATAAATTTGGTACTTACAAAATTTTCATACAGTAAACCGTTTTTGAGATAGAGACAATTTAAAAAGTGCCTTAATAAATATGATAAAATGTTTATTGATAATATGTTTATTGAAAATATGACATTACTCGGGCAAAGAAGTTGGTCACCTAATTATAAGACATCAAAACGGTTCCCAAATTTTTGAAAGAAAACTCGATTGTCGAATTTTAAATTTTATGATAATATCTCTCGGAAATTCCGACACAAGAATTTGGTTGTTGGTTTTTGAAAGGCGCTTCTTCGCCCTTGAGTCTCTTCGCTGGCTTATTTTTGTGAGGGGGACTCGAGGAAAATTAACACTTCCTCTATTTATTCTACATAAATTGTATAAGAAATATTATTATAAAATAGATTTAGGACATGGGCCAACAAATTTAATATGATTTAGAGTAACAAGAAATTCTAAATGTTTTGAATGTTTCCGCAGAAATATCTCAAGCGTGAAAGAATGACTCGGTCTTTCTAATTAGATTGTCTAAGTCTGTTCTTATACTTAAAAATTGTGTGATAAATTTCTGAGAGAATTGAAAATTGAATTTCTCAATGATTGATTATTATAAAGTTGATGAAAAACGAGAAAAACTTTTAAGATTGCGAGACGTTTTTAGAGATAAGTGCATCTGTACTTTATGTATGTGGGTACCTTCAATATATACCTATATCTATCTCATATGAGAGCTCGTCGACGAGTTAATTATAAACTATCAAACATAAACTTCGAGGTGTTTGATCTATTGATTAATTTCTCGCTGAATTCAATTAGTTGCAAACTAATATGCATTTTAATTAAGTAAATGATAAATTAGTCTCAGGTATTTCTCAACGAGTTCATCTAAGGATTTTAATAAAATTTAATTTTTTTTGCCCTTTTTGGGATATAAACAAACAAAAATTAATTTTTCCAGGTCTTACGACCTTTCAAACTATTTTAAGAGGGTATCCCGGGTGTATCCTCGACCTTCGACTTCATTCATTATGAGATCAATTATCATATACAATGTTCATGGAAATGTAAGGGTTACAAATTTTTTTTTCTGTGAAAAAACGCTTTTAAGGGTTGCCAAAATTATCCCTTAAAACTGCATTTTTGCAATTTTCGAATATCTGTTTTTTTTATTTTTTAATGGTGGTAGTTTCCTATCAATTAGATTTAAGGGTTGAAAATTTTTAAAATTTTTGTCAATTTGCCAGATTCAAACAAAACTAATTTTAAATTAACATATTTAAGACTTGAGGGAACCTAAAGAATCTAATTGTAAAAGATAAATAAATAAAAAAACGTGCTGTTTTATTATTTTTTTGAAGTTATACTTCTTTAGGCGCGTTATGAAAAAATGTGGAGGTCGAAATTTTTAAATAGGCGGCCATCTTGAGACAAAAATTTTTCAAAATGAAGTTAGCCGCAAAACCACTGGGTTTCTTGGCGCGCGTAATTTGAATTTTTGTTTTATTTATTTACTTATTCATTTATTTTTATATTTAAATTAAAAATAATTATAGATACAAATGACACATATTATTAATAAATAAGTTATTACTTTTCTCGAATTTTGCAGTAGTTGTTATAATTACTTTTTGAAGTTTAATGATGAAAATAACGTCTGCATCGCGGCATGGTTTAAGAAACATTAGTAGCGTTCTATTTTATCATCACAAATTAACAAGATGAAGTTGCCCGCAAAACGGCTCGGTATTTTTAACTAGGCGCGCGTAATTTGAGTTTTTGTTTTATTTATTTGTTTATTTTTATATTTAAATTAAACATTATTAATTCTTTAAATATATTTTTTATATTTTATTTAGAAAATATTTATATATACAAATGACACATACTATTTAAAAATAATTTATTCATTTTCTTGAATTTTGCAGTAGCTGTTATACTATTTGAAATTTAATGATGAAAATGACGTCTGCATTCCATGCATATTCTTAGTTATAACGAAATCTGGGATTCTGAAATGATTCAATCATCTTAGAATAATAGTTTAGCAAAACAAGATATGAATAAGATTAAATCATTTACTTTAAAAAGTAGCTACTTACTTTATTTCGCAATTTCTATTAAGCTTCGTTTTCATGACATGCCTGAATTGTTAACCAGAAAAATGATCCTGACAAATTTTATAAACGACTTGCAGCTTTCTTTGGATATAATTTATTGATACAAATTAAAATATTATTCTCTTTATTTTATTTTTAATAATTATATCTTTAAATATATATATTATTATTATTAAATATTAAATTACAGTTTTTTTAAAATTGATTATTTGATTAAAATTAATAAAAACTAATTTTTAATGATGCCAAAGAAGTATAACTTCTCACGCGCGTACATAAGTACACGCAACCACTTTTCTGAAAAATCTGAAGTTAAGTCGTACCATAAAGCTGTCTTCTTTATAAATTCTCAAGCTACAATAACAGCACTATCATCTAACTACTCCACCGATTGCGTCCGTACCAACAAATGTCGAGCCGCCTTGGACAGTCTCGCTAAAACTGGTTGGCACCTGGTATTACAATGGAATCCCAGTCATGTTGGTATCTTGGGAAATGAAAAATCAGACACCTTTACACCTAAGTTTGGCACCTTTCTAAATTAATCGCCAACCCTTATACCCCTAACATCAGCTCAGAGGCACATCTCAAACACTATCAACTGGGATTCCAATGACATTAAAAAAAATTAAGCACAAGGAAAAAAATAGGAATTCTTAATGGAATACACTACCCCACGACTTCTCCCCCGACTGACGGAGCTTTTGGAACCACACGACTATCGGACAACTCTACCTATGCGAGCAGTTGCACCGTATTGGTATCCTACCGACTCCAATCTGCTCTCTCTGCAATGGGGAATCCATGAACACCATGCACCTTGACAACTGTCCTGCACTTGCAAGCGTGAGGGATGTAAACGAAACAATCAAAACTAACTAGGTACTCGCAAACCTCTACTGGACGGCGCGGCGCAGCACCGAATGGCAGAAATGTCAAGAGTGGGCGTTGGATAAGAAGAAAAAGTTATATAGACTGTATTATTTTGATGTTTATTAAAAGCAATTAAAAATTATATGTTCTGTACTAGTTCATTTAATTTGCTAAATTTTTTAAATAGCTTCGAGGTGGTGAGAGGCCCAAACGTCGAGTTCCTGGGGCCTTTGGGTCTCTAAGTCTGGGCCTGAAAGTTATTGATTCAAATAAATAAAATCTGTATTTTTAAATGATTAAATTGAAAAAGAGGTGAGGTTAGGTGTATCATTGGAAGTATCCATGTGTTTACAACGCAGACCCATTACGTCCTACAATAAAAAGGGTTGATTTGAGGGTAACTCCCAGAGGAGTTAAACTTGGTTGGGTGCCGGGGCATAAGGGAGTCGTTGGAAATAAAGAAGCTGATGCTTGCGCAAGGGCTGGTTCGATGACCCCACTCATAGGCCCGGAGCCTGGAGTGGGGATTACCAAATCTGCTGTCAAAAGGGCGATGAAAAGTCGGCTAAGACGGCAGCAAAACAAATACTGGCAAGAAATTCCTGGCCAGAGGCACAGCAAGAGAATGGTGGGGAGAATCTGCCCCTCGCTCACAGCTGAGGTTTTACGGCTGGGAAGTAACCAACTCAGGACAATAACAGGACTGATAACCGGAGACTGTGGACTGAGGAAGCATCTGCAGACTATCGGGGTGTCTCAACGAGACCTCAATTGCAGATTGTGTGGGGATGGGGAGGAAAACGCGACCCATGTCATTTTTGAGTGCAAAACCCTCACAAAGTGGCGACTCCTGTATGGAATAGATGACGCTCAAACAGGCTCAAATCGCGCGAGCTTAGTACAGGGACTGCTTCTACTAGGCAGAATAAGCAAGGATCCTGGAATAAGCAAGATCCTTGCATAGCAGAGATGAATGAGCAGAACAGGAGTACAATAAGCCTTAGGCTGCAGTGCAGGGGGAACGTTCCCTAACCTGGTTTTCCAGTTTTTTAATAGTATCGATGCTTCTTTTGAGAACAATTTTTTTAGTTATTTTTTCAAATTCATGATTATTATAGGTATAAATACGTGTAACGCTATGAAGTTGGCTTCGAGACCAAACCAAAACTACCAACCCATTTAACACAAAAAACACCTCAAATACTTGGCCGTGTCAACAAAAAAAATTAAATTTTCTTTAAATAATTGAGTCATACATTTCAATAAAATCGAGTTCAAAAGTCAATTTGTATTAACTTTCTCACTAGCATAAGATAACCTCATCGACCTTCTACTCTATTTACTAGCAATACGAAATGTTTGAAAGATTTCCCTCTTAGCAAAAAATAAATTATGTTAATGCAATTTATAAATAGTCATACAAATTGATTAAAAATTCAGGAAAAAAATTAACATTGAAAACAAATACAAATTAATACACTATCATTATAATAATAAAGATAATGTGAGAAGTTAACTGTTATATATTGAAAATATGCATGTAGTAAACTCGTTAATGAGATGAGATAATAATGACTATGATTTTTTTTAGTTAAAAGCAAGAAATAAATGTAATAACGTATTGAATAATTGCATTAAATAAATAGATGGGAGATTTTTCGTTTCTTATAGACTAGAGAGTAGGTACACTATGTGTTGATGTGTTTAGTAGCACATCTGTGACCTGTTCTATATTTAATATTTTTAGATTGGAAGTTAAAGAAAATATAATATGTAGTAAGGATGTAAATAAGATAAACACTTTTTAATACGAAATCAATTTATTTTTAAATTCAAAAATTTTTTTACTTATAAACTTGAATCAATCTACACGGAAAAAATGTGTTGTAGATTTAACAACATCCCTTGTTAATTTTATTACATTAACTAGTATTATATAGGATGACACCACGTGTGGTAACGTTTACCAGTCAAGTGTAATTAAAAAACTGTAGTATTATTTACAACACGAACTAGTAAAAATGTAGTTGAATTTTGACAATTGCATTTATTTGTCAAAATTATTGGTTATGTTGTATGCGCCGCATGCGCAAACGCCAAAATTTGTTAATTGTACAACACTCAGCAGTTATAACAGCTACATATATTTACTACACTATGGTAGTAAAAAATAAATATTATAAAAAAATGAAAAACCGACTTCAAATTATATAAAAATTCTTAAACAAAACATGCACTAAAAAGTAACAAAATAATGGCGTATCCTTGCAGTATCTACAACTTGCAAATTATTAGGATGATACAATGTACAACTATTGTTATTTTTGGAGTTGGTGTCAGCCAAGGAAATACGACTATATTGGTACTTAGCAAAAAACGAGAATACCTTATGAAAATTATTTTTCAAATAAACTTTTAAACAATATACTCAAACTGTAACAATATCTAGCGACCTTTAAACTTCAAAATACCAATACCAACTAAACCTTTTTACAATTTTTACAAATTACTATTAATATTTATTTTCTTGACTGACACCAACTCCAAAAATAACAATAGTTGTACATTGTATCATCCTAATAATTTGTAAGTTGTAGATACTGCAAGGATATGCCATTATTTTGTTACTTTTTAGTGCATTTTTGTTTAAGAATTTTTATATATTTTGAAGTCGGCTTTTCATTTTTTTATAATATTTATTTATTTCTCTCGTTTTAGTGGTCTGAAGTTTGATGACTGATTTTATGTTTTTGAAAATGGTTAACCTTCCAAACGCGCTGTTCATATGAGGCAGCGCCGTTTAATATTAAAAAGTTACTACATCATCCCTTTTGGCCCTTAAGGGTTGAAATTTTTTGCTTTTAAATGTAATAATAAAACTGTTGGATTATTCTTTCCAACAGAAAAAAAAATATCAAAATTCGGTTAAATGTCACTATTTCATCCCCTATTTTCATCCTTAAGGGGTGGATTTTTTTCTTCAAATTGAAATGTGAACAATTTAAAGGTACGTTGTACGTAATAGAAACAAAATTATAAAAATCGGGTTAGCCAGAAAAATATTATAATATTATTTCATCTCTAATTTTTAATCCCTTACGAGTGGAGTTTTTTTTTTAATGGATAGGAGATTAATTTAAGGTTGTGTTCTACAAATAAAAAAAGAATTATCAAAATCGAGCTATCCAATAAGAAGTTAATATTTCATCCCTTAGTTTTCAACTCTTTAGAAGTGAAAGATGGTCCTCAAATTAAAATGGGAACACACGAGAAGCACTAGCTTTCAAATAAAAAAAGAATTATCGAAATCGAGCTATCCTATTCCTTCAAATTAAAATGGGACCATTCGGGAAGCACCAGCTTTCAGATAAAAAAAGAATCATCAAAATCGTTTCACCCAGTCGGAAATACTGAGGTAACAAACATAAAAAAAAAAATACAGTCGAATTGAGAACCTCCACCTTTTTTTGGAGTTGGTTAAAAATACTATACATTAGAGCTGAATACAACACAGTGTGTTGTCTAATGTTACATTTGTGGTTATAGTGAACACAAAGTGCAAAAAAAAAAGTGACTGGTGGATGATGAAATTAAAATCTCAAATTTTTCTTCTATCTTTAAGGTAAAACATCAAAAATTCAAATTGAAAATAATTTTAAGTCTCCAAAAGTTTTAACTAAAATCCCAACCTCGCCCAATATCCCGAACCCTGCCAATTTTCCATTGTATGAAAAATGAGACAACTTGTGTTCTTTAAAATTTTATCGATTTTAATATTTAAATTTCACTAAGAGTGCAATGTGTTTCACTTGTAAATTTGCACCGTTTGAAACATGGCCAATGCATAGTTAATGTGCTTTACAAAAGCTCTCCAATTTTCAATCGTTCAAGTTACTCTGTGAAAAATTTGTCACGAATACTTTAACGTTCTGTTTGTCTTTTCGTAAAACTAAGAAAATTTAAAATAAATATTTAAGGGGTTTGAATTGAATTTTTGAAGTTACACTTCTTCAGGCGCGTTATGAAAAAATGATGAGAGTGAAATTTTTAGATGGGCGACCATCTTGAGACAAAAATTAACAAAATGAAGTTGATCGCAAAGTAGCTGTGGTGAAAATGACGTCTGCATTTCATGCATATTCTTAGTTATCACAATATCTGGGATTCTGAAATGATTCAACCATCTTAGAATAATAATTTAGTAAAACAAGATAAGAATAAAAGATTAAGACATTTAGGTATTTTGAAAAGTAGCTACTTACTTTATTTCGTAATTTCTAAGATGCTTCGTTTTTATGACATGCATGAATTGTTAACCAGAAAAATGATCCTGACAAATTTTATAAACGTCTGGAAGCTTCCTTTGGATATTATTTATTGGTATAAATTAAAATATTATTCTCTTCATTTTATTTTTAATAATTATATCTTGAAATATATATATTATTATTATTATTAAATATTAATTTACAATTTTTTAAAATTGATTATTTGAATGCAATTAATAAAAAATAATTTTTAATGATGCCAAAGAAGTATAACTTCTCACGCGCGTACATAAGTATACGCAACCACTTTTTTTAGTCTAAACAGTAAACGTGAAAATTTGTTTTATATAAAATTAAAGATTGCTAATTTTCCAACAAAATTTGTTCTATACATTTTTTGCTAAACCTTATAAATCAGTTACTATTGAACCATTTATAAGAAGAAGAAATGTATAGTGTAAGCATAGATCTTAATTACTAAAAAAGATAATAAGAGTTATAGTTATAATAGTCCTTCAAAAATTTTTGATGTTCATCACAGTGTGATTAAGAAAAAAAGTTACCCTAGAGTGCCTTAAAAATTACGATTTTTGACTTGATCTCTACGATTGACAGGACAAGAAGTAAAAAACGTCTTAGTCTTTTTAGGACTTATCTCGAAAATTATACATTTTCATGAAAAAATTATTCTTTACATAATTAATAAATGTTGAATTTCCAACAAATTTTATTCTGTACGTTTTTTACAGAACCTTATAATTTAGCTGCTATTGAGCCATTTTTACCAAGGAGAAAGAAATTTACAATAAAAATATGTAGCCATAACTTCTTATTGCTCTTAGATGTTATTTCGTAATATATCTTGTCTTAGAGAAAATTTAACACAAAAAAAAATTACTACTTACAATATTTACGAAAAATTAACAATAAAGTACCAAATAACGAAAAAGATAAAAAATCGAAGCTTTCAAAGCTTTCACTTTACCTATCAAATATTTCAAAATCTATTAACAATAAAAAAAAACAGAATATCAAATACCTATAAGAAATAATATCAACAAATTGTTATTTAAGGCCTAGTTTTGTAAGGACTAGGAGCTTTCGAGGTACCAAGATAAAACTAACCTAAAATTTAACCAAATAACGACGACCTTTCATACAATTTCTTAGTATTCCCTTAAACCATAAATTGTTTTTAAGTGTCGGTTTTTATAACACAATTCTTAAAGGAAATTATTGCAATGAGTCCCAGGTTGTGCTCTGTATTTTATCCTATTCTTGTTTAATCAATGAAAGTTCGAAAGTGGCTCAAAAAGCTCGGTCATTGAAACCCTTTTTTCATGACTTTTTTCGATTGGAAAAAAGAGAATGTGATAAAAGCTCACGTTTTCTTGTAAAGAAGTCAAGGAGAGGAACGTGTATGGTGGTTAAAGCTGGGAGCTTTTCAGGTGGCTTGAATTACAATTTCGTTATATTTGTACTTATTGAAGATGTCAGATGTATTATGTTAAGTTTATTGTTAGGTTTTAATCGTAAAATTAGGGTTGTTTAATGGAGGGTTGTACTGACACAATGAATGGAGGGTTGAGAGCCGCTGAATGAGTGGGTCGTGGTGGCGTTCGAATCGATCGAATCCGACCACGACGATGCCGTATCACAGGGAAATTGACGTTTTCGACGAGGCTTTTCACGAAAATGGATGAGTGAATGATTTACATAGCGTACCTGTTTTTCAAGTGTGGTCGTTGAGGCGTTGATGGTGCCATTGTTTTCGTCCTTTCCGCGCACAAAACGCTCGAACTTGAAACTGTTGGAGCGATAGAGTTCATTATCCTCCGTTCGCCGACTGCGGCACAGCCTCCTGGTGATGGCACGCGGTCGACACGACGGCTTGCACTCTTTCACATACTCGCTCCAATCGATATTGAAGACACTACGTGACGGCTTGGTCGTCGTCGCGGCGGCCTCCTCGGGGGTGGCTCGCCGCCGCGACTTGCTGCGACGTCGTCTCCGGCGGCTTTTGTCCGCGTCACTCTTGTCGGTGGCACCAGGTGCCGAGGCTTTGGTGGAGAGCGAGTCCGAACGACGTGAAAGGCCGACGCGTTTCAGCATTCGCTCCATGCTGACTTGACGGGCAAATCTCACCGACTGACAACTCGACTCGCACGTTAAGCTTCTCGCGCACGCGACATCACGCATCAGCTGGACACCGCTCGCTATCACACCATTATTACAATTTACAACAACGCTCACTGTTATATTTTCACATTGACAACAAATAAAAAATTTATCAACAATCCCATTATACAGTTGATCAAATCCATCCATCACTTCCCTCGCATCAAACTTTCAATCTTTTAAACTCAACAAATTTGCTTCTCAATATCTCAAAAACTAGGACAAAAATCGAAGAAACTTTTAAATTAGTTCAGTGGCCTAGCAAACATATCTAACTCCCGTAACTCCCGGAGTGTAATACCCGTAATACCTTTTGTACGATACCTTCTCCTATAAATAATTTTACTAATCACAATAGGTATATATTGTAACTTTTTTACGGGTTCGTTGGTTTGTGTATAATGACTACGAATTTATTTCTTAACAATTGTTTATTTATTTATTTAACACTTATGCACTACACGTTAACAATTAGCCAGTTTTTAAAGTCACTTATTCACTATTACAATGTTCACTGTCACAATTTATGTAACACTTTCACAATATTCACAATGTATACTTTATTTAACAATTCACTGATCACTTTAAGCACTTTAACAATATTCACTGGATTTATTTCAACAATGGTCGAAGATTTATATCACACGTAATGTCGTTTAGTTGCACTGTTGATTCACAATTCGAAGATTTATTTGAATACTCGTCGAACATTTATTTGAATACTGGTCCGCCTTATGCTTGTCCGGGGCTTATATAGGATTTCAAAATCCTTCTAGAAAATTTGGCTGTATTATCCCTGGACTTTCTATTTTTCTCGAAATTCATTTTTGTCGACAACACTTTCTAGAATTCTCCGAATTATCGATCATTCCAGAATCTTTACTCCTTCTTAATTCATCCAGTAATCCTTTTCGGCTCACCCCTTTCTGTATGGGACTCCTCACCACTACTTATCTGATAATAGACCGCCTTCTCATTGGCCGGTTGATGGTGACGCCCACTCTCGCTGGGCCGAGTTAGTTAAAATAGCGTCGTCTTCATCTTGGGATTGTGACAATATTATAATATTTTCTAGCATTACTCCGCGGTTTTACCTTAAAAAAGCACCCAAAGCATGGATACTTTTACACCCCCTTCGCTTCACTACTGAAGTAATTCAGTAAATCCGTTACCGATTAGTTTTCTTTTCTACCTATTGTTACTGTTTGCCTAAATATTTAAATTCAAGTTTTAAGCCTTAGCTCTGTCAGCATAAAAACCAGAAAGACATCTTGAGGAAGTCTTTCTAAAGGTGTCTTTAAGAAGTCCAAATATGACGTCTTCACGATCTCATTTTTCAAAGGTCTTAAGGGGTAAAATAGGTTCACTCCGAAAAAAATAGTAGGGAGTTGGATAATACCGCGCCCCTAATTACTTAGACCTATGTATAATTACGACAGAGTTTGATTCACAGATTAAAAAATTTTCAGCCATGCAAAATACCAGAAAACAAAACAACCCGAACTCTTATATTATATCATTCCCAACCCGTTTATAATTAATCAAAAGCATCCATCGCTTCACTTTAGATCTAACTAAAATCTTTCTTCTTTATCTGAAAATCTAGAGAAGTAGTAAAATCGCCTAAAGATCTATCTCCCTCTATGTTTCATACACAGTGTTATTAATCAAACCTACCTGAAGACATAGCCAACTACAGCATAAAGCTCGGCTACGCAGTATAAATTACAGATGTAACGTTGAATTTTCATATTTTCCACGATAACTCGAAAATCCTCACACTTGGCTATAGGGATATGAATTATGAAAATGTGGGGAATTTTAGGAAGAACCAAAAAAGGCAAATAAAATTAGGTAGTGCCATTTAAAAAAATTGAAATTTTGCACAATTAAGTATGTGTTACTTTACGATGCACTTGGAGATACTTAGTAACAAAATTTGATTGTTTTTGATATTCTCGAGTGTAACAGCATCTTTGAGCTCTCAAACGAGCCTATGTCGAGCTTCCAACACAAATTATTGTGGGAGTTATGGACCTTTTAGAAGATGTCCGTTTGCTGCGAAATTTTCAAAAAAAGTATTTTTTCTCGAAAACCTTAAGGATTAGATGAGATCTTGTTATTATAAAAGATGCTCAGAATTATTAACTCAATCGAGTTATGTAAAGAAAAATAGGGCATGCCATTTGAAATAACGATTTTAGTGTCGACTTCCGGTATAACCGGAAGTGCCAGAAAACTAAAAATATTTTAGGAAGGTAGCTCCAATGCAGTTAGGTTTTAATCCCAATTTTTAGATTTCTATTATTTCAGGTTCTCCGGAAACTTCTAATGGCCGGTCTAGCTGGTACACCCTGTATAGGTAGATCAATTTTTTAATTTTAATTAAAAAATAATGGATACAGATGTAGCGTAGACGATGAACGTAAAAATTACCATGATTCAATTATAGCTAGCAAACTAAATCAAATGATTTTTTTTTCTCCTTGATGAAACTTTTTGTCTAATCGGCATTATGGTTGGGCAGACACAGTGCAGAAGCTGACTAGAGTCAGATTAACCTGTCACATGAATAAGGTCACCATCCTTTGCTGGTCCTTAAAAACCATTCTTTTATTTTTATTATTACTGTGGAGATTAATCCTCCACTAAATCAGCATGCCTCTTTCTCTTGAACCTTCTTTGCTTCCTGGGTGGAGGCAAATTATTTAGGTTTAACCGTACAGTTGGGTTAGGGTGAGATGCAAATGTTTTGCTTAGCTTACGATAGTTGCTTTGGATAACAGCCTCCACTTCTAGCATTTCTAAGTCGTGGTGCAGGGTGGCACCTGTAACGTACCACGGAGCATTAGTCACAAGTCTCGAAGTCCTATTCTGAGTTACCTGTACTCGATTTATTTGGCTTTTGGATGCTGTACTCCAAAGCTCCCACCCATATATCCAAACAGGTCTCACAACTTGAAGATATAAGAGTCGCTTCAGATGCATGGATGAAGCCCTGTTGCCAATTAGCCATTTAAGTTGCTTGAGGCGAATACGTAGTCGAGCTGTGAGGCCCGTGATGTGTGCGTTCCAGGTGAGTCTGGAGTCCATGGTTAGACCCAAGTATTTAATCGTTGACTCCAAAAATAAAATTTTATGGTTGATGAACAAAAGCTTTGCAGCTTTGTCTCCATTCAATCTATTTCTTAAAGGACCATAGATTAAAACAGCGCGACTATGAAACTATAAAGTTGTTCGCTTGCTACCGACCCTGGTGGACACGATAAATATTGGCGGGCAATCGACATTAAAAGACTATTCGCTAGGTTTCGACCCCCGTTAAAAACTCCGATTTAAGAGTGTCGGAACCGGAGGTGAAATAACAATCAAAAGTTCCGACTTATCTGAATCGGACACGAAGCTCCATAACATCTTTATTCCAGATGCGTTATTTAAATTCTTAGGTACGTTTATATAAAACTTTTCATTTGAACCCACCTTGATTTTATTTTACTATTATGGATTCTTTAAGTCAAGATGCTGTCAATCAGCGAATAGGAGCGTATTTTTTTTGCCAGTAGCTACGTCCCTCACGTCTTTCACTTGTAGTTTACTCCATCGGAAACACGCCATTGTGTGTTTATTGTTTAATTGTGTTTCCTAGGAATATTCGCTAATCACTTGCACTCCCACTAATCAAAGTGTAAATGGGCTTTTAAGTAAAGTAACTATTATAGTTGATATTATGATTTAAAAATGATTTGCCTTGATATTTAAATGTAATAAAATTTTCCTTGAGTCTAATTTAATTTAAGTCAAATTTAGACTCCCTAAAGATATGCTTAAATTTCATCGAATTTTTCTACTATGAAAGGTATGACCACATGGGGTGTCACACTTAAAACTTTAATTATTACCATCTAAATTACTGGTTTTTATAATTTTTCAAATCAATTGTTTACTGCATATATTGATTATGGTTTAATTTCCCATAGTGATAAATAAAATCTCTAACGCCAACTCCATTACCCTAGATCACAATAGGGTATGCTTTCATCATTATATCACATCGAACTTTTAATCTTTTGAGCTAGCCAAAGTCTTTCTTGAATATCTCAGAAATAAAAAAAAAATAAAAAACCCGAAGAAATTTTTAAATAAAATTAAAAATTGTTTTTTCCTCTTCTATAAATTGGCCATCAGGATCTGAGACCTATAATCCAATATGATGGCGGGGGCTTGGCATGATGAAAAATAAATTAAATTTATCTTCAAAATTTCCTTTATATCATATCATCAATTATTTCTACCAAATTTTTGGTTTCTCCAACAATTTAATCAATAAAACTAAGTTGAACTTTATAATAATAAAATCCATAAGTAATATTCAAATTGGAAATCTCGCTCTCTGATTGGTTTATTCACTGACCGCCAAAATGCTCACTATCTCACTACTGACCGGTACTGACTGAGTACTGATGCGTTAGTGTGTGTATGTGTAGTGCGTGTGCCAACTGTTGCTCGTAACTCAGTCTGTGTTATTTATCAAATAATTAATCAAATTGATTCAACCAACCACTAAAATGTAACTCAAAGTGAAATAAAAGTGATAATACATCGATACAACTAATAATTTCATATCAAGTAAGTTTAAAATCTCTAAATTCTCAAGATAAAAGTTAGCGTCCTAACAATGGGATAGCTTTGGTCAGGTGTTACATATAAAAATCATAGCAAGCCTTAAAAAGTAATGGAAAATACTTTCAAAATGTTTAAAAATTGATTTTAAATCAGTTTCATTTGAGTTTTGGTCTTAAAATGGTAATTTTGACGAAAATAATTTAACATTGGCAAGGGTTGTTGGTTAAGTAATTGACGAGCGAGCCATTTACTTTCGTCGATTCAATCGAGATGGCGCACTATTACATTTTCATTCTTTACTGATATTCAGTAATATTGAATTACTTAATGATTTATTGAAATAATCAAAATAAAATAAAACTGTTTAATGTATGTGTGAAAATGTAAGGTAGAAGCTTTTCCTTCATCAACAACAGAGTTCCGTAATTTTTAGCACAAAACTCTTGTGTGATTTTCAAGAATAGTCCAGGCAAATAACTCTTTAAATTGACATTTGTCCGAGGGGGGCTGATTTTTTGATACAACATAAAGATGGTCATTCCTAAGAAACTGCTAAAAAATCAGCTCTCCAATTTACCGGGAACTTTGGGAAAAATAGGTTTTCTTTCTAATTTGCTATATAACTAGAAAACGGCTCACAAATCGTAAAAAAGTTTCAAATAAAAGTTGTAGAACGAAGTATTTTACATAAAAAATGTTCAGTAACTAATTTCCGTAAAGTGGATAGTTTGTCCTCTACAAGCATGTAAAGCTTTTCGGCGCTCAAAAGTTTGCGGGACGACGTGACGTCATAAAAATGGTGGAAGAGAGGCGACCGTGTTTAGAGAGAGACAGCCGTCGTGCCACATGAATACAAAGTATACATGTGTGTGTGCGTAACGTATTTTTTTTTCATTATTTGTTTCAAATAATTCTCTATATATTATATTCTATTGAAAAAATATTGTAAAATAATTTTTTGGATTTTTTCTGGTTTCTATGTACAGGTGTAACCCACCTCTATAGAATACCTTCAGAAGTAAAATAAATAAATAAATAAAATAATACAATAAATATGTACAATTATTGTTACTTTTGGAGTTGGTGTCAGCCAAAGAAATAAATGTTAATGCTCATTTGTAATAGAAAGGTTCAATTAGTTATTGGTATTTTGTAGTTTAAAGGTCACCAGATATTGTCACAGTAGTAGTATATTGTATAAAAGTTCATTCGAAAAATAAACTTAATAAGATATTTTCGTTTATTGCTAAGTACCACTATAGGCGTATTTTCTAGACTGACATAAACTCCAAAAATAACACTAGTTGTACATTATATCATCCTAATAATTTGTTAGTTGTAGACACTGTAAGGATACGCAATTATTTTTTTACTTTTTAGGGCATTTTTTGTTTAAGATTTTTTATTTATTTTGAAGTCGGTTTTTCATTTTATTTTTACTCTTAAGGGGTGAATTTGTATCTACTAATTGTAATGTGATCAACTACAGGATAAGCTGTACACAATAAAAAAAAAATCGAAATCGGAATAGTCAGTTAAAAGAGTCTTTCATCCCTTGTTCTTAACCCTTAATGATTAGTTTTTTTATTTCATTGAAATTAGAATAAGTAATTTTTAAAAAATTGTCTAGTATAACAAAATAATCAAAATCGGGTAGTTCAATAAAATGTTAATATTTTAACCCCTGTTTTTCAAACCTTTAGAGATGGATTTTTTATTCAAATAAAAATAGGATACACTTAGACATATTTCCTATGTACCTAGATAAAAAAAATTAAAATCAAATCATTAAGTGAAAAGTAATGCGTGATCTGACATTAAAGCGAAATATATCATACATGTGGAATTGAGAACATTGTTTCGTTTTTGCGTTGGTCAAAATAAAACTAAATTTTGCTTTATATTGGATAAATTACAAATTCTTTATATACTTTTGAGTTAATAGAGAATTATTTGAAACAAATAATGAAAAAAAATACGTTACGCACACACACATGTATACTTTGTATTCATGTGGCACGACGGCTGTCTCTCTCTAAACACGGTTGCCTCTCTTCCACCATTTTTATGACGTCACGTCGTCCCGCAAACTTTTGAGCGCCGAAAAGCTTTACAGGCTTGTAGAGGACAAACTATCCACTTTACGGAAATTAGTTACTGAACATTTTTTATGTAAAATACTTCGCTCTACAACTTTTATTTGAAACTTTTTCACGATTTGTGAGCCGTTTTCTAGTTATATAGAAAATTAGAAAGACAACCTATTTTTCCCAAAGTTCCCGGTAAATTGGAGGGCTGATTTTTTAGCAGTTTCTTAGGAATGGCCATCTTTATGTTGTAGCAAAAAATCAGCCCCCCCCCCCCCCCCCCGGACGAATGTCGATTTAAAGAGTTATTTGACTGGACTAGAAGCTGTAACTTTCATGACGTTCATGACAATGGTCATAAAGGAAAGTACAAAGAAGCAAATTATAATTTTAAGTTTCCAGCTTTAGATCTGGAGATCAAATTTTTTTTATCTTGAGCGGTTTTTTAGTAATCATCAATACTTACCAAAAATATTTTCCAAATTTTTATTTGTTTAAGAACAACAAAAAGTTCTTTCTAGGAATTTCTTTGCTAACACAGTTTGTGAGAATTAAGTCTGTTTCAATGTGATGTTTTGTAGAGCCTTGTAGGATGTTTTGTTATCGAGTTATTGTCGATCGAGGCAACAAGTTAATAAGTTATTTTCCATTTTGGTAACTAAATACTCGGGAATTATCATAATATAGTAGGACGATAGTAGAACAAAAAAAAAATTTTAAGGGTTCTGAAATACTTACTATGGGATAACATTGTTGAATTTTTATAAATATGATTGCACATTAATCAACTTCTAAGTATTCCAAAGAAAAACGTTAAAGTTAAAAAACGCTCCAAATCTTTTTTCCTAGTGTCTTAAATGTAAAATTGCCAATTTTTTTAGATCCTACAAGCAATTGTAGATGTGTATCAAAATTTGCGGATACGTTAAATACGTTTCTTGGATAAGTTGCTAATTCATTGCTTGTAGCATTTAAAAAATATTCAACTGCATAAAATTTTGATTGTATTTAACTTACTTTGGCGACTTTAGCCACCTACCAATATTTGAAAATTAAACAATTATCATCTTTTGATTAACCTATTAACTTATTTTCATATATAAAATTTAATTAATTACTTACTTTCTTTTACTATCATACTATATAGTAAAGGAAGTAGGTATTGTAATCGGGTCGAATTTTCGAATTCGAGCTTTCACCGGAAATACATGTTTTGAGGTCCCCTGAGTCCGAAAAAAGGGTTTTTAAAAAAAATGTCTGTGTGTGAGTAGGACAGCCATATCGTATCGAAAGCTTTATCCGAATTTCACTAATCTTAGAATTTCGCCTTCATATTATATCTAGTTGTGCCGCGAAGCTTTTGGTTAAAATTGGCTACCGGAAGCTCCACTTTATTCTAGGAGTTTTTAAGCTTTATAATTTTTTTTCGAAAACGGCTCGAACGGATTCGAACGATGCCTACAATTTTTATTTGAAATTTTTTCCTAGGAAAATTTGAATAAGGACGGTTCTGGGCTGAAAGTTGGGAATTCTTATCCTACGTATAAGTTGCTTATATTTCTTTTAACCAACAGCGAGTTTTATAAATGAAAGTAAAAGAAAGTACTGTGATGCCTCGCAGCAAATATTTTTTAGAAGAAGTTATTGATTATTTTATAAATCTTGGTTCATGAGTTGTCAACTCGATCGTATTTCGGGAAGTGATTAAAATATCAACTTTAAAATTCCACCCAAAATTCAACATTTAGTTGATAGTTGATACGTGCTGAGGTATTCTTTAGTTTTTTTTTTTTACATGGAGCGAGGCTTTTAGTACCAAAATGCATCGAGTCGACTCTCGCTCTACGTCTGGAAGCTCCATTAGACTCGATGCATTTTGATGCTGAGAGCCTTTCTATTTCTCGGGAGCGAGAGACGTGTGAAAGAACCCTAAAGAATACCATAACTAGATATGCCTGGATCCTGGCTTAATTATATAATTAACGGGCATAAGACATCATCGTGGCTGATCTTCTCTGATTGGTTCTTTTGTTAAAGTGTCCTTATACTTGCACCTTTATAAAAGTATATTTTGTTATGGAAAGAAAATGTTAAGGATTTTTTATAAAATGAGCTTTCACTTAAGGAATACTTAAGCTTAAATAAATAAAAATTATAACAAAATGAAAAACCGATTTCAAAATTAATAAAAAAATATTAAACGAAAAATGCACTAAAAAGTAAAAAAAAAAATTGCGTATCCTTGCAGTGTCTACAATTTACAAATTATTAGGATGATATATAATGTACAACTATTGTTATTTTTGGAGTTGGTGTCATCTAAGGAAATACGAATATATTGGTACTATTATCTAGCGACTTTTAAACTACAAAATACCAATAACCAACTAAACCTTTTTACAAATGAACATTAATATTTATTTCCTTGATTGACACCAACTCCAAAAATAACAGTAGTTGTACATTATATATCATCCTAATAATTTGTAAGTTGTAGACACTGCAATGATACGCAATTATTTTTTTACTTTTTAATGCATTTTTCGTTTAATATTTTTTTATTAATTTTGAAGTCGGTTTTTCATTTTGTTATAATTTTTATTTATTTCTCGATTTTTAGTGTTTTGAAGTTTGATAACTGATTTTATTTCTTTGAATATTTTTTGCTTTTAAATTTAATGATAGAACTAAGTGGAATACTTTTTCCGATATAAAAAAAAAATCATCAAAATCCGATGATTCAGTTTTATGTCACTATTTCATCCTCTATTTTCATCCTTAGGGGGTGAATTTTGTTCTTCAAATTTAAATGTGAATAATTTAAAGGTACGATGTACGTAAAAGAAAAAAAATTATCGAAATCGGGTTAGCCAGAACAAGTTTATTATTTCATCCCTAATTTTTAACCCCTTATGGGTGGAGTTTTTTTTTTACAAATAATGGATTTGAGATTAATTTAAAATTATTTTCTACCAATTAAAACAAGAATTATCAAAATCGAGCTATCCAATAAGAAGTTAATATTTCATCCCTTAGTTTTCAACCCCTTAGAAGTAAATTATTTCCTTCCAATTAAAATGGGACCACACGGGAAGCACCAGTTTTCAAATAAAAATCATAAACTTAAAATTAATCCTGTATGAAAGACAGGGTAAAAAAATTTCCTTTGATTTTAACTCAAAAACTAGACACAATTTTAACAAACAAAAAAAACAGTGAATAAAACAGAGACGGGTATAATATACTAATTATTTATATAAGAGACATAAAGATGAAGGAAATTATAACAATTTCACTGCTCATATAATTTTTATCACATTGTACAGTGTAGGTATGAATTATAATCGGATCTATTTGTAAAACGTGTCACTTATCAAGTGAGACGACACTTCACGACAAATGTTGTGTATGCTCATTTCCTTTTGGTATTATTTAAGATAGTAGGAATCAAAAATTGTCTTTTAAAACGAGATTTATAGTGAAGTGACATTTGTCGTTTCACTTGACAAGTGACATTTCTTAAATATACTTGAATTTTCTTCAAAATTCAATTTTCAAGTCTTAAGTCTTACCTTTGGAGTTTATGGAGTAATTTTAAGGCTGAAATTTTCAAACAAAAAAAAATAAAATAAATAAAAAACTTATAAAATATACGTTTATTAGTATATCAAGTTGATGAGAACGTAAAGAACTTTTTTTTTTTATAACACATCTATTATTTACACTGTGTGGCTTCTTATACATACATTGCTAGAATTTTCATAAATTATTTACATCTCTAATTATGTTTTATTTGTTCTTCATAATCCACACAAACCATCTTTGCATTCATTTAAAAAAAATTATAAAACATTCAACGTTTAGTTCATAGAAAAAAAATCTCCCTGCAACACCATATATTTAAATATCGGAGAGAAATACTTCAAGTTTTTCGAAGAAAAAAAAAACACTTAATACATCCTCATAGAAAATAAATAAAAGGACTAATTTTAACTATTTAAAGGAAATAATTTCAAGTCTTAAAATAAAAACTACAGGCCATAGTTTTTTTTTTCTGATTTTTAATTTTTTTTTTTTTTATAATTTAATTAATTTACTTATCTATCGTCTTGAATGTATATGTTGGAGGTAAAATGCAGGACTTAATAATCCTTAAAATTTAAGCACTGAAACCTCTACCAATGCTTTATGATGTCGATCCAAATTAATCAACCGCTTATTTGACAGTTTAAGCATTTTATTTAACCCTTTCCGAGGTGGTGGCCCGAGTACAAACGCCACCATTTTAACAATTGAACTATCGGCAATATGAAAAGCTCAGGGGAAAAACTTGTAAACTTAATTTTTACCGATTCATTAAGTTTCTTGACTTGATTTGATATTTAAAAATTGAATCGAGTTTAACTTGATTTCGAGTCAAGTAGCTTAAAAATCAAGCCAAGTGATAATTACGAATAACGTAAATGTTTCCCAAATTAACAGTCCGAAAATTTAATTTTACAACTTAAAAGGATAAAAGGGCTGAGGGAAAATCGTAGAACTTAATTTAATTTTTTTCACCTCTTGGAAACCTTTCAACAATAGTTATATAATTTTTCCTCCTGAGTCCTTCATACAAAACAGAAACTCGCCCACCGTCCAACGTAAAGGGTTTAAAAACAAGTTAACGAAAGAAGAAATAAAAATTAATAATAATAATAATATAATAAACGATGACAACGTTATAGGCTAAACTCTGTTTTATTTGGATTTTGTCCTTAGCAAATAATAAGTCTTATTCAAATATATCGTTAACATTTAAAATTATTTACATGTAAATTAAATTATATGTTACACAATTAATATTAAAATTGTTTTGTGTTGATTTCCTTAATTTCAAGTCACTTAGCACCAAAGATCTGGTTATTTAAAAAAAAAAAAATAAAACAAAAGATAACGTCAAACTTCAAAGGTCACTAAAATTGGTTCCCCATTAACATTTTTGGGCGACTTCTTGACAATTTTGACTATGCAATTCGTTTGTTCGACCTTAGTTTGTGCCTCAAATATCATGCATTGGTTGAACATTTGAAAATCTAAGAAAAAGCTTTTAAAGTTTTAACTCAGGCATACACTGTGAGAAAAAGGAACTCCAAATAGCATTCCTGGTGGGCTTTGACTGTTTCTGCACGTATTCACTTTTGTACCACATTATTTTGAAACATTAATATCAGTAGGTACGTGGTGTCCCAGCAAATATTGTTGTGAGTTGTGACAAACTTACGCATTGTAATTTGCAATGGGTTTATAACAATTAATTGAAGGCGCCTATCATATAGGATTTTCTTTGACCTATTAGTAGAAGATCCGAACCTACATCGACCTTCACCGAGTTGATAATAGAATAAAACCTATTTTATTATTAATTTAGTATAGTAAGAAATATATTAAAAATGGGTTGGCTAAAAAAATCCGGAGCAGACTATTTTTTAAAAAAATTATTTTTGATAAACTATTGCATAACATCAAGATACAGGGTTTCCAAGGCTACTTTGACATCGTCCAATGCTACTTTGACAAATTAAAAATTTTTTTAAAAAAATAATTTAATAGAGTATAAACAATCTTAGAAAATCTAAACTATACTCTATTAAATGTTTTTTTTTTTAATTTTTAATTTGTCAAAGTAGCATTGGACGATGTCAAAGTAGCCTTGGACGATGTCAAAGTAGCCTTGGAAACCCTGTAATATAAAAAAATTTATATGATCAAAGTTGACTGCTATGTTGGGTCCTTTATTAATACACAGTATACTTATCTCGGGTCTCTCTCTCTCACACACATTTCCACGCGCATTAAAATTTAAATCTTTAAAATTTGCTAATCTCTAATAGGACCGAATTTTTTGCAGACAAACCTATATCAACGTGTTCGCAATAAAACAGCGCTTATGGTGATATAATTTTTTTTTCTATTATCTTGATGTTGCAGTATTTTATTAAAAATATTTTTTTAAATAATTAAAAATAGTCTGCCTCGGATTTTTTAGCCAACCCATTTTTAATATACTAAATTCATGATAAAATAGGTTTCATTCTATTATCAACTCGGTGAAGGTCGATGTAGGTTCGGATCTTAGATTATATTCTATCTATATTCTGTACGTTTTCTGTCATGCAACCACCAAACCTTTCTAAGTATTTTAGTTTGCCAAAACTATGCTAATAATGATAGATGCAAAAGGTTTATTTCAATCGACATGTCTCGGAGATATACGAGGGGTATACGTATACGAACTGTTTGTAATTACTTTGTACGATAGTCTACCCTCGGCTTAGTTTTGGCGTTTCTAAGCACCTTTTTTGTTTTTATCTAACTGACGTAAGTGAAACGTGGTCTCAATCAATCCTAACGAAACTTTCCTGTAGCTAAGAACAGGCAAAAACGTGCTTCGGTGCGTACATCATAAAGTGACAAGTTCACTTGGGTTACAAACTCATCCGCCCAAAGCACATCTCCGGTCAATAGAACGACATATAGCCTTTTATACACGGAAATGTATGGAAACGGGCGCCCTGTGTGTCGTTCGGAACGAACCTAAAGTAGGTGCATAGTTTTCTGATCATAGTGTTAACATACAAAAAGTCATCTGGAACAAATTTAATGTATGCACCAAGACTATTATGGTGTCCATACAGATGAACAACCATAATACTTTAAGAGCTAGCAACGTTTTCGAGAGAGAATTTTAGATCGGCCAGTTTTTATATATGTTATCTCGCACTATCCCGGATACCATAGGGGCTGTCTGGCTGTCGGGAGGGGTTGCGTTTATTAGTGCGCATCGCACCTGTACAGGTAAAATATTGAAACTTTCAGAAAAAAGAAAAAGTTTCAGATGAAATTTGTAGAAAATAATATTTTACATAAAAATGTCCAGTGACTAATTTTCCTAAAGTGGCTAGTTTGCCCGCTAAAAGCTTGGAAAGGCTGGCTCATTGTGACCTCATTTGAGTGGCCGACCGTTCAGAGATGCAGCCGTTGTGCCGACATGTATACAATGAGCCTTACAAGCTTGTAGCGGGCAAACTAGCCACTTTAGGAAAATTAGTCACTGGACATTTTTTATGTAAAA
The DNA here is from genome assembly GCA_958496155.1 of Sisyra nigra. NCBI lineage: Eukaryota > Metazoa > Arthropoda > Insecta > Neuroptera > Sisyridae > Sisyra > Sisyra nigra. Next base: position 9,883,683 of record OY292313.1, on the reverse strand, counting down.
TATTATTTTCTACAAATTTCATCTGAAACTTTTTCTTTTCTCTGAAAATGTTAATATTTTACCTGCCATATGTGGTGTGATGCGCACTAATAAACGCAACCCCTCCCGACAGCCAGACAGCCCCTATGGTATCCGGGATAGTGCGAGATAACATATATAAAAACTAACCGACCCAAAATTCTCTCTCGAAAACGTTGCTAGCTCTTAAACTAGTATAAATAACTAACGAAACTAGTGGCTTTCTGTCACTTTATTTACATTAAATTGAACGTAACACAGTTCAGGCTTAGAAATATGTCCATGAAGAGCTAAATGACAAAATCACGTTTTTGACAGGATAATGTCCGAGAATTTCGTTTAAAAAAATCAAACATTTACTTTAAATATAAGTAAAAATTTACATTTAAGGTTAGGTAGCTTTGGAAAGCCCAGTAGAACAAAATACAATTTGTTATGATTTGAGCTTAGGCCTACTAATAATAAATCTGGCTTACTGTAATATAACAAATATAAAAATGGTCGAAGACCAATCAAAGTTGGCTAATAATTTAGTTGTTTGTTGTTGTTTTTCTTATTATGTCACAATTAATGTCATTTGCTCTCCCAAAACGACTTTAATGATTTTCTAGTTGCTGATCAAAAATTCATTTAATATTTTTTTTTTTTCAATTGAGATTTACAATTTGTTCCTGAACAATAAGCAAATCTGGTATAAAGGGTCTGTTAAAGTTTACATCTTAAGAAGTGGGAATAACAAGAAAATAAGTTTTAATTTAATATGTACTTAAATCCACAAAAAGCAACATGGATGGACTAAACACAACATAAATATACAGAAGGGCAGTGGCGTAACTATAGGGTGCCAGGGCTGGCAAAATGCCACGGGCGCCACGAGGGTTAGAGCCCCGGTCCGAGAGGCTGCTACTCCAAAAGTAACCTAATATCTTAATGACCACGCACAAATTCATATAAATTATTAACATTTAAAACGGGGGGGGGAGGGAGTAATATTATGACTAATTACGGGGAGGGGAGGGGGTTATGCAATGAAATTGAGACGGGCATCAGATGGTATAGTTACACCACTGCCGAAGGGTTTGACTATTTGTGCTTCCATCATGGACTCATTGATATAAAAAGCCGTAAGAGCTGCCACCAAAAGAAACTAAAAAAAAGTTTTTTCGAAACGTCAACCTGCAAATTCAATACTTTGTCTTGAGTTTGACTTGATTTTAAGTCAAGTAGTTTAACAATCAAGTTAAGCAGTGAATCCACAATTAAAAAAATGGGCTCAATAAATAGAATTATTATAATAGGACTAAAAATTGGGAAAGTTGATAACTTAAAAAATGGAAATGCTTCAACCCCTCCTTTGAGTGACTCAGGGGTAGAATTCCGAAAAATCCTCCTTTAATGGAAAATAGAGTTCACTAAAGAATAACACTTTTAAATTTTGTGTTTTAATCTCCAATGTTAGACCTGCCAGCTATAGATTTAATTGTTTAATAAAAAATTAAAATTAAAACCCTTTTTTTTAAACCCCACAAATTAGCTACTGCGCGATTTTGGTCTCTGAGTCGCGTCTCAGGTTATCTTCGTAGACATGTTTAAAGGACGAATCCCCACCTAGGGCCTGTTGCAAGACCAAAATTCGTAGGTCTAACGTTTTTTTAGATGACAGCATGTAATGTTAGACATGCTCCGCAACATTTTGTCAGTGTCGTGACGTCATTATTGTCTAGAGACGAGCCATGGCCAGCTCTGTTTATTTGTTTATTTTATTTTGTCCTCCATAGAAAACTTGGAAGATTAAACTGAGAAATTCATATCGTAGTGTGGACGCTAGACGAGTGTCTCTAGACGGTCTATAGACCATCTCTAGACAAAAGGCGCAACATGTCTTCTAGTAAGTACTAGGCTTTACAACTGTTTATGCTATGTCTAGGTGCGTATATTGTAATTAAATGTTTGCAATATTTTTTTTAAACTAAGATCATACAAACGAATTGTAGAATTAAAAAACTTCAAAAAGTCGAAAAATATATCTATAAGATCAACTTTAGTGACCTTAACCTCAATTGGTTACAACTTGTTCAGTTAAGTTCAAGTAACCCGTTAAGCCCACGATTCCAAATCCAAACAAAAACAGAATTACATAGGAACTGTTATCAATTAATATTATCGTACACTAAAAAAAAAATAAATAAATGGTTCCATTTCATTTCAAATTAGCCATACATGGACTTTTTCTCAACCTCAAAAAAAAGCATAAATTGTGCTTCGCTGACTTAAATTTTTAACAACAAAAATCGGTTCAACAACTCGCCCTTATGATATTACGTTTATAGGCGTTAAATCAGCCCCAAAAAATTGTTTCTTACTTCAGTCAGTCTAAAAGACTTTTTTCATTATTGAAAAATCTATCGCTCAGCCAAAATCAAACGTTTTCACTAAATCTTAACATTTTAACGAACAATTTTCCTTATGTTGTTTGTTTTAGCTGCTTTTATTTATATATTTACACGTATTGAAAAAATTACTACTATATATATATATATAGATTTTTGTTAAATATAAAATGATCTCAGGCAAGGTCTTTACATATGATAGCATCGAATTCCCAGTTTCGAAAAGACCGTGTATCATTGATATTTAAATAGTCTTAAAATCACACGGTGCCATTTGGATATAAGGAAGACTGGACATCAATAAGGGGCTAAGTGCCAAAAAAAAAAATTAGTTATACCCGAAAAAGCAAGATAAATGTCATTGCCAACACCCTAATACATTGATAGTTAGTATTAATAACCATGGCACTTAGCCCGCTTTTTACGTTATTGACAACGGCCCTTTAGCTTGCTTTTTCGAGTCTCTCAATTTTTTGTTTTCGGCACTTAGCCCGTTATTGATGTCCAGTCTTCATATTATGTAGATTTTATGGCGTGAATGAAACAAATCAAAAAGTTTTTGTAAATGTTTGTTAGATGAAATGAGCTTCAGAAATATTCATTTAGACCAACCATCGATGAATCATTAAATTTTGTTTCTATTGAGAAATTTGATCTTTCGATTTCTTGTTGATTTTACTTGAGGTGTCCCACTTATTAACGCGTATTAACTTTCAGTATTAAAACTTCAAAATAAAAATGTCAAGAATTTTTTTCGGCTTAAATAAAGCTGCTTTCTAGTCGATAATGGTGGTGTTAGATTAACTCTTTAGTCATAGGAAAAAGTTAAAACAAAATTTTATTTAAGATAAAATTGAATATGTTACCTTTTCAAGTTCAAATTGGCACTGGTCAAAACCAAAATCAAGGTTATTAGATACATAAGGTATGCTCACTTGGCTAGGCGGCGTTTTTTTGATCTCTGAAAATGACGTCACTGGTTTGTTGACTGACGCGAGAATTCAAAATATATAGCTAAGTAAGGTATAGATTCTAGAAGAATTATATCTTCATTATTCAATCAAAATAAAATAACAACATTGACATAATAAAAGTTTAAATTTTTTGTTAAAGGGATTTAATAACCTAAATAAAAACATATTCTATTAAATATAGTAGTGTCAATCAAATGCAGTCACTAGGTGGAATCCCCCACAAACCAATGATAGCTAATGGCTTTTAACGCCTCTACTGGCTTCTGTCAGAAACAACAAACCAATGACGTCAGAACAAGTAAAAGTGAGCACCCCTTGAACCAAAATGGCAATTAGAAAGAATTTTTAAATTACCATTTTGATTTTGATTCGTGCCAATTTGAACTTGAAAAGGTATAGATTGTAAAAATTTAGTATTTTGAAAGCTAAAAATTAAAAAAGCCATTGTGACACACCATGTGGCCACACCTTTCAATGTTGAGAAATTTGATGAATTTTTAAGTTTGTATACCTTTATAAATGACATAAAGGTAAAGCAATAATGTGACCACACGGTGTGTCACACATTTTTTTCTAATTCATATATATCAAAAAATTTAAAAATTACACTTCTTAAAAATGTGACACACCGTGTGGTCACGCTATTAAATGTTAAGAAATTTTAGCATTTATACCGTGATAAATAAAGGTTTAAAAAATTAGTCCACATTTCAATACAAATAATGTGACCACATGGTGTGTCACAATTTTTTTTCCAATTTTTGACCATAAAAATTTTTTTCTTGTAATAGTTCATGTGATACCTCGAAAAACTAAATTGAGATGAAAATGACATTTTTCCTTTTAAATGTCTCAACTATCCTACAGGAACCATACAAGTTTCCAATAAACATACATTTAAAGATTTAAGATGATTTTTTCAAGGCGAAGAAAACTTAAAAAATTAAACATTCGAAAGCTAAAAAACCAAGAAAAAAATGTTTTAACTAAACTTTTGTGATATCATGAATATTATAATTTTTTTTCAAAATTTCATCTACTCTTGAAGCTATAGCATCTTATAATGTGCAATATTTTAGTAATAATAAAGTGGCAGGTACTTTTCATATTTTTTTTTAAATAAGAAATTGAATTTTGAGCCGTTTTTACTGAAGAAAATTTTTTTATGAAAATTATCATTTCCGAGTAATTTACAAAAACCCATCACGTTGTAATAAAAGAAAATTTCCTATCAAAAATAACTATTAAAAGGTGTCTATTGACTTTTGATTTTTTTAAGTTAAATACACTACAGCAGATACAAAATTGAGAGTCCGATTACACGAATACAAGTGCTGCCCCCTACTCTAAGTATGAAATTCGGAACTATTCCTTAGTCATTTGTTTGCACATTTCTCCAATGTTCTACACTCGAAACGCATATAGCCATAGAGAAACTTTCGAAGGCTTTAAGGCCGCGTTCACACGGTTCAACTTGAGTTGAACGATAATTTTTAATCTTTTAGACCGAAGCGGGGTAAGCAACGCGAGAAATGAAGCACAAGCGAGTCGAATTGGAAGCAAATTGAGCAGAATTGAAAGAAAACTGACCGGGGTCGATTCGATCGACTTGAACGACAAAATGTTTGACTCAGTCAAACTTTTGTAGATCGAGTCGACCCCGGTCAGTTTTCTTTCAATTTTGCTCAATTTGCTTCCAATTCGACTCGCTTGTGCTTGTCGCGTCGCTTACCCCGCTACGGTCTAAAAGATTGAAAATTATCGTTCAACTCAAGTTAAACCGTGTGAACGCGGCTTAAGTGCTTTGCGCGTTCCGAGTGTAGAACATTGGAGAAATGTGCAAACAAATGACTAAGGAATAGTTTCAAATTTCATACTCGGAGTTGGGGGCAGCACGTGTATTCGTGCGACCTGGCTCTTTCAACCTTCTCTCTGACTCCAGAAAAGTAAATTACTTTACAATATCGTTAGAATAAAGTTCATATAACCTAAAGTAGATCTTTTAATATTTATTATGAAATTTTAAATACTGGAAAGTTAATGGAATGCGCTTTTATTAATGGAACAACTAATATAAAAATTAAGTTAATTTTTTTTTTAATAACCTGTATTAATTGTAAAAACTCATTTTTCCATCCAATGCAAACTTTTTAGATCAACTAATTTAAAAATTCCAACCTTCTTAATTTGTTCAATAATCAAACATTTGATGTTCTTTCAATAAATTAACTAAAGCCACATTTACATGAACTGTTTCTTTTATTATCTCATACAAAACCTATTACAATTCTAAAACATTCTATACACGTAAAAATATTACAATCTCATGACTTGTTCTTGTTACATTTAGGTGACATTAAAAAAAAAATTACAAGATCCAAATGTTTAAAAACTTAACAAATAAAGTTCTAGTCCTTGTGTATTAAAGCCATAAAACTTTGTCTTTAAATAATACTCGAATGAATTTTCTTGGGTCGCTCAGAAGCTCTCGATTGCCATATAAATTATTGAACCAACGAAATATTTTCGTTCATTATTAAAATCTTTTCGAAATTGATAATTCAATTTTGTCTTCGTTATTTTTTTTTTCTTTAAATTATTTTCATTTGTTTAAAAATTAATTAATTAATAATTATATTTAAATATGTTTTTTTTTTTTAATATATATTTTTATATAATTATTTACACCAAGAATATGTTTGTTTCAATTATTTTTGTCGCTAGTTTTTTTGATTATTTAATTAAATAGAAGAGTTTACAAAGCCCACCTTTGGTCGTGATCGGCCACAATAGTGGGATATGCGTAGGGTTGCGTCGCACCCCACACAGGGGTTGAGGATGTCGCGTACCCTGTTAAAAAATCGTCGCTGCCGCTACTGACGCCACACATGGACGTGTCCGAGCTGGGCGACGCTCCCTCGAAGAGTGGTGACTGTAGGGAATTCCAAGCCCCACTCCCCCAATCCTAGCTGGTTCTCTGGCGCTTTGCATGTATGCTCGACTCCTCTTCCGCCTTGCACATGTATTTTATTTGAGGCATCAATCGTATCACTTCACTTATTTGCACCAGGGGTACACTATCGCTTATACTGTCACATTTACCCGCATTTTTCAGCACTTGCATTTGTTGTCTGGAAAAAAAAAACAGTCAAATGTGAGAGAAACTCGCAGTAGAAGGGTTTCTTGGGTACTGTGATTGTACTATTTGTCATACTTTTTAGGGTTAACAAGCCAATCGTAAAAAATACTTTTTACAGAATCTTAAGCCTTTTAAGCTTCACATCTGTGCATCATCAATATTTTTTTTACTTTTTTTTATTACTAATGTTATTAGATCTATTGAAGTCTATAGAATTTATTGAAGTCTATGAAATTTGTGGCGACGACATACATACATTGCACATTACACATATCGATCAGTAAGTGTAGAAAAGGCTTAAGAAAAAGGAAAGTAAAACTCCGTATAAGGGAACGTACCCATACTAAGTGACCCATTTTTTACATCCCCTACCCCCTGCGGGAACCACCTATAGCAGTGATTCCCAAACTATGTGTCGCGAGATATTGATAATAAGAGTAATCTTGAAAAATAAATGTGAATTCTGATTCAATTTTTTCAGCAATTTCTTAGAAATTCATACATTGGTGTAAGGACAATTCTCATAAAATTTCGAAAGTACCTATCAATAAATTAATGAAAAATATTTAAATTAATTCATTTTCGTTTGCTCTTAAATTTGTAATATTTAACTTACTAGAAGTGAAAAAACTCGTGGTCCCCAAAATAAATGAGTTTTGACGATTTAAATGTGAGGGAATGATGACTGAAGTGAGGAAATGGTGATTATATTTATTTTTCATATGAAATCTTATTATTTATTTTTTAAATATATTTTGAATTCTACCAGGTTATATTAACTTACAAATTAAAAAGTTTCTGTATGCAAAGATGTACGAAAACCGAGTCGATCTAGTCTGAAAGTCATTACCTCATAACTTATCATCCCCTCAATGATAAAACAAATCATAACCTAAAAAATCTCGCAACATAACCGTTCGTTACCAGCTAGCTTTTTGCTACGCTTTCTACCTCTAAAACATACTTTCGTACGCCATCGAAATTGAAATATTATAATTACTTTTTTTTATTCTTCACTGTGAGGGAATGATTGAATAAAATGTAATATTTACAATATTGTAATGGAATCGTCTTCCAACAATTACCCTAACAAACTTGAAGTCAATTCGCCATTCCGAACAAGTAACTGTACTACCAACTGTCAAAAACTAATTAGAGTGTTACCAAAGTCCTCAAAAAAATACCTACTTATCGACTGTTGGTAATGCTGTGAGGGAATGAATATTTTTCATGGGACCAGTGTTGAGTTAGCATTAGATAAGTTGTTGATGACTTATGGTCCTAAATTCAGAGAAATTTTGAAAATTTGTGGTATTTACAATGGACAAGTCATAGTTACAAACGGATTTTTTAAGAACTTCTCAATAAAAACTTTAGACAATGTTCTAATCTGGAGTTTGGGACATAGTGAGGGAATGATTTTCAGAGTACTATATATTTATTATTCCCCACAAATGCCCGTACAATCCCAAAGTTATTACCAACATTTTTAGCCTTGATGATGTTCTTTCGAGAAAACAAAAACATCCCAAGTTAGTTAGGTTTATTAACTGCAAGGACAGGAATTTCGAGATTTCATGACAATTACCCGTAAACAGGTGTGTCGCAAAAATTCTTGATTTCTTTTACTGTGTCGTGGGCCAAAAAATTGTGGGAATCACTGACCTATAGTATATGCCAAGACCCCCCCCCACTTTATAGTCCACGCAAACTAATAAAAATAAAGGAAAAAAATCATGTAGTTCCAATTTTTTCGGGAATGCATAGGGAAGGTCTTCTGTACCCACAATAAAAAATCCCCTGCGATCGGGGTGCCGCGGGGGGCGGGGGAGCGATTTAAAGGGACCTTCCCGTGGTTGCGCGCGCATATCTCGAAGACGGTGCGTCGTAGAAAAAAAAACCAAGATATAAAAAAGATAAAATTATCTATAATTTTCTTTCTTATAAAATTATTTGGAAAAAAAAAAACAACCGTTTCCAAGATATCCTCTCCGGAAAATGGGAAATTTTTTGAAAATTTGTTTTTTTCGCCTGACTTGTTGTCCTTACTCTTTCCAACATTTTTTTACACTATATTGTGAGCTGGAAAGTTGAAGAAAATTTAATTTCCCTCAAGAATATATACACTGTCAAGTGTAGGTAATGTTTATGTTAATTAAAATGAATTCCCGAGATTGCATAGCCAAAAATGCGCGAAAATAATTTTCGTGAATTAATAAAATATTAGATTATCAACAAAGCTATTCACAATGTTGGTAATAAGTAATGAATTTGGAAAACTTAACTTTTTATTTTGAATTTTCGTTTTATTACGGTTTAAGTTGTAGTGAAAATTTCAATTTTGCCCCTTAACATTTTTCTTTGAATCTGATGTGATCATTATTACCTCACCTAAAATTTGATAGAGTGGGTTTAAGGGGGACCACGGGAAGGTCCCATTAAATCGCTCCCCCACCCCCGCGGCACCCCGATCGCAAGGGATTTTTTATTGCGCGTACAGGGGACCCTCCCCTATACATTCCCGAAAAAATTGGAACTACATGATTTTTATCCTTTATTTGTCATTTTCTGGCTTAGTTTGCCTGGACTATTAGTAGTAATTCAAAAATATGGTTTTAAATCTTTTATTGCAAACAACTTGTTAAACTATGTTTATACTACGTATTAGAACTACGTGACAAAAACCTAATCGATTTAAAAATAATAATCACAAACAAACGAATTGCATAGAAAAATGTTAAAAGTATTTTAGTCAATATTTTCAATCCCCAAATCGATTTGAAAATACTTACTGATTCCCTTTGTAAATTTCGACTCCGAGAAGTTCCAATAGGCCTCTGAGTACCGTAATCGATTGTTTGGGAAAGAGCGTCGCTGATAGGTCAGCCAGTGTCACTAATAGGTCAGTGTAGACGTGGGGTTTCATGTTGATCGATGGAATGAACGTTCCTTCGACGAGGGCCCGTTCCATTTTGAACGGAGAATGTGCTCCACCGGCAGGTACATCAGCGAGAATCGTCATTTTCTTAGTTCCTTCTACGGATCTTTGACGACCGTTACTCATATTTTGAGACCTACAAAAAATTAACAAACATTAAAATTTTCAATCAACTCAAATCAGATACAACCAAAATACATTAAACATTAAAGATAAAATATTCAAAATTTTACGTAGTTTTCAAAGAGCTTGGAGGAACAAACAAAATAGCCAACTGTCGAGTTTCTAATTTTTACATTTAAAAATAAAAGTTTTTTAACGTAATCGATTTTTAAATGATCTTAGGAATATAAGTACTCAAATTGTTTCTAAAAAAATCTGTTAGTTACAAAAAAAAAATTGTTGTTGTAATTTCATTTTAATAGGGTCATTCTTTTACAAAGCTCCCACCATTCGACACTTTACATTTTAGAATCGTCTGATTTTTTTTTACAGCCTCTTTACGTAAATTTAATTGATCCCTATTTTTGGATTTTGCTCAAAAATATTTTCTATCAAAACTATAGCCATTGAAATTTTCAATGATTTGCTGAATTTTCTCCAACCTTTGCCTATTTGAAATGTAATATTTCCAGTTCTACTATTCGGAATAATGTCGGGTTTTTTTATCCCACACTTTGTTACTTAAGAGGGTATTCTGGTCTAGAAATTTGAAAAAATAGATTTTTCTTTTCTTTGATATTTTCAAAGCTTAAGGGGGTATTCTAGTCTAGGATTTTGAAAAAATCGAAAAAAATTTTCTTTCATAATCCGATAGTTTATATATTCAAAAATATCTCCCTAAAAGGATTTTTCAAAATTCAAATTATTTTCGAAGTTATAGCCGTTTTAGTGTCGCGGCAACTCGACCGGTTGAGTCTTATCGTAAAACTTTAAACGCGTTTTTCTCGAAACTACTTTTTTCGATGCTGTCGCCATAATATCTCAAGTTCTAATCAGCCAATTTACTTGAAATTTGGCATGAATATTCTTTGAATATCTCTCTATCGCATGAACCAACAAAAGATAAAAGTTTTAAATTTGTAATATTTTTAAAAAATTCGACAAAGTTAAAAAATGAGTGAAAAAATCGACCTTTATTTTTGAGTAGCCGCCATTTTATGAAAAAAAATTTTCTTTTCTGTTTTGGAGGTTCATGCGATAGCGACATTTGTACTTATCAAGAATCCATCATTGTTTAATTTTTCAAATGACCACAAGGGTAGAAATCATAGCGACGAGAACACGTCTTTTTTCCCCCCTCCCAAAAATTTTGAAATTAATTTTGTGTACTCTCTGAATATAAATAAACAAATGATAAAAAAAGGGATACTAAATATATCAAATTCATTTTCTTTATCAATTGCCAAAAAACGCTCGAAATTCGGGCCTCTAGACTAGAATACCCCCTTAAACCTTAAAGAATATGCCCTTAAAAGGATTTTTCAAAATTTTGATTATTTTTGGACCAGGAATCGCCGATTAAAACAATATAAGTTTTTACTACCATTGTATGGCCACTGCTCGTAACTTTACCCGAAACTTTAAATGCGCTTTTCTCGAAACTAATTTTCTCGAGACGGTTGCCATGATAGCTCAAGTTCTACTGACCCAATTTACTTAAAATTTGGTGTGAGCCTTCTCAATACGTTACTCTGTCGCACTAACTAAAACTATAATAAAATTTCAATTATTACTATTTTTTAAAAATTCGAAAAACCAAAAAAAAAATGGTAAAAAACTGTGTTTTTTCAACCAATCGCCATTTTATGAAAAAAAATGTTTTTAACTTTCCCGAAGTTCCAGACATTGCAACATTACTATAGATCAATTTTTTTTATTTCAAATTGCTAGGAGGGTTGGAATCGTGAGTATGGTCACGTGTTAATTTTTTGAGACCCCCCACTTCATAAGCTGCTAATTTTTTTAAATTTAACTTTTTAAAATGTTTTTCTGTATTTTTTTAAAGTTAATAAATAACTTATGAAAAAATGTACAGTAAAAATATTAGCTGCTTTTTTTTTCACGGCACTTCAAAAATTACCTGAAATTCATGCCTCTACACCAGAATACCCCCGTAAGGTGTCAAAATGTATTTTTAAAAAAATGCATAAATTTTATAAACAATTGCAACTTAATTGTTTATACGCTTTTAACCCCCCCCTTACCCTAGCTTTACTGGAACTAAAAAAATATCATTTCGTTCCTTATTTTATCATCTACAAAATGCATTTTACAAAAAGTTGGGATCTTTGTTAATTTGGATGATATTAAATATTTTCGAGCGTAAGTAGCCAAAACGCTTCGAGCACAAATTTTAACACGTTTCGACTTGTCCTCAATGCATTTCAGCTCTTTTCGCTCGAAAATGTTTCATATTTCCCAAATTAACAGAGATCCCAAATTTTTGTAAAATGCATTTTTTAGATGATAAAATAAGAAACAGATTTTTTTCGAGTCCAGTTGGGGAAAGGAGGTCTTAAAAGCGTATAAGTTGCAATTGTTTATAAAATTTAGACATTTTTTTTATACACTTTGAAACCTTAAGTAACAAAATATAGAATTAAAAAAACCCGAAAATACTCCAAATAGTAGAACTGAAAATATTAAATTTCAAATAGGTAAAGGTTGGAGAAAATTCAGCAAATCATCGAAAATTTAAATGGGCATAGTTACAATAGAAATTTTTTTTCGAGCAAAATCCAAAAATAGATTAATTAAATTAACCTAAAGCTGTAAAAAAATTTCAAATGAATTCAAATTTTTGCCATTACCCCAAAATATTTTTGCGTAAGTCGATATTACCCCCTAATTTTGAAAAGGAGACAATCAATGTACATTTAAATTACCAATTATTTATTGAATTAATTGACCCGAAAAAAAAATTGTATGAGAGTAGTAAGTATGTAAAAGACAAACAAAATAAAATTCTCATATTAGAACAAACAAAAATTAATTGAAAACTCTCCCCCTTCAGATTTTGGATAAATGATCTTTCTTCATGTTTGATACAATAACTTCATAATTGAGGCTTTTTGATGTAAGAACAATTTGAATACAATCTTCGGCCATACTATCATTTTTATAATATAGTCATGGCAAAAATTTTTCTTATTATCCCCAAAAATTTAATTTTTACCCCATGTGGGGTAATTTACCCCGGTTCCTCGACCGCTGCTTTAAACGAATACTCCAATAAAGAAATCAAATTTCTTCATTTATACCAGTTCTAAATATAGTATAAATCGTTTATAACGACACCAGATATAACGAACAACCGGTTGTAACGTACAAAACCTTCGGGTCCCGTGATATGTCTTAGATAAGACGATACATATCGGTTATAGTGAAAATCGCTTATAACGAACGAAATTTGACGGTCCCCTGAAGTTTGTTATAACCGATTTCTACTGTACTTATACGATTATTAGACGCAGAATTATTGTCGATTTAAGTAAAAAAGTCTTGATATATAGTTAGAGAGACAATGGATTGGGATTTATAAAAAATGCAACAAGAATATCAGGTCGCGACGTTTCGCCATATATTATAGCTATTATAGAAAGCTATAACGTCGAAAATAACGGCGAAGCGTCGCGACCTGATATTCTTGTTGCATTCTTTATAAATCCCAATCCATTGTCCCTCTAACAATATATGTATATATCAATACAAAATAACAAGGATCTGAAGAAATACAGTATAAATCGTTTATAACGACACCGGATATAACGTACAAAACGTTCGGGTCCCGTGATATGTTTTAGATAAGACGATACATGCGATACATATCGGTTAAAGTGAATATCGCTTATAACGAACGAAATTTGACGGTCCCCTGAAGTTCGTTATAAACGATTTCTACTGTATTAAGTAAGAAAATCTTTTTGACTTATCTCCTACAAAATGGAATTATTGAATTTTGATTAAAAATTGTGATATTTTGAAAAATTTTTATACCTTTGAAATCAATGGGTTGACAACGATTATCTACGGTATGTTTTAAGCCTTCAACGTCCCAAAAAACACTGAAAGTAACAAAGCGTTGCAATTGCTTTTCTAGTTAAATGTTTGAATGTTTTCATTGAAAATAAATAATCAAATAATTATTCAAGGTTTATTATACGTTTTTAAGTTGAAAATTATTCTTTTAACCACAATCCATGTTCATAAGAAAAATATTTTTTTTATGATAACACTTAATATTTTTTTTTTAATAACTCACTGCTACAAAAATAATTATTAACTTAAAATAACAAATAGGCCGTTGGTAAATTAATACGTTTATTATTTTTCAGCAAAAACGATAAATTTTAACATTTGATAAGGAAAGAAATTGCAACTAGTTATCCAATCCCTAACTTGAGTCTAAAGATTACAGAAAATATTAAATTTCTTAATTACATATTAAGACAAATATTCTGCGAATTTTTCGATTGTAAATAATGATTTACTTATTCTAGAACATTTTTGTCTAATAAAGCCTACAAATTTAATTTAATAATGCAGTTTTTTTAACTTCATGTTAAACCTTTTTCATTTCAAATAGTATTCAATAACAAATAATAATTTTATCGCAATCTTGTAGTACAGTAAAAAAAAATATGCATCCTATTGCATATTTCGTTCTTTTTTATTATAAAATACTTAAAAACTGTTTTTGAAATGAAAAAAGTTTTTTTGACATGAAAAAAAGTGTATTTGAAATTAAATAAAAAAAAACTTCAATGCCAGGAGGTATTGTCTTCTTATCAATATCACACACATTAAAAGGAATGTTTAAAAAAATTTAATTGTTTTAATACTTAGTAACAAATTTCTGAACTAAAATGCCATTCAATCAACTGATAACTTTGTCTATTTTTTTAAATATTTTGAAAAACTCTATTTATACACCTTTTTTAATTTTTTACACGTTTTTTAAGGTTTCGTACGTCCAAAAACGAAAAACGAGACCCTTATAGTCTCACTCTCTTGTCAGGCTGACAAAAAAATTTCTAAACTAGCACATTTGTATAGTTTGGTGGATACATTTGGCAGATTTTTAAGGGTTGAAGTGGAAAATTAAAAACTTAATATATCTTGCATATAAAAAAAAAGGTTTATGTTCAGGGTCTCAATATATATTTTTTTAAATGGTCCAGTTATTTAATAGTTTAACCTGGAAGGTTTTCCAGGAGTTATGAAAAAATCGGAAATTTTATTGTATTTCGATGTGTTCTTTCCTAATTTCAATGTTCACACCATATTAGAAAATATGCATGATATCTCAAGTTCTCACTTATTGAAATAAAGAAACAGTACGGGGCCTATTAAAACGCCCATTACTTATATTTAAGTACTTGATGAAGGATTTTATCAATTAAGGAGGTATTCTAGTCTAGGAATTTGAAAAAACCGAAAAAATTTTTTTTTCATAATCCGATAGTTTATATATTCAAGAATCACTCCCTAAAAGTATTTTTCAAAATTCAAATTATTTCTGAAGTTATAGCCGTTTTAGTGTCGTAACAATTAGACCTGTTGAGACTTAACGTAAAACTTTAAACGCGTTTTTCTCGAAACTACTTTTTTCGATGCGGTAGCCACAATATCTCAAGTTCTAATCAGCCGATTTACTTGAAATTTGGTATGAATATTCTTTAAATATCTCTCTATCGTATGAACCAACAAAAAATGAAAATTTTAAATTTGTAATATTTTTAAAAAATTCGACAAAGTTAAAAAATGAGTGACAAAATCGACCTTTTATTTGAGTACCCGCCATTTTATGAAAAAAAAATTTCAGTTTTGGTGGTTCATGCGATAGCGACATTCGTACTTATCAAGAATCCATCATTGTTTTATTTTTCAAATGACCACAAGGGTAGAAATCATGCCGACGAGGACACGGCCTTTTTTTTCCTCCCTCTACTTCAAAGACGCATGAAAAAAAAAAAAATTTTTTGAAAATAATTTTGTCTACTCTCTGAATATAAATAAACAAATGATAAAAAAATGGATGGTAAAAATATCAAATGCTTTTTTTTATCAATTGCCAAAAAACGCTCGAAATTCGGGCCTCTAGACTAAAATACCTTCTAAAAAAAATTCACACACTAATTTTATGTAGTTTTATAACATTTATCAATAGTTAAATCATCGATGCATTCGTTCGAGTTTCAATACAATTTTTAATCCGATTAAGGGATTAACTTATTTTTCAACCTTGACATTTTGGATTGAGATATTAATCGGAATTTTACTCATCTAATACAGAACATAAAATAAAATTTAAATTTATAGATAAATTGCCTTGGGTTGTTAATATTAAATTTTCCAGCCTTTAAGTGGCTTAGTAAAGCTTCCCAAAAAGGGTTTGAGCTTTATTTTCCATATAATGCCTTTATTTCTTTTAGTTGGTACTTTTTTATTAACTATTGGCAAGTCTGCTATTTCACCGGCACCAAGATTTGACGACGGTTTCTTATAGATCTCGCTCAACTAAATCGAAAATGAAGATTAAATATTTCGCTTGCTTTTCGAGATTTAGAATTTTAAAAATTGTATCGTAAACGTCAAAATTGATTAAAAAACAACGCGATGGTCACATCTAACTTCCTTATTTTCTCTTGAAAAGTAAATTTGGATGGTTTTCTTTTTATTTTGGGCACCCCGCTTCTAAGATAGTTGCGAGCAGATGTCCAAACTTCGTAGTTCTGAAAATGGCCGAATTCACAAAATTTATCTCCCCTTAGAAGTAACATTGGAGCAGTGCTACTAAAATCCCATTTTTTTTTTTCGAAAACTAAGCAAAAACTCGGAAAATTGTACTCCACATTTTCGTTTTATTTTGGCGAAATCTATAAGAAACCGTTGTCAAATTTTGGCGCCCGGGAAACAGCCCAATCTCCTAACCAGTATATAGTTGAAATCTATCCGCTTTGTTGCTCATTTACATAAAATCAATTAAGTAATTAATTGATAGTTATATTCTATTAATAATTAATTAATAGAAGCCTTCGATCAAAAAAAATCTTTTCAACAAATTTAACAAAAAGAACTTTAAATGTTCCTCAAGAACCATGCATTTTCGAATAACAAATATCTTAGCGTAGCTTTCAAACCTTGGATCTTTAGTAAGGCTTAATTTTTATAGTTCATGAAAATTCGTTAAACTACTTTTCCAGGAAGAGGTATAAGGTGTCCACCAGGCTATTTTAGAGTAAAATATATTTGTATAAATTTGAAACTTGAGAACCTTTCATATCAAATGTCATTGAAATTCGTAGAACCATTATAGTAGAATGAATTAGTAGCTATCCTACAGGAATATTTTTTAAACTTCGTTTAAGTGGTTGGGCTAAGAGGTCTCCTACAGGAATATTTTTTAAACTTCGTTTAAGTGGTTGGGCTAAGAGGTCTCCTACAGGAACCATGATATTTTTCAGAATAAACAGTAATTTAGCACATAAAACCCAAACAATAAAATTGATTTGTTAGTATTGAATAAACTTAAAAAATAACAATTATGATTTGTTAGTAATCCGAAGTTAACAGTTTCAATTTTTTCGGGTTTTAATCGTCCCTTTGAGTTATTTCGAGCCTAATGCACAGCAATTCATTTTTGTTCATACATCCATAGGTTTCACTGTTAATTTTTCTATAGATATTCTTACTGTCCCAAGATAAAATTTTATGCCAAGAACGACATTAAAGCCATAATAATGAGGACTGTAAGCGCTCTATAAAAATATTTTATTTCAAAAGATTGAAAATTGTTTTAATTTAATGCAATAAACATTTTACTATCATCCATTCTCTTTTGCCTTTCTTTCCATCTCCCTAACAGTTATGACAACCCATATTAATATAAAATTTCTTTTTTATTTTAGCACCCTTGCAAGATTTCCGTGGAACTTCAACCCTAGGAGTCCTTGGCTAGTCACTGCGTCCGTATAAAATTTCTGTAAGTTTGTTTTTGTATTGTTTAAGTCCTATCAAATGGTACAACGGCTATTTATGCTACTAAAATGAACAACTGTTAATCAGAGGTATTCGCAATTTATGACTTTGCCATTACGACGTAACGTTATAATTAGAGAACATAATACAGCGAATTCGATTTTACATCAATTTGCCCTTATTTTTGTACACTATGCAGCTTTAAACTCAATGCAATAACAACTGATGATGTTTAGAATTTCGTTGCATTGAAAATAATTGAAGAATTGATACAGCAAACGTTACGTCAAATTGTTTCGTTATAACATTCATCGTTTAATACTCATATTATAAAGAGTAAATGTTAAGTTTGTATGTTAAGGGTAATCTCGGAAATTACTTATCTAATTTCAAAAACTCCAGCACCATTTAAAAAGGATATCATTCCTGATGGACATAGACTATATTTTATTAGGGAAAAGTATCCTAAAAAGACTATTTTTACTCTGGAAAAATGCATGGTTGCATTAGAATAGTTATTAGAACCATAAAGTATCTTTTATTTAGGGATGTGAGATTAATGGAAAAAAATCGATTAAATAAAAATCGATTTTTCTTTATTCAATATTAATCGATTTATCAAAAATCGATTTTAATTAAAAAAATCGATTTATGCGAAAAAATAAAATTCTAACTATTGCGATTCGAGCTTGAACTCAAGTAATATAGAAAATATAATTGACAAAATAAACAATCCTTAGATACCACGTATTTTAAAGATGACTAGATTATAAAAATATTCTATAAATTTAAAATGCTTTAATAATGCAGAATCTGTATTCATAAAGATGTTCAACGAATACTGAAAACTCATAGATTTCATAGGAATAACTACAAATCGCATTTGCTGGATAATTTTTATGTGAAAACATGTAATTTGGTGTAAAAATTCGCGGTGTCAGGAAGTGCACATTCAGTCAAATAATGAAAATCGGGTAAACGAACAGAGACTATAATTTCTCTTGTTGGGGGCTCAGTCCCCAAACCTCCGCCAGGGGGCCCCCCGGACCTCTTTGGCTTTGTAGAAGAAAATTGTTGGATGTATTAACTTAAAATACGTGACAGTTCCCATAGTTACGTCGTAATTGACAGATTTATCAAAATCATTTCCCATAAGAAAATGCGTTTTGAAATCCGGTTTTTATCGAAAACGAAGCGAAAACTCGCAAATTATCGCTTTTTATTTTCGTTTTTTTTTTACTTGTTTTATCAGAAACCGTCGTCAATTCTTGGCGCCACGCTAACTTTACTCTCCCCTGGATATTAGTATCTCGTTTAAATTCCGAAAAGACAGTGTAGTCGAGTCTCACTAATCCGGCACTTTTAAAAACTAAAAGGGTTTCCGTTTAATGAACTGTATAGAAAAATTCATTACATGTAAATAAATACGAGTAAAGCGAAACTTAAGTAGACAGGAGTGAAGAAGCAATGAGCTCATGGTGCCGGATTAGTGAGATTCGACTGTATCTAAAAAGTTGCTTTTTTCGGAAACGTTAACGCCATTCGATACGACTTTTCAAGCACATCAAATTGGCACAAAAATCTGAACATCGGTAAAAATAAAGCTATAGTAATGTTTTTTTCCTAAACGATTCAATTTTTTCCGGATAATCTTCCGGCGACTAAACTAAGGGTATTGAAATTTTTGAGGAGGCACTGCCTTCTCTGCCTACATAGAAAAAACTGCCAACGCATTGTTTACATCTTATTTCTCCCATCTGTCTGATTTACTTCAAATATTACAAGAGAAACGTCGAACAGAGAGAACATTAAAGGAAGACTAATCTTAAACTTTGTCGAAAATATCTAAGAGTTGTAATAACCAAATTATTAAAAGCCCAAAAGACAATTTTAATCAAATAAATTCTGGACGTATGGAATCTAACTTTGGGGAACTGCTAGCAGCTCCAGTATTGACATCATACAGAGGTTTCAGTCCAAGGTGTTGCAACTAATTGTCGATGCCCCGTGGTACATCACCAACAAGGACATGGGTATGACTACCGTCAGGAAGGAGACAGCCAAGTTCATTTCTAAAATACCTAAGGGGCCTAAACGAACACCCTAGCAACCTGGCTGTTAACCACCTAGACAAAAGTGAGGATTCCGCCAGACTGAAACGCGTGTCATTTCTGGAGCTACCCTACAGGTAGCAGTAGAGCAGCCACCCCTTCTAAGGTGACCGGTCCCGTCCATATAATATAATTATTAATTTAGTAATAATATTTAAAATTATTATAATAATAATTATAATGTTTATACTGTGAAGATGAAACTGAGAAAACCACAGCGTAATGTGGACGCTAGACAAGACAAAGAACAATGGCTCTGACGGTTTATAGACCGTGTCTCTAGACGGTCTCGAGACAAATCGCGCAACATGTCTACTAGTATGTACTAGTAATAATAATAATATTCAATAAATAATAACTTTTAATTTTTTTTAATAATATAATTTTTAAATTTAAATTTTAAAAAATTTTGTTGATCAATTTTCACCAAATTTGTTTATTATAAAAGAAAATAAATGTTTGGAATGTTTCGCTTCGGAAAGTTATTCAATTTGATTTATAAAGCACTACAAATTGGCATAAACATCGAAAAATTAGTAAAAATGGAGTGTTACTTAATTTTTTCGACGGATCTTCTTGATACTCTTTAAGTGTAGATAGACTAACTATGTACATTTACATTTTGTTTGCGAGGGCATTGCGCCCCCTGCTTTCATAAACAAGTCGCCAATGAACTATTTGCATTTTATTTCCCCAATCTTTCATTTCCCAATCTTTCGTGAATCGTCACATAGCAGTTACGGAGCGATCCAATACTACTTGATGACCACTGATGAAGATTGCCTGGCAATCGATCAGTATCAGGGCAATACGTCAAAAATACATTTGAACTTTTGTTCAAATTTATGTTTATAGTTTACTTATGTAAATTATCTATATAAATAAAATTAGAGGGTCATTCGTTGTGCGCTAATAACTCAAAAACGACTAGATAGATTTCGATCAATTTTTTTTGTTTCACTTTTAATATACTTGGTCCCTTATCTAAAAAAAGAATAGGGTACATGACAGTAAGAAAGAATTAACAAAATTTGTTATTTAGATGGTAGATTTACGTGTAAGGATTAAGAAAATCACGCTTATTGACGTAATATTGAAAGTTTTATTATTTAAATTAATAAAATAAAAGTCTTAAAATTCAAACATTTGTCACGTGATACTAAACGCAAATCAGAGCTCGTGACGTCGGTGCTCTGTCGGCTCCAGTCGGCTCTGTCAATTGAAACGACCGAACCCACTGACAGCGACTGACAGCTACAAACCATCAGTTATTCGCGTCTCTATTTTGTGTTCAGTAAGATTTGTTGGCTACCCAACTTATCAAACTTGTCGCTTTGTTGTGACATATGACAGAGCGTGTGGCTATATTTACCGCGCCCTGACGTCATAGAAGCCGCCATGTCATTTATCGGCGTTTTGGCGCGAATATAAAATTGTATATAGGAAAATGGAAAATTGTAGGAAATTAACTTCATTTTTAAAAAAATATTGCACTTTTGGGCTGTTGTGAGTGCATACGAACAATAATAACCAGGTTAAAAAAAATTGTCATGTACCCTATTATCACGATAACTTCATTTAAAACAAAATTTACGTTTTGAAAGTGCGGATTTTAAATTAAGAATTTCGAATTTTCAGTGTCGTTTTTTTTTTTTTTTAATTTTCCTTAATAGTGGTCAGTGTTGTAAGCATTGTTATATTTTTTTATCATTCATATGAATGATTTCGTTAAAGTTTGAGTCCTAAAAATGTTCTGAAGCTCAATTGAGCGAAGTCGCGGGTACAGCTAGTATAACATAAATAGTACCACAATATATTTTATATAATAGTCTAACTGTTCAAAGTCAGCGAAAAATATAATTTAAACTGTTTGCATTTTACTTCTTCAATCTTTTATTCTTCTTGATTTACTACAAAACTTCGATAAAGATGAAGTTTTAAATTTCAGAGAGATTTGCTAAGATTTTAATTATATTTTATAATATTAATGCCTTGGTAAAAGACCCTAAAGATAACATAAACAATGTGTTTTGGTTGTAAATTTTGGTTTGATGGTACAAATCTTCAAGTCGTCAAATACCTTGGTGACGATGACAGATCGATGACTTCCGAGGAAGCCATGCCCGAGTTCGGTGACGGTGTCGTGGCATATCGCGCCGCCGAATTATTCATCATCTGCGTGGCGTTGCCATTAACGGGAATCAAAGGTGGTGGATGTTGTTGGGGATGTTCTTGACGCGATCGCGGTACAACTCGTGCCGCATTTGCCTGGTGGGCTTGCGGTTGTTGTGGCTGTTGTCGCGATTGACTCCGACTCGGCACCGCGTGCATTGACTGATGATTGACCTGCTGTTGCGTTTGCCGCTGATGATGCTGACTCAGTTGGTGCACGGACGATGCAACGGCGCGCGATTGCACGGCAGCCGCATACGACGGTGGCACGGCACTGACCGGCGGCGGCATCAGGTTTGGAAGCCCCATCATATACGGTTGAGAGACACTTTGCGGCGTTAAGCTCGGCGACGTGTACGTGCTGCCAGCCCTAAAACACACACCAACATTAACATCATCTCCAAAAGCAACTCCTACATATAAAACGTGTACACATTTGACAGTTGCATGCATTAAATAATTATTTTTGATAAAAATATGGTCACTCACCAGTCATCCTTCCCATAGGTCGGATAACTAAATGAAAAATAAATTTGATATGAATTAAATTGATAATTAGTTAAATATTTAAGCATGAAACATTTAATTTGACTCATAAAAGAACATTTCCATGATTTCCCATGTAACTATTAATATCTCACAGACCTGGAGGGTTCGAGATTAAAAAAAA
This sequence comes from Sisyra nigra, assembly GCA_958496155.1. NCBI lineage: Eukaryota > Metazoa > Arthropoda > Insecta > Neuroptera > Sisyridae > Sisyra > Sisyra nigra. Next base: position 9,861,288 of record OY292313.1, on the reverse strand, counting down.
TATGGAAAGCTTCTTCAGCGGTTACTATAAAATATTCAATTAAAAAAAAAATTAAAAGCTCTTTCAGAGTGTTACAATTTGGCTTATTAACAAGGTTTTGTATCAAACTTAGAAGTTGAGATTTGCCACTTCAAAACACCTTTCCAGGAATTTAGGTTTTATAGTGAATCCTACCTGATAAAATACAATTCAGTTTTAAATATGTACTATCCTAAGCTTTCAAAGGTATTGAGTTTTGAGAAATACACGAAAATTTTATCGCATTTTGTAAAAAAAATTTGCGGAATGCTTTTTCTATGAAACAACGCAAAGTTGAGAGGCGTAGACTTACTTAACATCGGTTGCTTATATACAAGTTCTTTTGTATTGAAAATAGTCTCTTATGTTACGTGCGGTTAAAGCATATAATATTAGGCACTCTGCAGGGAGTAACATAGTGGTGGGGGGGGGGGTAAAAAAACGGTTAACACGGTTATGTAGATTATAAATAACTCCTAAGTAAAATTTTAACTATTTAACTTTCAAAAGCCACCTTTAAGAATGATTGAGAACTATGGGTATTTTCTTTCCAAAAGGATAGAAAATTACGTGGAGGTCACTACTGATAAAAGTTCTAAAAGCGTGGAGGTAACCATTGGAGAAACTAAGGCAACGAGGTGGTCACTATCGAACCATTACTAGCTTTTAAAATGTGATTGAAACGTTATTAGTGAAAAATTATAGGAAAACTGAGCTACTGAGAAAAAAAATTAAATCATGGAGTTAACTATTGGAAGAAGTTCTAAAAACTGCCAACACTAAATAAGATGTATCCAGCTTTTGATATATGGATACCAGTGGCAAGCGGTGTATATATAAAATATATATAAATATATAAAATTAAATCTTTTTTATCATTAATTCATTTTTTAAATTAACGTATTTGCATGTTTTGTAAAATTATATATTTTTATCATTTATACATTTTTTTAATTTACGTAATTATGAAAGGTATAGGCTCATAAATTTGGCATAGCCTACCAAAGAAAATGAACGGCAAAAGCCAAATTAATGCGCAGGTATTGGCCGCGCATGCGCACTACTATGGTCGAGTACTATCTCTCTCGTCGTTTCACATTGCCGATTGACGGTTTGCAGATGCGTTTGACGTTTTGAATCTATACAGTGAATTTACTTGTTATTGAAACTGTTCGTGACTTATTTTGATTTATTTACCCAGAGTCCATACAAATGTTCTGTTCTTTAAGATAAGAATATTTTTCGTGGTTTTCAAATACATTATAATATGATGCGGTTATTGATGATTTTTTTAAGGGCCTGTTCACACGTTTTAACTTAAGTTAAACGACGATTTTCAATCTTTTAAAACCGTAGCGGAGTAAGCGACGCGAGAAGTGAAGTACAAACCAACAGAATTGAAAGCAAATTGACCGGCTGGTCGACTCGATCAGACTCATAGACTTGAACGACGAAAAGTTTGAACCGTTCAAACTTTTCGTCGGTCAAGTCGATGAGTCTGATCGAATCCAATTTGCTTTCAATTCTGTTGGTTTGAGCTTCATTTCTCGCGTCGCTTACCCCGCTACGGTCTAAAAAATTGAAATCGTCGTTCAACTAAAGTTGAAACGTGTGAACGCGGCATAAGAAAGAGCGTCGACTAAGCCTACTTCTTAAAATTTAATACTTTAATACCACGTTCAACAAATAAAAAAAACTAAGTCAAAAAATTTGATTTTTACCCCCCCCCCCTGCATGCCCTGTTTCAAAAGTCACCGCACGCCACTGATGGATACATATACTGGTGCAAATGACCTAAGCAAGTAAAAAATTTTTTATATTTGACAAACAAGGAAGTTAATCACACCAAGTGGTTATCAAAATTTTTTGTGGCAGTTTCCCATAAAGGATCGACGTTGGTTTACGTCAAAAATTAAGAATATTACCAAAAAAATGTTTATGAAAATGGTATTGAAGGATTAATAAAATTATGGGAGACTTCTTCATGGGCTATTACGGAAATGTTCTCTTAGTGAATTATTTTTAGTTAAACAGAACATTTATATGATTTAGTTGATGTCGAGCAGAATTTTGAACCATGAAAATGCTCCCTTTGATCTGTTCGACGGGATCTTACCCCAACGTGTTTTGGGAGACGGTCGCCCGAACCAGAGGTGGTGGAATTTGGGAGCTTAATGTCATGGGTTGAGAATAATACTGATGTGCTCTGGGCGCCGTTCGGGAGTTGGCGACTTGCGCCGGGATAGTATTACTATTAGCCATTTGCATCCCGAGCGACACATGTCTGATAAGATTAGCCTGGTTCAGATTATGCAGCTGGGGCAATGTCGATTGGCTAATTCCCGCCCAGCCGTTATTAACACTAGGTAACGATTGCGGTAGCCCCGGCAGACTGGCGGCTTGTACAGCCGGTGCCGGCGATCGTCGCATTTGCATCGGCGACGACTTGGTGATGATCGGCGGCGGTGTCGGCGGTTGCTTCGTCCAAAGTCCATTCTGTCCACCGCCTTTACTCGCGACCAACAACTGCGAGTCGACCACTTTACTCGGCCAATAGTCTTCGAATCCCGTCCCCGTTGGAAAATAACTTTTTATATCGTTTAAACTAATAACCGCACACGTTTCGCTCGCGAACAACTCGTTTCTGATACCCTGCACTTTACAACAAAACTTCAAATACGACAAATCCCAACCTTCGAGTTCGTCGGCTTTTAGTTTTAAATTATCCGTTTCACCCTCGAAATAAAACAGTGGAACATATTTTTCACCCTTACTCACAGTATACGGCACGACCGATTCTTTGTTGATTCGAATGAAGCCGCATCGGTCTTTGGGACCGGCCGTGCCTTGCATCAACTTATTATAACACACATCGAGGAAATTGTAAAACTCCATCGCGTCTTTGACCCGCACCACTAAATCACGCACTGTAAACGGGTCTTTACCGAAACCCAAGTCGGAATGTCGAAAATTGATCTCGGTTAGAAGTTTACTTTCGTTGTGATTGATGTAGTAGCTTCGAATCGACGTGCAGCTATAGATGTCCTGGTGGAGATAGTTTAAATATTTGTTGAGGACCTTCTGTTCGACCATGCGGACCGCACAGTATTTTTCACCTTGTCGAAATATGTAGGGGATGTGATTTTTACCGAGGGTGATCCAACCGAATTTGCCGTAGTCTTCGTCTTTTTTGTCGTCGACACTGGCGTTTGGAGTGGTTTGTGGTGTGTTTTGTGGCGTTTTGCGGGTTAGATAGCCGAGAATGTTGGAGCCCGTGACGGCGACGTGGGCGCCTGGTGGTATCACGGCCGGGCGTGCGTTAACCGCTGCCATTTTCGCCTTGTTCGCTTCCATGATTTTATCAGCCAATTCTCGAATTTCGGCCTCATCGTGACGCTCTTGTTTGACAGTTACTTGGGATGATGGGGGCTCGGATGCAGACGACATTCTAACCTATCGGTCACTAAAACAAAATTGTATATGTTTGAGTCAATGTGTGTGTTTATTGTATGACAACTGGCGGCATTTCGTTCGTCGAACACATGTCAGGGACATCACCAGACGGACACATTGCACACACACACACACCCACACACCCACGAAGAGACTTTTCAGAAACTTTTGAACCACTTTAAACAGTGTCGACCGAGGATGGACCCGATCGCCATTGTTATTCCACTTTAGTTAGCCGTTTTTTCCATTTCCAATCAGAGTCATGCGCGCCGAATTTTCTAACCCAAACTTGTCGAAAACACCTCGGTCTCGTCTTATTTGATCGGTCCACCACTTCCAATTCACCCTAATCGAAAACGTTAAAAATTCTAAATTTTCGTCGTTTCATCCAACATTAGTCGAGGAAATGCTTGATATTATAACCTATGTGTAGGGTACGCATTTACCCGGCCTCAATTTCCACCAACCATGAGTCATTCACATCAAGATGGCTGCTGTTCGGCGGCCCCGACGAATCACGAACACCCGACACACATTAAACAGATAGCCACGCCATCAATTCCATGACGTCACCAGCACCCCGTGCGAGGCTAGCAAAAACAATTTTCAAGGTTCTTCATTTGCCTTTTGCAGAAAAAACCGTGGTTTCAACTAAAAAAAAAAACAAATCTAAATAGCAACGAAACAACAATTGAACTCGAGACCAAATGCAATTGTTAGATTTGGCAAGTATGTATGGTCGCTATAGCCTTGAAATTAATGAGATAAGTTGGCTCATTTCGGCAACGTTGCATTGTTTGATCAGCCGCACGATTAACCGAATTTTTGAATGGAAAGCGCTCCGTTAGTGGTTGACTCGAGCGGCTTGAGCATGGAAAATTTCCAAGCTATTATCTTATCAGTGCTAGCGCCTGGTGCGCAGTGACAGCAATACGGCAACGTCGCATGACCTTAGAAATAAAAATAGACACGTAAAAAGCCGTCATGCAACATCGCTTATAACGGTCGATAAGTACAGTTTTACCAAAAGCGAAAGATCCGCAACAGCGTTGCCGTGTGTACAGGAAATTCTACCCCGATGTGAAAAAGCGCAGCGTCCCGAAAGTGGCGAGTGCGCGTGCGCAGTGAGGCGCTTATGATATTTAATTAGTGCATGCATCATCATTGTTTATTATGAATTAGTCTTTAGATGACTTTAGTCGCATGCTGGGCGACTTTCGTCCGTATGCACATGGGTCATATTGATCATTGTATTGGATTTTTGCATTACGTCACATATATTGAGCCAATACTTGTTTATCAATACACACAGACAGCCTTGAGCGGGAACGAGTGAGAACCGGTTTTTCAAAAAATTTCTCAACCCGAGTTGCCGTGCGCGGAATAGCGACGCAAAAATTTTTGGACACTTTTTTTTATCAGAAAAAAAAATTTTCAAAAATGCGACAAAAAGGCACTAAAATTTTCCCCCACTTATTTTTTATAGATTCTTATTAACCTTCTTAGAAAAGAAAAAAAAAACATTCCTTGAAATACCATAGGCGTACTCAGGAACATTTACCACCCTTTACCATTTTCTTAAATCACTCAATTTTTAACTATGAAAAATTCAAAAAAATTTTAATTGACCTCAAAAAAAGAAAGAGATTCTCAATTCACCTGATTTTTTTTTGTGTTACCTCAAAATTTATTCCTAGGTGAACCGATTTTGATGATCCTTGTTTTTATTTAAAAAAATCTCATGAGGTCCTTATACTCATTACGTTTTTTATAATGTATATTTAATTGATATCATGATGTTCTCAACAACAAAATTTTCAAATGGGTTTTCTATTTTATTATAATTTTCGATTATTTTTTGCTTCTTAAAATAATTTCTAAGCATTTACATTTTCATCCCTACTGATCCCAACTTAATTATTGCAAATCAGAGGCGTACTGTGAAAATTTATATTTAAACTCTGGTTAACATTGATTTTTCTATTAACATCGTTTTAAAAAAAAAACCTGGACTCGTATGGGGACATATAGGAAAAGCATTACAAGACTTGAACCAGTGGCGTGCGCCACAAATTGTATTGATTTGAACGTTTTTCATCTAATACTTCAAATTTAAAAAAATTATCCTGTATATTTTATTATTTGAATAATTAACTTAACATTTTTTTTAAATAAAAGAGGGGGTCAAAGAGACGCATACTTGATGTACTTGACTTAAAAAACTAAAATACAAATAAATTGATGATTTAGTTATCACTGAAGCATTTTAAATGGCTTCTTGGTGTGATCTTCATCAAAAAAAATTCTTCTTGAGGAACCTAAGACTAATAAAATTTAAAAAGGTTTTATAAGAGATATTTTTCTTTAAATGAGTAGGGGTAAATATTGGGTCTTTGGGTCTTTTTTACGAAGCTTTCGTTATAAATTTCTCACTTAAAACTTTTTTATTTAAAACTTCCAAATCAATACTATTGTAAAAAAGAAGAAATGTTGATTTGTACATAATAAACTCTGAAACTACTGAATCGATTGAAACAATTCTTTCATTTAATGAAAGGTGCACTGTAACTGAGTAACATAGAATATATTTTATCCTGAAAAGTGCATTATCCTGTAGGTATAGCATATCTTTTTTAAAAACGCTAAACTGTTTTTATATGATTTGGGGTGAAGAAAACTGAAATAAAAAAATTAATAAATACACGATTATCCCCGAAAAATGCATGGTTCCTGTAGGATAACAATTACTAGAAAAACATGTTTATTGTTTCAAACATATATTAAAGAAACGGGACAAATCGCTGTGAATTTTTGCATAAAACGACGAGTTTGGGAATAACAGAAAATTCTGTTTGATCTCGGAAAATTGTATGGTTCCTGAAGTATAGCTATAAAAAGAACAGTGCATTGGTTGATTTTCAATTACAAATTTAGAGATAGTTTATGAATCGCACGGTGCATAGAGCACTATTTATCTTACAAAAATGGAAGATTCCTATGAGATTACCAAAATATTGATATAGAATCAATGGTATTCATGGAGTATACAGAAGGAGGAATATTTCTGTGTTAAGGAATTGAATGCTAGCGTGATTGATGATTAAAATGCCACTAGTTGGCGCTGTTAAGATCTAGTTCAATCTAGTTGTATATCAGTTTTATATATCTTCGTAGCTGACAGCGCCATGACGACTATTCTGAAACTATTTAATCAATATCCTCATTTTAAGGGATTTTTAATTATTCTCCCATTAAAGATTTGAGTCCTTATACCTACAATCCATAGCTATATATTGAAACGTCTAAAATCTACATTTATAATAAGCCTACATAAGAATATAAGAAGCAAATATACGTTAACAAATGGCCATAATTCACAATGTAAAGGGGCATGCGCCAAAATACAGAAATTCCTTTTACAAAAATAAAAAATTGTAAGCTCGAAGATGGTCGAAGACGATTTTTTTCTTTCTGTTTGACACTTAGTTCAACTGCATAAATATTTTACGTATTTTCCAGAAAATACAAAAATTTACGTAATTTTGCATACAATGTGACAAGCCTAATATTTATGTCAAATTTGGTCAAAATCGAAATGCTTTGATTTTCTTCTAACTTTAATATACGAAAAATTTTTTGATTTTTTTTTTAACTCTTAAAAAAAAATCGCATCTTGACAACAGAGGCGCACGAATATTCCCACCCGAACACAACCTAATTTTTTTTAATTTAAAATAAGATCAATAAGAATTTAAAAATTTTCATGACAATAGCTGCAATAAAGCTTTGAACTAAGATTTTGAGAACTTTTTTCAAGTTTGAACCAATTTAAACTTTAACAATTATTCTAATTGTTGACATATTGACGTCCTGCTTTTTAATTGCCATGAGCATATTGAGCGAATTCGAGCGAATTCAATGGCGTTTAAACGTCAATGTTAAAACCACGTGGGAAATACAAAGCTTCAATTAAATTGATTTAAAATGGGAAAACTTGACGTATCTCTCATGAGATACCTAACTCACGAAGATTTTCGAGCTTTAACTGCCGTAAGTGAATCATATTACACCAAATATTTGGTTATAAACGCAAATTTTTAGGTGGAGATGGGAATGAAAAACCATGAATTGGTTCCGGCACCTTTGGTAGCTTCCATAGCCAGTTTAAAACACGGAGGTGTTCAGAAACTTTTACGAGACCACTGCAAGCGACGACTTTTAAGCTACGAACGTGGAAAACGATGTATGTCTATATAGAATTAGGTTAGGTTTAGCTATACTAAAAAAACAATGTGCTTTAACTAGATGATGGATACCGTCTTACAAACATGGGCTACGATTATTTAGCTTTGAAAACTTTAACGTCTCGAGGTGTTGTCGCTTCGTTTGGAAACCAAATTGGCGTTGGCAAGGAAAGTAATATTTATACGATTGCTGATAATGAAGGAAATCCACTTTGTTTAAAACTACACAGGTAGAGAAAACGGAAAGCGTTGGAATAACCAAATTTTGGTTATCTTGGTATTAAACGTTTGTTATTATTTGCATATATGAAACAGTCTAGAACTTGTCTATTCTACTCTATATTCCCTAATGCATTACCGAATCACTCAGTGAACACAAAGCTTCAAAGTTGAACGTTTTGTGGTTACTGGGTTACTTTAAAATCTACGTTGGGGTTACTTTCGACCAACACTTTAAAAATTACGTAGAATAATAGTCCATTTTGGAACCACCTATTGGCGCTGTGGTTAGAGCCATTGCTCTCTCTGCTTCATGCGTCAAGTGGTTCTGGGTTCGATCCCCGTTGAATCCTAGACCTAAGATATAATTGACCAACAGAAATTCTCTGTGTTTAGACAATCATGATATGACCTTAGATGTTAAAGCGACTTAAAATACCAAAAAAAAGTCCATTTTAGATGTCCTCATTATTTGGATCGTTGTATAATGACAATGTTTAGTAATGATCTCAGGATAGTTTACCTTGACTATATTCGGGTATCACTCTTGTGATTGATTATAACTTGTAAGAATTTACCAAGAACAGTGGTGTACGTCGACATACGAGTTTAATTCGTTCCGCAACCTTGCTCGTATCTTGAATTACTCGTATCTCGGATTTTATCTTTTACCTCTTAAAAAGATCATCAGATGCGCGACCTGTTGCAACTTTTTGAGACCTTCGACCTACTGAACCGAACTCGTATCTCGAATTTCGCTCGTAACTCAAAGCAAAAAATCACTCGCTAGCCGGCTCGTATCTCGAAAAACTCGTATGTCGAGGTATCATTGTACACTCAAATCAAGACACTTGAAATTTTCGTGAAATAATTGACTTGACTTGAAACTGAGAGGTCGATGTTTAACTTGTTGGAAATTACTTCAATCTACTTAAACTTGATTTTTGCTTGATTTTAAAGAATTTCAAGTCATATACTTGATTTGAGATCCTAAATAAAATTACCAATCGAAAATACTATTTTTTGCTAAAAATGATCCAGCTTTAATATTTTAAAAATAGCCTATATTCAAATTTTCCCAGGAAAAAGTTTCAAATAAAAGTTGTAGCCATTAATGAGTCTAAGAACCATAGTAAGTTTAAAGAAAATCGTTGGAGCCGTTTTCGAAAAAAATTGAAAAAGCTCATCAACTCCTAGAATAAAGTGGAGCTTTCGGTTCACCAATTTCAACCAAAAGCTTCGCGGCACAACTAGTTATAATATGGAAATCAAATTTCAAGTTTGATGAAATTTGGATAAAGCTTTCGATACGATATGACTGTCACACTCACACACAGACATGTGTGACAGCCATATCGTATCGAAAGCTTTATCCGAATTTCACCAAGTTTGACATTCAGCCTCCATATTATGCCTAGATGCCTAGATACCGCGAAGCTTTTGGCCGAAATCGGTAAGTCGAAAGCTCTACTATATTCTAGGAGTTATTGAGTTTTTTCAATTTTTTTCGAAAACGGCGCCAACGATTTTCTTAAAACTTACTACGGTTCTTAGACTCATTAATGGCTACAACTTTTATATGAAACTTTTTCCTGGGAAAATTCGAATATATGCATCACGCAGCTGCACGCATTAAACATTATCGGTGATTTTTTGTCACTTCGACTTGTGGAAATCGTCAGATTATATATTTTTCGTAATCCTTGATTAATCCTTGAAAAATTAGCCACGCTCGAGAATGTCGAGATGACGTTTTTTTTACAACTTTGTACCTCTTCCCTTTCTTTACGTCACTCTCAAATTGTCAGATTAGTGGAAGATACACCTTTTAGCATGTAACTAACTCACCCTATCTTAATCTGAAGCGCTCGAGAATTTCAGATGATTAATTTTTTTTTACTAATCTGATCCTTTATCCTTGACGGGCGGCCATATATATGGGGCTAATATTTGGTGGAAGTACTTAACTGGGTACAAGGCATCACCCTGTATATTAATCTGCCGCACTTTAGTAAATCCCGAAATCTCCGCTTGGGTTCCCCAAATACTACGTGTGGGTCACTTTTGTAAAATGGTTACAAAACATGGGGCCAGGGGTGTCTAAAACAACATCGGGTCACTAAGTATACAGTCATATAGACAGTATTGAATTTTAAGAATATATAGTAGAGTAGATAAATTCGTAGACAATTTTGTTAGACTGTTTACGATAAGTCTGTTCCCGATGAGAATAAAACCGTACATTTACATCATAAGTCATGCGCAATAATCAAAAATTTGACATAACTGTACGATTTTATTTTTATCTAAAACACACGGTATGTGTTAACAATAACCAATGTTTGACCAATAAAATTACTCCAATTGTAATTTGAAACGATTTTTTAAGACTTGGTCGAACATGTTTTCGAAATATCAAATCAAAACGAGACTACCATCAACACAGACACAACGCATCTTGGCTGTACCTCTCACGAATATCCGCCACCAAAGAATTCGCTTACATGAAAGCTTTGCACGAAAGAAAATTCCCCGTTCCCAAACCAATTGATTTTAATCGCCATTGCGTTATCATGGATTTAGTTATCGGCGATTTAATGGCTCAAGTAAGCGAAGTCGAAAACGTCGACGAGCTCTACGATGAATTAATGAATTTGATTGTCCGTTTCGCCGACTGTGGAGTAATTCACGGCGATTTCAACGAGTTCAATATAATGATAAATCCGGAAGGGAAACCCGTTATTATTGATTTCCCTCAAATGGTTTCCACAAATCATCCCAACGCAGAAATGTATTTGTTTAACGGTTTAAATCGATCAAATTTTAACTTAGTTTCTATTCAAGGTTCTTCAATCGTGATGTAAATTGTATCAAAGATTTTTTCAAAAGGCGATTCGGTTATGAGAGTGAATTGGCGCCGAGTTTTAACGACATTGAACGTTCCGATAATTTAGACGTGGAAGTTTCATGCAGTGGATTCACTAAAACGATGGAAAAGGACATAAATGTTGAGTTAGGAATTGAAGAGGAAGACGAAGACGAAGAAGTCTCCGACGCGGAGAATTGTGAATTGGAGGATATAAGTGAAGAAATCGAAAAGGCAAAAAGTGTTGAGGTCCGAAGCGCTTATGAGGACATGTTAAAAGATTTAGCGATATTAAAATCGCAAGGACCTAAAAATTCAGATAATAGTGACAGTGATGAATATTTAGATGCTGAAGATGCTTCGCCGTATTTCGGTGATAGTCATAGTGTAATTAGTGGATCGACTGCAACGACAATTGCACCGGAAGTGATCAAAGATCGTGTTAAGAAGAGTTTGGCGCAACGTAATCGAAAGGATGCCAAACGGTTTGTCGTCAAGGGTGAAGCCAGTGCTGCAACTCGCTCACGACGAGAAAACCGGGATACGATTAAAGACTCGTTTGGATTTTGGGGATAAATTTATATTAACAATAATTTAAAAATAAATATGTATATGATTCATAAAACAGTAACATTTCCTGATTTTTCTTGACCAAATCCTTGGCTTTTTTGATCGAGTTCGGAAAAGTATAAAAATGCAGCCCTCTTTTTAACCGACTTTAAAAAAAGGAGGAGGTTCTCAATTCGACTGTATTTTTTTTATGTTTGTTATCTCAGCATTTCCGACTGGGTGAAGCAATTTTGATGATTCTTTTTTTATTTGAAAGTTGGTGCTTCCCGAATGGTCCCATTTTAATTTGAAGGAAATCGTTTACTTCTAAGGGGTTGAAAACTAAGGGATGAAATACTAACTTCTTATTGGATAGCTCGATTTCGATAATTCTTTTTTTATTTGAAAGCTAGTGCTTTTCTTGTATTCCCATTTTAATTTGAGGAACATCTTTCACTTCTAAAGGGTTGAAAACTAAGGGATGCAATATTAACTTCTTATTGGATAGCTCGATTTTGATAATTCTTTTTTTATTTGAAAGCTGGTCCTTTTCGTGGGGTCCAGTTTTAATTTGAGGAAAATCTTCCGCTTCTAAGGGCTTGAAAACTATGGGATGAAATATTAACTTCTTATTGGATAGCTCGATTTTGATAATTCTTTTTTTATTTGTAAAACACAACCTTAAATTAATCTCCTATCCATTTAAAAAAAAAAAAAAAAACTCCACTCATTAAGGGTTAAAAATTAGAGATGAAATAATATTATAAATATTTTCTGGCTAACCCGATTTTGATAATTTTGTTTCTATTACGTACAACGTACTTTTAAATTGTTCACATTTCAATTTGAAGAAAAAAATCCACCCCTTAATAATGAAATAGTGACATTTAACCGAATTTTGATAACTTTTTTTCTGTTGGAAAGAATAATCCACTTAGTTTTGTTATTACATATAAAAGCAAAAAATTTCAACCCTTAAGTGCAAAAAAGGATGATGTAGTAACTTTTAATATTAAACGGCGCTGCCTCATATGAGCAGCGCGTTTGGAAGGTTAACCATTTTCAAGAAAATAAAATCAGTTATCAAACTTTTGATCACTAAAACGCGAGAAATAAATAAATATTATAAAAAAAATGAAAAACCGACTTCAAAATATATAAAAATTCTAAAACAAAAAATGCACTAAAAAGTAACAAAATAATGGCGTATCCTTGCAGTATCTACAACTTACAAATTATTAGGATGATACAATGTACAACTATTGTTATTTTTGGAGTTGGTGTCAGTCAAGAAAATAAATATTAATGGTAATTTTTAAAAATTGTAAAAAAGTTTTGTTGGTTATTGGTATTTTGTAGTTTAAAGGTCCTTGATATTGTTACAGTTCGAGTATATTGTTTAAAAGTTCATTTGAAAAATAATTTTCATAAGGTATTCTCGTTTTTTGCTAAGTACCAATATAGTCGTATTTCCTTGGCTGACACCAACTCCAAAAATAACAATAGTTGTACATTGTATCATCTTAATAAATTTGTAAGTTGTAGATATTGCAAGGATACGCCATTATTTTGTTACTTTTTAGTGCATTTTTTGTTTAAGAATTTTTATATATTTTGAAGTCGGTTTTTCATTTTTTTATAGTATTTATTTTCTTGAAAATGTTGGATGATTGGTGCCCCCTGATTTTTCTTAAGCCTTTTCTACACTTACTGATCGCTATGTGTAATGTGCAATGTATGTCGTCGCCACAAAGGCCGTAGGGGTATAATCATAGTGAATTTGCCCCCGGAAGATATTTAAACGATACTTAGAGAGTTTGTAGGTGTTAATGAAATAATAAGATCCTGAAAATTTTAGGTCCCTTACAAAATTGATTTTGAAAAAAAGCAAATTTTGTAAAAATCAAAAAAAAATTTTTTCTCAAGAACGCGTAAATCGATTGATCTAAATTTTGGATATGTTTTAGAAGCTAATAATAGCTTTTGGGAAAAAAAATTAAGAGCTTTTTCGGTTTATAAAACGTTTGAAAAAAATGACGTTTTTTATTTAATTTCAATTTTTAACCATGATACAATTCTGGCACAATTACAAAACATTTTTTTTTAAATCCTCATTCATTTTTCTATAAGAATATGAGTTTTTGAAATCTAAAAAAATGGTACGCCATAGTCAAAAAAATAAAAACCCACCGCGCGTACCCCCCCGTTGACTTCATTTACCTATATGTGTTGAGTTCTTATTTAATTTTTTAATACATAGTTCACATATTTTGAATTAAATCAAAAGGTTTATTTTATTTTCAAAACAACAATTATCTTTGCTGAAAATCAAAAGCTTAAAATAGTCAAAATTTTAATTTTTTAAATATCAATTATCACCAACTGCTGTACCTACTGTTGTATGATCTAGAAAAATTAATATTTTTCATAATTAAATAGTAAAAGTTAAAACATTTTCTTGGATGAAGTAGAAGAAACAATAAAATCACAAAAAATGTAGAAAATACGTTACATGATAAAGTACAATGAAATGTCTTACAACGCCAAAAATTGCCACTTAAAACAATTTTATCAGAGGCCTTTGAATATTTTTCAGAAATTATGGAAAAATATCTGCGTGTTTCTTTTACTGATTCCTTACAATTAAAGCATTTATGTAGTATTTATCAGGTATTAAATAACAACTTAGCGTAAAATTATACCGGCAAGTGCGAACAATGAATTTTCCGTCTCCCATTTTATTAAAAAAAAAAAAACTTTGAAAACTTTCTTTAAAGTAAAATTATCTTAATACATTTTGGAAGGCATATTCTTAAATACAGTCGACAAGGTTTATTAATGCTTTGTCAATTTGGTTTGTTAATATCGGCGTTGATTTAAGATTTTTTTTAAATAAATTGTAACAGCTTCAATAAAAACTAATTTGGATTTAATGAACAATTTTTGTAAACAAAAAATGAATAACCAGTGGCGTAGCGTAAAGTTCTGCCATCCGTTAGGAACTATGGATTTATCACCCCTTATTTTTTGAATAAAAAATCAGTTAGTGACCTAAAATATTTTAATACTGTTTCAAAGAAGGGCCTTCCATAAACCACGTAATACACTCTACCAGGGAGTAGGGGAATGCTCTAATGCAGCGGTCGGGAAACCGGGGTAAATTACCCAAAATGGGGGAAAAATTAAATTTTTGGGGGTAATAAGGACATTTTTTGCCATTGCTATTTTAGTATGGCCGAATACTAACACGTAGACCAACTGTATTCAAATTGCTCTTACATAAGCCCCAATTTTGAAGTTATTGTATCAAACATGAATCAAGATAATTTCTCCAAAAATCTAAAGGGGAAAAGTTTTCAATTAATTTTTATTTGTTCCAATATGAGAATTATATTTTGATTATTTATTACACACATAATGCTTTCATGCAATTTTTTTTTTTTTTTGATGTAAATGATTTCAATAAATAATTTTTAATTTAAATTTACATTGATTGTCTCTTTTAACTTATGCAAAAATATTTTGGGGTAATAGTAAAAAAAGTTCCCCGACCGCTGTTCTAATATTATGTACGGTTAAATGTTTGTCTATATGGCGTTTCATAGTGGGAGAGGAGGGGGGGTAGTAAAAGGTACGAAAAACGCGTTACGTGGTTTATAGATGTCCCATAGATATCTAAAATAAAAAAAAAATGTTGCTTAATTTTTTTTGGGTTCTCAAGCACGAATCCTTTGATTCATTCGACTAATAGATATGTTTCAGATAGAAATAAAACCGTTCATTGTACGGTTCAAGTAACGCACAGTAAAATATTGTCTAAATTTAATATTGCGAATGATTTGTAGCGTATGATGTACGGCTTTATTTTCATCTGGAACAAGCCTATAGTCGTACAATTTGGCTCCTAGGATCTTTTGTTTGAACACGTTTTCCCTCATTTAACAGAAAAACAGGATAGGGTTCATCCCTGCCCGCACTGTAATCGTAAATTTATTGTTCTCCTGGTTTGGTCTGATCCAAGTCCAACATTTTGTCTAACAGAAGCCTTTGTATTAACTTCTGGTGAGATTCATTAGAGCGTCATTGATCTCAAACAGATCTCGTTATTTGGTGAGGACTTCGAAGTTAAATATATCATGGGTTGCACTTTCGTTCTCATCCCCAAACGGTGTGCATTTTGAGTGATATCCTTATAATTTGAAGACTTACATCAGTTATTTACTCAAAAAAGTTAAAATAATCTTTCAATATTCATAAATTATTGACAAAACTGTCCTAAATATTGTTTTTTCTTAGAAAGCCAAAGGTTCTAAGTTCAAATCTCAAAAAGATGTCCGTGGAATTATGACGCAAATATAAGACCTTATAAACAGGGTTCATATACTCCCTATCTCCCCTAAATTAGTGCCACATGTGGTTATGGCAACTCTTTGTCCCCTTTACGCTACACCACTGAAATAGACAGTTGATGTTCTCTCAAATCAATATTATTGAATAATAAATTTAGTCAATGATAATGCTTCTTATTCTTTTTATGTTTATGCGATCGTTTCCGGTCATGATCACTATCGTCACTAGAATGGTTTTTATGGTGTCCATGGCTACTTGAACTTTTGCTACTGTGATACTCTGTCTTTTCATGTCGATGCGATCGATGCTTATAGTCACGTTCCGATGAACTATGTGAAACTGACCCATGATGAGAAGATCGACCTCGAGAAGCATCTTCTCGTTCTTTCTCGCGTCGTTTAAAATCAGCAATCATTTGAATATCTATTTGAAAATCACTAAGTCAGGACATAGGATTTAGTTATATTTTAAAGACTTACTAAGAACATTGTTGCTTTTTTCGAATTCTTTTTGGCTGATCAATGTGATAAATGTTTCACTTAACGAGACAATGTCACCTTTTGACGATTTTATGATTACACTTCCAGATTCATCGTCAAATCCTTGAATCTAAAATCAAAAAAAAAAAAAAAAATTATAACTTTTACATAAAAAAAAAACTTTGATCATACTTGTCCAGTGAGGTCTCGATGTCGTCCAGTGTTTATTCGAACATAAGCATTTTTGACAAATTTAAGTTCCTCATTTTTTCCTGTCGACGAGTTGTTTTTTATCGTTCTATCGGCTCCAAGACCCAAACCTTTGGGTCTTACATTGACAGCCACAGGCGCTACAACACTACCAGTATAATATTAAAATTAATGGAAAAATTTAATGTGTACTAAAAGTTTGTTCCAGATTAAATAAAACCGTACTTCGTACGCTACAAGCCATTCACAATATTAAATTGGAAATTTGAAAAAAAAATGATGGTTTTTTTAAATGTATTCTAAAACTTTATTATTAATAATATTGATATTTAACGCGACAAACTCGAAAAAAAAAATTTTCAATTAATTATAAGCAATTAAAAATTGATAAAATTTAAAAAAAAATCACGTGACTGTGAACGCGCCACGATTGGTCACCATAGTTTTGACGTCATAATGGTAGCATTTTAATAACAATAAAGCGTTTACGGCTATTACGTGTGATTTTTATCAATAATATTGAAAATTTACTGCCAAAAAACGATTTAACCATGACAACAGAATTAAATTGATCAAAACATTGTATGGAAACTATCATTAAGACGTCACACACGTTCGGATTTGTTCGGGAGCTGTCGGCGTATCTCCGGTGTTGGATTTAAAAATTTATTTTTATTTTGATATAAATTTGGAATTATTGCGAAAAAATAAAAATACGTTTGTTATAAAACTTATATATTATGATCTTTCCATTTATCACAAAAAAAAATTCAAAAGCCTAATTATTGAATCTATTTATTATGCATGCCTTGTATCATTCAAAGTACGTTTTTATATTTATCTGGAACAAATCTATCAGTCGTTGAACTTTAATTTACCGTATTTGCCGAACGATAAGACGCACTTTTTTACTCTGAAAATTTGACCTAATATCAGGGTGCGTCTTATGGTTCGATGCGTTTTATAGTACAAACCATACTTTTTTTTCAAAAAAATGTATAGATAAATTTTTGGGTGCATCTAATGGTCCGATGTGTCTTATCGTCCGGCAAATACGGTATATAACATTGTTTGAATGTTATTTGTTATAAACTTATTTCTAAAGTACTTTGGATATACATAAAAATCGTTTATAACGAACTTCAGGGGACCGTCAAATTTCGTTCGTTATAAGCGATATTCACTATAACCGATATGTATCGCATGTATCGTCTTATCTAAGACATATCACGGGACCCGAAGGTTTTGTATGTTATAACCGGTTGTTATTATAGCCGGTGTCGTTATAAACGATTTATACTGTATTTGAAAGCCTCAACCTGATTTTTTTAGTTTTCAATAATGATATCTCCTTAACAATATTCGTTAGTGTTCTTTTATTTTAAAAATTAGCACTGACATCTGTCGATTGAAATTTCAATTCGGACAACGCTGAGTATTTCAGCTAGTATAGCACATTTTTATTCAACTAGCTGATACCCGCTCGCTTTGCTGAGAGTATATTTAATTGATTGATTAATATATTTCCTACCTTCATAGCGAAATATAAATATAAATCTTTAATATTTTGACAGAAAAAGATGATAGATAAGTAAGTTCATCAAAATCCTTAAAACTAAAAACTGTATAAAAAGTTCCTTTAAGAAAATTTGAAAATCTTGCATACCAAATGTCATTTAAAACCTTTCAACTGTTTTAGTAGAAACGATTTTTTTTTTAAATAAATGATATTCAATAATATGTTAAGATCTGAGGTATCTTTAACTAAACTTCATTAAAATTCGTTCAGTAATTGATAATTATTTAAAAATTTAGTACATTATTTTAATACGTTTACCTATTTTTAATTAATTTTTTCGACAATGAACAATACAGAAATTCAAATATTTAAAAAAAAATTTATTATTAATTTTATCGGGTGTTGAATTGAAATTTTTAATTATTTTTCAATAAAATTTTGTCAATTGTTTAGTTTAAACTTTGTAGAGGATTTCTTTCGCTACTGTGTAAAATTGGTCAGGTCTTCTTGAGGAAAATGCGTTAAAATGCTATTTCGCGAACCTTAACGAAACTTTTTTTTAAATACACGGTTCCTGTAGTACAATTTTTATGCTATCCTATGGGATTCACGTGTTTTTCATTAAATATTACTGACGCGAAATATAGATAAAAACCATTCTGGAGCCCGATTGTATATTGTATCAAAATTTGAGCTCAATTGGTACAGAATAAGAACCAACATAACATTTTTATATAATATAGAAGATACCAATAAAACAGGCAATACGTACGGTGTTCAATAGTCAGCCGGTATGCCAACATAATATTTTTGTCATTTGTAAAAGATAAAAAGGGTTCCTGTGGGATATCCTTAGGAGATAGACATATACCGTCGCGGACTTTTTTAAGATACCAAATTTCGCCGCATATAAGTTTGGTCTATCTTGTAAGGTTTAGCCAACATTTGCAATGTAAGTGCACAAAAATATGTTTATTATGACATCACATTACAAATCTTTGAATTTACCGACTTTTTTCTACTATATTATGTACACATGATAGCCTATATGTTACCGAGGACTAATAGCTATATAACAAAAAAAGTTTCATAAAAATTCGTTCAGTAGTTTTTGCGTGAAAGAGGCACAACAAACAGACAAAAATCTTCTACACGTTTATATATATATATATATATATATATATATATATATATATATATATATATATATATATATGCAGTATAAATCGTTTATAACGACACCGGATATAATGAACAACCGATTGTAACCTATAAAACCTTCAGGTCCCGTGATATGTCTTAGATAAGATGATACATGCGATACATATCGGTTATAGTGAATATCTGAATATCGCTTATAACGAACGAAATTTTATGGTCCCCTGAAGTTCGTTATAAACGATTCCTACTGTATATAGAATATATAGATAAGAACCCATAACAATTTTCTATGTGTTCACTGTTATATCTTCTTTAGAGAACCACCCTTAAATAATCCTTAGATTAGTTACAAACTATACTTTGTATTTAAGTGAAACTTACGCCTTATTTTTTCCTATTCCTTCCGTTTCTTTCCATCCCATTCCACGAAGCATTGCCAGGCCATACTTCTCGATCGGTACATTTTCATAGTCGTCTAGGGTACTCTAAAATCAATACCAAAAACTTATTTTTAAAAAAACTTGACTCATAATTACAAACACTAACTTCAGGTTCTCCGTCCATTGTATCTTTCGCTAATGGAATTGCAGTTACCAACGGTGCTGTATCGATGTTTCCCAAATTATGAGCCTCTAAAAATTCATATTTAAATCAGACTTCTTCCAAACACAAATTTCTATGATCAATACCGGCAACTAACTCCCGAGCCGCGAGTTCTTCTATTGACAGCTCCTTTTCACAGTCGGCTGCACCATTGTTAGTATCTGCATCGTTGTTAATTTGTTTTAATTTTTCTTGCAGTTTGTTCCTGTTCTGTTTCATCGGGATTACAAGCGGCCTTTCCTCTTCAAACTGTTCGCTAAGGTAAGACCAGCAATTTTGTAACTAGTTTAAGTTTTTAATTTTTTGTTTAATATCTTACCCGATTATTTTCATTGTATTGTTTTCGAATAGCTCAATCTGTTGGATATCATTATTTTTCTTATCATTTACAAACGGCAATATCGGGGCTTTCTTCAGCGCTTTATTGAAGCCGAAGGCTATTTTTTTATTATCGTTATTTGGAGCACTCATGATGATAGTTAGGTTAGGTATATCGTTGTTTAAAAAAGAATTTTAAGTTATACACGTTTTGTTGTTTATAAACAAATAATATAATTCGTAAACGTTATTAATACGATTTTTTCGAACTGAATTCATTATTTACCCAGATCCTAGAATTTATGACAAGATCGACAAGAATGTCATAATCTTGCATTATTCGCGTTTGTTCGCTTTTTGTTGGCGTTCTTCGCAGTTCTTCGTTTTGAAAATTCGCATCATGCGCATATTATATAAGTTTACGCTAGCGCAGCTTTTATTACAACCTGATCAATTTTAAAGGGGTTTTAAATGTTCACGCGTAGAACACCTATGGCATGTTGGTCTAAAACACTTTTGCAGTGCATTTGACTTTACCTAAATTTTCCTAGTTTATACAATTAGAATTTTCAAAAAATCGTTTTTTAATATAATTTTTGTAATGTGCATATCTTTAAATACACACCCTGAAAATTTCAAGTAAATCCGGCAATTATTTACAAAGTTATACGCAAATTTGTAAAGACAGTTTGGTAAAACTTCACTCTAGGCAACTCTAGGTAAAGTGCTTTTGAAACTGTTAACACTTTTTGAAGTTATACTTCTTTAGGCGCGTTATGAAAAAATGATGAGAGGGATGAGAGTAAAATTTTTAGATGGGCGGCCATCATGAGACAAAAATTAACAAAATGAAGTTGGCTGCAAAACCACTCGGTTTCTTGGCGCGCGTAATTTGAATTTTTGTTTTGTTTATTTACTTATTTATTTATTTTTAAATTTAAATTAAAAATTATATATACAAATGACACATATTATTAATAAATAAGTTATTACTTTTCTCGAATTTTGCAGTAGCTGTTATACTATTTGAAATTTAATAATGAAAATTACGTCTGCATTTCATGCATATTCTTAGTTATCACGAAATCTGGGATTCTGAAATGATTCAACCATCTTAGACAAATAATTTAGTAACACAAGATATGAATAAGATTATGACATTTACTGTGAAAAGTAGCTACTTACTTTATTTCGCAATTTCTATGAAGCTTCGTTTTCATGACATGCATGAATTGTTAACCAGAAAAATGATCCTGACAAATTTTATAAACGTCTAGCAGCTTCCTTGGGATATTAGATATTTATTGATATAAATTAAAATATTATTCTCTTAATTTTATTTTTAATAATTATATCTTTAAATATATATATTATAATTATTAATAAATATTAATTTACAGTTTTTTAAAATTGATTATTTGAACGCAATTAATAACAACTAATTTTTAATGATGTCAAAGAAGTGTAACTTCTCACCCGCGTACATAAGTACACGCAACCACCTTTTCTCAAAACTGTGCTTTTAAAATTGGTGACCAAGATTTCTTAGAAACGGCTGAACCGATCATTCTTAAATTTTAATAAAAGCTTCTTAAGTATATTTTTTGATAATTAATCGAAAATTTTTTTTTCCTCGATTAATACTTTCCTTTTTATAAACAATTTTAGGTCTAAATTTTGATCAAAAATAAATTTTCGTTTTGAGAACCCTTATTTGGTGAAAAAATTTTATTATGCTTTTTCCCTCGATTAATAACACGATTATACATTACTTCAACGAAATCAATTTGGTTTATTCATTTTAAATGATCCATTCAAGAGATATCGTGATCACCGCAAGATACTTTTTTTGGAGGTCAGCTTTTAGTTTTAACAGCTTTCAAAATTATTATTTTTACAAATCTAAAAATGTTAAAATACAGTTTAAAGTAACCAATTATATGTGTAAAAATTTTCAATTTCTTTTACTAGATATATTATAATAAAAAGTCAAGGAAGTATTGTAATCGAGTTGAATTTTCGAATTCGAGCTTTTACCGGAAATAAATGTTTTGAGGTCCCCTGAGTTCAAAAAAATGGTTTTTAGAAAAAATTTTGTGTGTGACAGCCATATCGTATCGAAAGCTTTATCCGAATTTCTCCAATTTTAAAGTATTTTGACTTCATATTATACAC
Organism: Sisyra nigra; assembly: GCA_958496155.1. Lineage (NCBI taxonomy): Eukaryota > Metazoa > Arthropoda > Insecta > Neuroptera > Sisyridae > Sisyra > Sisyra nigra. The sequence goes on along the minus strand of OY292313.1, from coordinate 9,839,124 downwards.
CTAGTAGTGTCTCGAAGCTTTTGGTTGAATTCGGTTACCCGAAAGCTCAACTTTATTCTATGAGTTTTGAGCTTTTGCAATTTTTCTTTTAAATGGCTCCAATGATTTTTGCTGAACTTTCTATAGTTCTTAGACTCATTGATTCCTACCACTTTTATTTGAAACTTTTTCCTGGGAAAATTCAAATAAAAGGGTTCTGGGGTTAAGGTGGGAATTCGTGTATCATATAGGCTGTATTTTCTATTACTTCTATATTATAGTAAAGTAAGTATCGTAATCGAATTTTCGAATTTGAGCTTTTACCGGAAATAAATGTTTTGAGACCCCCTGAGTTCAAAAAAAAGGTTTTTGTAAAAATGTTTGTGCGTGACAGCCATATCGTATCGAAAGCTTTATCCGAATTTCACCAAACTTGGAATTTAGCCTGCATATTACATCTAGTTGAATCGTGAAGCTTTTGGCTGAAATTGGTTGACCGGAAGCTTCGCTTTATTCAAGGAATTTTTGAGCTTTTTCAATTTTTTTCAAAAACGGCTCCAACGATTTTCTTTAAGCTTGCTACAGATCTTAGACTCATCAATGCCTACAACTTTTATTTGAAACTTTTTCCTGGGAAAATTTAAAAAAGGACATTTCTGGAGTTAAGATTGAAAGTATATACACCAGTGGCGTGCGGTCCATACATGCTGTAGATGCGCCGCATGCCTTGGAATTGAGACAATTTTTAAAAAAAAAATATTTTTTATGATTTATTCATTTTTTTAATTTACGTAATTGCATGTATTGTAAAATGATTCCAAAAATACCAAACACAAAATATTTTTATCATTTATACATTTTTTAATTTACGAAATTAGGAAACGTATATGTCATAAAATTAGCCTAGAATACCACATCAAATTAACGGCAAAAGCCGAATTAATGCGCAGCGACTGCTTGGTTAGAATTGGTCGCGCATGCGCACTAGTACGGTTGAGTACTATCTCTCTCGGCGTTTCACATTGACGGTTGACGTTTCTAGATGCGTTTGACGTTTTGAATCTCACAATATATTTACTTATTGCTACTCATTGTTACTGATACTGTTCGTGATTTATTTACCCAGAGACCATACAAATGTTCTATTCTTTAGAATAAGAATTATTTTCGTGGTTTTTAAATACATTAAATGATGCGGTTATTGATGATTACATTATGAAATAAATACATAATATAATACCATGTTTACCAAATAAATTTAAAAATTTTGGTTTTTATTACCCCCCCCCCCTTCTGACCGCATGCCCTGTTTCAAAAGTTACCGCACGCCACTGATATACACATACTGGCTGTACAGTGTACACATATAGTTCTGTTTATTCTATCCTATATATAACTTCCCTTTCTTGGCGTCCGTGCAGAATGGGATGTCGCTGTGCCAACTTATTAATTAACGGCTGACAGGCTTGCCCTAGCATTTTATTGAGATAAAACCTTTAGTTGTGAATGCAACGGGCAACTACGAGCATAGTTATAAAGTGCTTCTAGTTCTTTTAACCACCAGCGAGTTTCATAAATGAAAGTAAAAGAAAGTACTGTGACGCCTCGCAGCAGATATTTACAACAATAAATTCAAGTCTTCTCAGAAAAATTCTTAAGAAATCAATTTTTTGGACCTCCTGACTATATATAACCCCTTAAAATGTACTATAGCCCAATTGAATTCAATCAAATGATGTTCGGGCCGGGAAAAAATTACAGAAGTTTTATTTCACTCGTCCTCTATCGTCACTCGTCCGGGGTACTAAATCAGAATTTCAAACTTGGCTACTTTTCACGGGTTTCATATTATAGAAAAACGTGAAAATTTTCCATCTTTTTCCAAGAAGTCGTTAACCTGTGCACTTTTAGAGAAAGATGATGATCTGTATATAAATTAAAAGTACATTAAATTTTCAACAAAAAGCTCAATTTTCTTTTATTAAAACCGTTAATTTATTTATTATGTACTTATAGAAGACTATAAATTTCAATGTTTGTCATTTATTTTCGTTTTTAATTTTACCAAGTTCATATTATTAACAACATGTTACATTTATATTAGAAGTTTGCAATTTTTTTGTCAAAAAATTTCCATCAACTGCACGAAGGTTGTACAGTAAGACAGCTAAATACACACACAAACAACAAACCATAAAATACAAACAGTGTCACATCACGACAAGCCATTTGTTCGCATGCCATCGAATCCCCCTTCGTACTATTAAAAGCAACCGTTTCCAAGCTCGAATTTACTAAAAATTTTCCAATCATTTGTTTCTGATATGAGCTAATTGGAAGAACCTGATCGTTCGTTGCCAACTTGTTTTTGGTTTCTTTGTTATTTCCAAGGGGTTCCATCTCATCTTTCTCACCATCATTCAACAAGATCATACTCTTGCTACTGCCCAGACTAAGAAAAGTGTTAATCGAACTACTCGATAGGGTTGTAGCGACAAAGCTACGTTCCACTTGTCCAGTGGTCTGCGATACGCACACACTTAACGACGAACTCTTTCCTGTTGGTACCCCTTTGGGATTGTACAACTGAACCCATGGCATTTGATCCAAATTTCCATTACCACCATCACCACTTCCTGTGAAAATCACATCCATCGGTGCCGGCAAATTATGTTCCGTAAAATGAATCAATTCCCACTCAATGATCACTGACGATAAATTCATCACATGAACCACAAACGGAACGGATACCTTCTGAAAAACCATCATTTCCTTTCGTTCCATATTACGATCTAAAGTTCCATTTTGCCGCGATTCAGATTCAGTTTCTTTACACGAAGAAAACCACGAACGGCTTGGTTCCAACGATTCAATCACCGATTTATAGCTCGACGTTTCTTCAACTTTCCCGATGGGATTTATCGGCTTAATAGCCAACTGATTGACTGATTCTCGGGATTTACCAAAACCAATTAACTCGAGCGCATTTCCCGATAACGTCAATTCTGATTCACTCGAACTACAGTCTTCCTCATCGCTTTCAATCCTTGGTAAGAAACTGGTTTGGCTCGATGTCTCCTCACTTTTTAAATTATCCACACACATCGTGTAAATAGGATAGAAGGTGTCCATCAAGTATCGAAAATGCGATGCATAATTTTGAATCTTATAATAGTTAGTGGCCACATTAAACTCGATAACACGATAAAATTCATCTTTTATATACGATATGGATTTGATATAATGTAGGGGTAGTCCTTTTAGGGGATGCAACACTGTGACTTTTGACTGGGTTGATTTAATCGTCGGATTCACGTCTAGTGGTACATACGAAAACACAGTGGTACTTGAATTGGATGTCGTTAAATTCGACTCTTGTGAAAGGATTTCTTCCAGTTTCAAAAATAAAGTACTTGACGAACATTTTTCATATAGCAAATCAGTGGATCGGGTTACTTGTAAATTAGCATCTCCAGAGGTTGTGGTGGCTTCGTCCAGAATCGTGTCGAGAATACCAACAACCATTTTTTCATTGGTAGGATGAAAGGAATGGAAGATCTCCTCATCGGATTGTAGAGCCGTGTACGTTTTACTGCTAACAATTTCTTTTTTTAACAAAAAGTCTAACTGGTTATTGATAAAATTGTTTGCCTCCTCAACTGAGGTGAGCTTGTCGGGAACTGATTTGGAATGGTTTTGTAAGTTGCTCATCACATTCATCGTTTTGACGAAACTATCCGAGTTGAGATATCGGGGTGATTTGGCCGCCTCTATAAGTCGCGAGCGTCGCAGCGGGCTCAGGTTCTTCGGATGATCATCAGAGAATCTGACATCGAACGTGGGTGTATAGGCGGCTCTTGGCTGCGACATTGGTCGGTTTTTTGGCGTGGTGGGCGATTCGACGTCGGCATTGTCGCCGTGGCACACGGCCCGTGCCGATTGGGGACGGAGCGGTGACGGCGGTTTCTTCGTCACGGCCTGCTCCTGACTGTTAATTTTGTTAAAAACTTTCAATTTTGCCTTGTTAACGCCAGAACTGTCAATCACATTTTCTAGCGCGTGCATAACATTGTCGAAAAGAATGGAATTGGATGTAGGAATTATGGTATTATCGAAGTTTTTTTTTACCGAAAGTTCGGGGTCGGGCTTTTCAATGAAACGACCCATCCGATCAGTGAATGTTTTGCCCAGACGATGTTTGTACTCCTCGCAATGGGCTCGCACGTAGTGCTGCCTTGGCTGAGCCAAGTTACTCAGTCGGCTCGTGGTACTCGACGAATCCGCACTTATCGCCGAATCCTTCGTCAAATGCACTGGAACATCGTCCAAATGATCTTCGCCTTTCACTTCCAAATTTCGATTAGTCCCAACACCCCTTGGCTTCTTCTTCCCGATCTTATCACATAAACTTCCCTCACTACCACTCGACGACAATGGCCGCAACTTACTCTTTTCCTTATCCAAATTTTCACTACTCTTACTCACCATCAACTCCCGCCTTTCTCGTCTCATACCAGTCAAATCCATCACTCCCTTATTCTTCTCACGACACATCGCTAAATTCTCTCGACTTACCGACTTCAATTCTGACCTCTTCGACAAAATCGACGCTTCCACATACTTTAAAAACTCAACATTTTCCATTGATTTCGACTCTTTCGCATCAACATCTTTGATCATATTAACATTACTCTTACTAATCTTTTTTGTAACATCAATATTTTTAACTCCAATAACCGGTTTTACCACTGGCGATTTAACCTGATTCTTAGTATCCTGGGGCGTCAATTTCACTACACTTTTATTAACTGGTCGAACTTGCGGCCTTAACATCGCTTGTTGGTGCTTGATCTGAGCTGTCCTAGTCGGTCGAGTCAGTGAAAGGATGTCCTCGATCAGGCTATTGATGGTTTCTGGTTTTTTAACAGGTTCAATATGATGGGAGATATTCGCTGTTATAACAGGTGACGGCATTGAATGACTCTTTGGAGGGGGTTGCGGAAGTTGGATCGGAGGATTAGCAGGAGGCATCGAACCTTGCCGCCCTGACTCAGAATATAAAAATGGTCCTGGTTTAGATTTCGTTGGACTCGTCCCCATTTTCATTCGTTTATCATCAGGAACTCGTAAAATCTCCTGATATACCTGACTTTTGGGTACCGTTTTCGGATTCAACGAAACGTTCTTTCGAATCCCTGAAATATACGCCTTGACCGGTGATTTTACGTTCGATTTAATACCGAAAAAGTCGACACGACGAGGTGCCTGATAGTCGAATGGTTTTTCAGCCTCGACTTTCGTGTCTTTGGTTTCTTTAGTTTCACGTTTGGGCGGGCGAGGTTTGAACGTGTTTTTCACGGTAACCGGCATTATTGTCATTGTGGTTTTAAATCTAGCATTGGGATCGGTTATTAAATTTTGTAAGTATTGAATCTGAGATAAATTAATGGTCTTGGAAGCTGTGTCGGAGGGACTAAATTTCGATAATGGATGGTTTTTAGTGTCAGTGACTTGCGTTTCAGATGGAGTGGAAACTGGCTTCTTTTTTTGTTTAGAATATTCAGCGACAAATGGAGCCACGGCTTCAGGAGTCACGGTACTTAACAACCGAGATTCTTCGTCCATACTCTGAGCCACAGCAGCACTATCCACCCTCAACTTCGGATAATCTTTCGATACCGGTTTGTGATTCTTCTGTAATTTCATACACTCATCCCGTAGCATATTTAAGGTATCCTGATCGATTACATTGATCGGTGGAATCGTCGCTGGTTTTTCCGAGTATTTGATCACCTTCTCCAAAGCTTTCTTGTATCGATTGTCTCGTCGTACATCAATCACATTTTTACGAGGATCTGATCCTGGTTCGTTTCGAGACCTCTTTTGGGAATGTGCCGTTTTATAATCGCTCGTGGTGGAGTTGGAGCTACGATGTTTGTGAACACCTCGATTTCCCTGCGAAGCTACTGGAAGACCACTGTTCGACGTTTTGGAGATTTTCTTCGATTTACGCGAAAATGATGTCTTACTAGAAGAATTCTTCACAGATGGACACACAAACGTGTGATTCTTGCTGCTCTTCGCTTTACTATCAACACTAGAATCTGAATGTGTCAACTCAGATTTACGCATTTTGTCGGGAATGTCATTTTTTCCGACTCCACTTGATTTCTTCCATTCGACCACCTTCTGAACACTTTTCTGGATTTCACTTGACGTGTACTGGGACGTGGTGGCCTTACCACTTGTATCACACTCCATTTGCGTGACGATTTCTTCGAAATCGTTATTTGTTAGCAGTTCCTGTTCCTTTTTCTTAGCTTTCTCCATAAGTTCCATTTTTTCTTTGGTGACTTTTCGTTTACGTGACGGTCGTACAGACACCCGTTTCCTGTACGAGGCTAAAAATTTCAATTTTTCAATCAGCGTTGTCAGTTCTTCCTTATATTTCTTATTAACGACTTTGATCTGAGACTGGATTTTGTTCTCGTCTATATCCTTCATGGTCTGTTCGATTTCCTTGACTTTCTCGGAGATTTCAGTGGAGTGAGATCTTTCTTTGGTGGTTGGTAAGGCTTTTGGTATAATGGGCTGTATCGGTTTGGTCGTAATGTCTTTGGGATCTTCGGAAGCTTCTTCTTTGTGTTTGACCACTTTGGCGGCACATTTGTTTAGTTCAGTTAAACATCTCTGGAAGTAGGTTTCGGAGTCGACGATGCTTCGGGTGAGTTCCTCGAGGAATTGTCGTTTTGTTATATTGGGATTTTGAGGTTCTTCTTGGGAGACTGGAGGTGATTGAGGGTTACTAGTATCGTCTATGTCATTATCTTTAGTTGGGTATTCCATCGGGTTCTCAATGGGTTCTAGTTCAAGTTCTTCAGTTTCAGAAAATGGCGTTTTGGGTATTTTTTCAGAGGCTTTCACTGGAGGAGGAATCTCGGGTATCTTAAAAAATGTAGTGTTATAAATAGGAACTTCGGAGTCTTTTGATAGTAATTCTTTTGCTAACGACGTGTAGTTATATGGGGTATATTCTTGGGTGAAATGGAACTTGTTTCGTAGAATCAAACTATTGGTAGACGACATGCTAATAGTTGATGAAACATTGGTCGATTCACTTTCCGAGACAACTTTTTCTCGCTTTTTTCCTTCTTTTTTTCCACGATTTTTACTTTTGCTGTCGCGTGATTTACTTCGATGATGCTTTCGTTCGCTTTTCTTTTCGTCTCGTGATTTGGTGCTGTGTGATGATTTCGTCTCTGACTTTCGTTCTGGAATATCACCACTTCCAATGACTTCATTTTGTTTGGGAATATCATCACATGCTCGATAGAGCATTTCTTTATCGCCACTGCTAATTTCTTTATTTTGTTTCTCATTTTGATTTTTTAAACAAGCGTATTTCAACAGGGACTCGGGAGGATTGGTGGGACCTTCGTCGATTTTTGAGTAAGTGTTGAACTCACCCAAATCTTTCAGCAAGTTTTGGAACGATTCCGATTCCTTAAGCTCGCTTTCGGCGAGTAATTCTTTTATAGATTCGGATTTTAAAATTATATCGGCCGTATCTTTAGTCGATTCGATTATGTTTAATGGAATCGACGTTTCACTGTCGATAATTGCTAGAAGGTTATCGATTTGTCCTTCTGCCTGTTGCCTATTAAAGTGTTCGATTTTTTTCGCATTTTTTGTACAACCCGATTTGTACGACGTGGATGAGTCGTCCTCGAACGTTTCGTTTTCGTCGGACGTTGAGTTCATTGCCAGCTCGGTCGAATACAGTTGCCGTAACAGGGCGATGTCGTCTCTAAAATCAATCAAATCGAACAACTAAATTATTTTTAGATGGTACCTCCACGGACTTGAACACTAATTGATACTTACTTGTAATCACTCGAGCTGCTTGTATTTGAACCGTATTCGTCGATCGTCGCCAAGGGTGAACGGTAATATTGGTATTGCTTGAATATTGAGTCTGCTTGCAAATTAAGTATTTCTGTAATGGTTGATTCATCTAATAGAGGATTTTGGTCGGCATCGGCCGTTTTCATCCTCAAAAATTTTGATTATAATCCGTCCCTGAAATGACTTTAAATTTACGAACGTTTGACATTTTTGTTTAAACAACAAAAAACAAAAATTAATTTTGCAAAGGTCACTACCGGTATCACGATTTTATGTTTCACTAAAAAATTGCTACCCCTACGATTTCATTGTCTCTTTTTTTACTTTCTTTTACTACTATATAGATAAGTAAAGGAAGTATTGTAATCGGGTCGAATTTTCAAACTCGAGCTTTCACCGGAAATACATGTTTTGAGATCCCCTGAGTCCAAAATATCTGCTGCGAGGCGTCACAGTACTTTCTATTACTTTCATTTATGAAACTCACTGTTAGTTAAAAGAACTATAAGTACTTAATAACTATACATATAAACAGTACTATTTTATATGCATACAACCTATAAGTATATATGAATTCCCAACCTTCACCCCGGAACCGACCTTATTTGAATTTTTCCAGGAAACATTTTTTAACTAAAGTTGTAGGCATCAATGAGTCTAAGAACTGTAGAAAGTTTAAAGAAAATCGTTGAGGTCGTTTTCGAAAAAAATTGAAAAGCTCCAAAACTCCTAGAATAAAGTGGAGCTTTCGGGTTACCGATTTCAACCAAAAGCTTGGCGGCACAACTAGGTATAATATGGAGGCCAAATTCTAAGTTTGGTGAAATTCGGATGAAGCTTTCGATACGGTATGGCTGTCACACACAGGCATTTATCTAAAAAAAGGACTTCTTGGTGTAAACGTGTATTTCCGGTGGAAACTCGAAATAAAAAATTCGATCCAATTACAATACTTCCTTTACTATTACGTAGTAAAAGAAAGTAATATGTATACACTATATAGCTTATATGTACATATATTATACGAATTTTCAACCTTCACCCCAGAACCGTCTTTATTCGAATTTTTCCAGGAAAAAGTTTCAAATAAAAGTGGTAGGCATCAATGAGTCTAAAAACTATAGAAAGTTGAAAAAAAATCATTGGAGCCGTTTTTCAAAAAAAAAAAAAAAAATCAAAAGCTCAAAACCCAAAGAATAAAGTAAAGCTTTCGGCTAACCGATATCAACCAAAAGCTTCGCGACACAACTAGATATATAATATAAAGGCTAAATTCCAAGTTTGGTGGAATTCGGGTTAAGCTTTCGATACGATATGGCTGTCACACACAGACATGTTTCTAAAAACCACTTTTTTGGACTCAGGGGACCTCAAAACATGTATTTCCGGTGAAAGCTCGAATTCGAAAATTCGACCCGATTACAGTACTTCCTTTACTATATAATAGTACAAGAAAGTAAAAAGCAGTTTTTAGAAACATGTCTGTGTGTGACAGCCATATCGTATCGAAAGCTTTATCCGAATTTCGGATCCGAATAGCTTTTGGTTGAAATCGGTTAAGTGAAAGCTCCACTTTATTCTAGGAGTTTTTGAGTTTTTCAATTTTTTTCGAAAACGGCTTCAACGTTTTTTTTTTTAAACTTACTATAGTTCTTAGACTCATTAGTGGCTACAACTTTTATTTGAAACTTTTTTCTGGGAAAATTCGAATAAGGGCGGTTCTGGGGTGAAGGTTGGGAATTCGTAAATGTTATATATGTACATATAGGTTGTATGCATATAGTTCTGTTTATATGTATAGTTATAAAGTGCTTATATTTCTTTTAACCAACAGCGAGTTTCATAAATTATAGTAAAAAAAGTACTATGACGCCTCGAAGCAGATATTTTCGGTTTATTTAAGGTCGCATCAACTACTATATGATTAGGCTTTGCAAAAACCGGTTTTTTGTTAAAACCGGTTTTCGGTTTTTTTCCTATCTTAAACCCGGTTAACCGATTGAAAACCGGGTTATTAAGAAAATTAAATCTATAATAAAATCACCCCACCCTTATTGTATTTATTTACAAAAAAACACCATTAGTTAATGATTTTTTTACTTTTAATTCAACTTAGTTACAAATTTTCATTTGGGAATTTCAAAATTTAATAAAACTGATAAAAAAATGTTTAAAGAGTAGTTTTACTCTTTTTTCGAAAGGAATTGGTATTTTAAAAATACTAAAGCATTTATTGAGTCATCTCCAAGACTACTTTTAATTTTGTTGCAAAAATTTCTCGACACAGAAAATATTCTTTCTGAATCCTTAGAAGTTGGTTTAACAGTGATTACTTAAGGCATTTAAAAGAAATTCTAAGTTGCTCGTTCTTTTCACGGTTTTTTGAGTTTTTTGTTGTTTTTTTTGAGTTTTTTGAGCCAAAGTTAAAAACTTATGATTTTGACAAATATGGCAGAGAAACTCCCGGTTAAATAATTGATTTGGTTTTTGCATAATTTGGGTCTTTTAAACACTTTGTTTTAGTAGAAAAATTTCCAGTTAAAATGATTTAGGTATTTATACAGTTAAGAAAAACCGATTATTTTTATAAAATAACTGGGGTTTCGGTTTTTGAGATTTTACTAAAAAAAACCGCTTTTAACCGGTTTGCAAACCCTATATATGATCATTAGTGACCGTCGAATCCGAAAATCCATGAAAAAAATCTTAGGCTTTCATAGGGATTCGAACCCAGAACCACTGGCGTATAGGGCAACTATCTAGTCAACCACAGCCACTAAGTGACCTTTTTATTTTCTCTTGAATATTACTAACTGATACCCTCCCGCTTTGCTGAGCGTATCTATATTAAACGGATTATTAGAAGTATTCATAACAAAATAACAAAAATTATGCCTTTCAGCTATTTTGATAAGAAAGTAATTATCCCTTAAGGACCGTCCATTTTCTAGAGTAAAACATATCTTCGGCATAGTAGTTAAATTTTATGGTTAGTTCATCAGAATCCATTAAACTACTTTTTAAATAAATGAAAAATAAAAATATAGTGTGAAGTTCATTAAAATATCCATCACTTATATTTAGGTAGATATCCGAAAAAAAAAATTTCTAGCAATATTTTGAAATTGTAAAAAATTATTTTATAAAGAACCACCGGAACCACTTATTGGTTCTGTGGTTAGAGCAAACGCTCTCTCAGCATCATGCGTGAAGTGGTACTGGGTTCGATCCCCGTTGAATCCTAGACTTAAGTAAAAATTCATCACCAGAAATTCTCTGTGCTTTTACAGTCGTGATATGACCTTAGATATTAAAGAGACTTAAAACACACAAAAAAAAAATTATAAAATTCTTCTACTGTAGTTTCATAGAGCTTATTAAAAATTGAAATAATCGATACATTAGTTTAATTTTCAACTAGTATTTTCAATTTGGTAACTTTAAAACGATTTATGGGGGAAAATAAAGAACCAAATGATGAATTGATATGGTTCATGGATGGAACTGGTTATGGACGGAGGATCTTGCGCGAGATTAGTAGGAGCGGAACCAAAAAAAGGCATATCAGTGCCGCTTGGGGGCTCGACCCCTATTTTTCAGGGAAAAGCCACGGCCATTGTCATATGTGCCAGAGAAAACTTAGATATGGGCTATCGAAACAGGAACATAAAGATTCTTTCGGGCAGTCAGGCAGCGTTAAAAGCGATCACCAATACAACGATCAGCTCTAAGTTGGTGTTGAGGTGTCGTCAACTCCTGGAAAACCTGACATAGCACAACCGAATCAAACTTGGTTGGGTGCCGGGGCATAAGGGAGTTGAGGGCAATAAAGAAACTGATACTTACGCGAGGGTTGGTTCGATAGACCCACTCGTGGGTCCAGAGCCTAGAGTGGGGATCGCCAAATCAGCTGTCAAAAAGGCAATGAAAAGTCAGAAAAGACAGTAGCAAAACAAATACTGGCTAGAAATTTCCGGTCAGAAGCTGAGCAAGAGAATGATGGGGAGAGTTTGCCCTCGCTTACCGCTGAGATTTAACGGCTGGGCAGGAACTAACTTAGAACAGTAACGGGACTGATAACCGGATACTGTCGACTGCGAAAGCATCTGTAAACTATTGGGTCGTCTCAACAAGACCCCCAAATGCAGACTGTGTGGGGATAGGGAGGAAAGCGCGACCCATATCACGTTTGACTGCAAAGGCTGCACAAAATGGCGGCACTGAGATAAATGACGCCCAAACAGGCACAAATCGCGCAAAAAGCTTAATACCTGGACTGCTTCTGCTAAGCAGAATGCTGAACCTGGAATAAGCAAGTTTGATAACGGGGAAAAAATGCCATTTTTAATCCGATTACGGGATTAGCTTGTTTTTCAACTTTAAAACTTTGAATTTAAATTCGTCACTATTTTCCTCATCAAATAGTATAAAAATCTTTGTTAAATTGTTTTGGACGAATATTAAAAGGGTATAGCCGGGTTTACATGGAAAATCTGCCCTCACGACTTTTTCGATTTTCAGTTGGGGGATCGATTTGACATCAAACAAAAATAATTCACCCAAATTTATTTTTTTTTTTTGGGTGTTTTAAGTCGCTTTAATATCTAAGGTCATATTACGACTCTCTAAACACAGAGAATTTCTGTTGGTCAATTATATCTTAGGTCTATGATCTTAAGTCTTGGATTCAATGGGGATCGAACCTAGAACCACTTGACGCATGAAGCGGAGAGAGCAATTGCTCTAACCACAGCGCCAATAGGTGGTCCGAATTTAATGATTTTTTGAAAATTTTTGATACATACATTACATACATAATATATAGATTATGCAATTTTTAGTTGAAAAATTATTTTCTATTTAATTCTCTCGCCGCATATAAATTTTAAAGCGTAGAATTTTTTTTATAACTTTAATAAAACAAGTAAGAAGAAAATTAATCCAATTATTAACAATGATGGTTCTATTATCAATTTTTAAAGGAACTCTAATTCAGTAATGGCTATAGAGTAAGAAATAGATTCTGAAAGTCCCGGCCGATAGCGTTCGCGGCTATCATTTAAGCTAGCGCTGATGTTGAAAAAAAATAGTTTTTATTTTTTTTTTCATACTGTTCCATCACATCAAAAATTATGAAACAAAAATCATTAGTATAAAAGAGTATAAAAGACATTTTCTAAGAAAGTTTGGTTAGTGAGACTTATAAATAACATGGATAAAAATATCTTAGTTTTACTTTTCCTCTGGAAAATCGGCTTTTTTTTTGAGATTTATTATGATAGTGTTATAACATCTCTTTTAGTCCTAGAAATTGGAAAAAAATCACCATTCATTAATATTAAATTTTACTATTGAAAAATAAAATAAAATCGAAAAATGAGTTTTGTTTGAAAATCTCGAAAACCGTTTGAGATAGGGCGCTAAAAATTTGGGTGAATTATTTTCGTTTGATGTCAACTCGATCCCCCAACTGCAAATCGAAAAAGCCGTGGGGGCAGATTTTCCATGTAAACCCAGCTATACCCTTTGTCTTCTTTAATGATCTCAAAAGTATTTAAAAGGTTGCCATAATTTGTTTTTGGTTTATTTAAGGTCGCTTCAACTACTTTGGTCATTAGCGACCGACCATAATTTTATATTACGCATAACTTGTACTGTAAATATACGATTTTCATCTAGAACAAACCTATCAATACCTAATGAACTATTTCGTTTCCTTTAGCCCGAAATATCAATTTTTAATCAAACCCTGAAGATTTTTTTGCAGTGTTAAGGATTTTAAATCAATTTTTTGTTATAAAAATATTAAAAAAAAAAAATTTATTCTTGCTACAGATTGTCAACTAAAAACATTTTAACATAAAATTTAACATCTAAGAACATATTTAACAGTATGAAAGAGATATTTAATGACTGTTTATAAACTTATAATTAACACTTATTGTTAGTTAAAATACTATTTAAATGGGACTGAATTAAGTAAAAGGGTAAAAAATGAAAATGTATTATCACAAGGTAGTTTCTCATATAAAAAATAGAACTTAAGGGGGTATTCTAGTCTAGAAATTTGAAAAAATCGAAAAATTTTTTTTTCATGATCCGATAGTTTAGATCACGGAGTATATATGTATATCAGGAGTCCGAATGACATCGGCTATTTCACGATATTTATGTACGTAAATATTAAATTCATTTATAGTATATTTTTTATCACTCGTGGCGCTAAGATTCGGAGGCACCGAAACCGAACATGACCGAACACCGAGCCACTGTAATTATGATTGTTATTACTACGATTATTACGTATAGAAAAATACATTTGAACATCTTATATTTAAAAGTAATAATTTATAATTAAATAATTCTATTTGTTTATCGCCACTAAACAGAGATAATATTTCCCGCACTGCTATTTAAATACGAGTATCTTCTGAATCGTAGCGCGCTCTGGCGATCAAAGGCTCAGAATGTGACCATTATTTTAACCAGCCCTCTGCAACTCCATGTTACAAAAATGTGACCATTTTTACTGGATTTGCAGTAAATTAGTTGCAAACGAGTTGAACGAAGATCACAATAACTGACGAAGACCGAAGAATTTATGCAAGTCGGAGGTTAGAAATAATTTTTTTTAAACGTCAGGCAAGTTATTAAAATGAAACTTTCTTAAATGTTTTTATTATTATTGTTATTATATGAGAATAATTATGATAAGTATTTTTATATAATAATTATAATAACTCTGATAAGTTTAAGTGGTAGGGGGCTGTTTGAGACGTATGACTCTTATAACAACACATATAGCAGAGAGAAGACTGAGACAGCCAAATCGCATGAATACACGTGCTGCCATCTACTACGATTAGGAGTGTTTGGAATTATTCCTTAGTCAGTTTGTGTTCCTTTCTCCACCTTTCTACACTCGGAACGTCTGCCATAGAGAAGGTTCTCTCTGTCGAAAGATACTACTTATCTTTGCTCATGAGAGAGAAGAAAAGCGTTCCGAGTATGTTTCGACAGAGAGAACCTTCTTTATGGCAGACGTTCCGAGTGTAGAAAGGTGGAGAAAGGAACACAAACTAACTAATGAATAGTTCCAAACACCTTTACTCGGAGTAGATGGCAGCACGTGTATTCATGCGATCTGGCTCTCTCAGTCTTCTCTCTGCATATAGTGAACAGCTGTTTTTCCATCAGTTACTAGCGCCGCCGAAAGAGCTCAAAGGTA
Source organism: Sisyra nigra (assembly GCA_958496155.1). NCBI lineage: Eukaryota > Metazoa > Arthropoda > Insecta > Neuroptera > Sisyridae > Sisyra > Sisyra nigra. The sequence continues at coordinate 9,824,012 of OY292313.1, read as the reverse complement.
CTAACATTTCCGTAGAAATCGGTCAGGTTTTTTTTAGCCTTTCTCGCATCTAAGTGACAGGGGGCTGATTTTAACATTGCGTTCGGTCTCCTGTATCTATACTCCGTGGTTTAGATATTCAAAAATATCTCCCTAAAAATATTTTTCAAAATTCAAATTATTTCGGAAGTTATAGCCGTTTTAGCGTCATGGCAATTAGACCGGTTGAGACTTAACGTAAAACTTTAAACGCGTTTTTCTCGAAACTACTTTTTTCGATGCAGTAGCCACAATATCTCAAGTTCTAATCAGCCGATTTACTTAAAAGTTGGCATGAATATTCTTTAAATATCTCTCTATCGTACGAGCCAACAAAAAATGAAAAATTTAAGTTTGTAATATTTTTAAAAAATCGACAAAGTTAAAAAATCGACCTTTATTTTTGAGCAGCCGCCATTTTATGAAAAAAAAATTTTTTTTTTGAGTTTTGGAGGTTCATGCGATAGCGACATTCGTACTTATCAATCCATCATTGTTTTATTTTTCAAATGACCACAAGGGTAGAAATCATAGCGATGAGGACACGGCCTCCCCCCCCCTCTACTTTAAAAACGCATACCTCAATGAAAAAAAAAATTTTTTAAATTAATTGTGTGGACTATCGGAATATAAATAAACAAATGATAAAAAAATGGATAGTAAAAATATCAACTGTTTTTTTTTTATCAATTGCAAAAAAAACGCTCGAAATTCGGACCTCTAGACTAGAATACCCCCTTAATTAAATTTCAACTGTTAAAATACTGTCTATGCCCTTTTTTCTAATTCATAAGCGATTTCTTTCAATGATAATGGAACTGTTAACGAAGTACTATTAACACTTGGCATTATAGCTCGACGATACATATCTTGAACTTCTAAAACCATAAGTCGGGAACCCAGCAAAAGTTTTCCATTGAGTTGCTTAGATGCAACTTTAGCCTCTTCCATTGATAAAGTGACCATCACATAATATCTAAAAAAATATATAATTAGAATTTTAAAGCTAAAAAATTTAGAGAAAAAGTTACACTCGCAAAGGTTGTTCTGGTAGTGTTCGTAAGATATCCGTCATACGAATCACTTTAAAGTCAGCCAAAAGTTTTCGGATTTGTTCGACGGTCGTATCCGAAGATAGATTTGAAATGAACAAATGGGACTTGCCATCGTCGCGATGTCCTAGCTGGAGATTGTTAAGACTATCCATCGTATCGTTCAAGGATACAAACGAATTGTCCAAAGAGGTTAAATCGTTCATGGACGATTTTAAGCTTTTGTTACTTTTAGCAAATTTCCATTCGGTGTCTGATTCATGGTTCGTATCGGAATTTTTCGCTTTTGACAGATTGTCGCCCGATGAGCAGGTCGACGATGATTGGCTGTTGGATCTTCCGCGATTTGACGCGTACCTTACATGAAAATCGCGATCACCTTTGTGTGCGTGGAAACAATTCTCGGCTTCGTTCCGATGTTTATACCGCACAAATGTCCATACTTTGGAGAAGCGCACGTTAACCACGTTGCCGTGTGCGCTAAATTTATCGTAGAACTCGGCCTCCGTTTTTAAGCTGTCAGTTCTAATTGCCAACGCGTACAAACCGTCGTAGCCTCGTTTTAAGTGTTCGTTATTTCTCATCTCCAAGTCTAAAATTACTTACTAATTTCAACCAACAAAAATTAATTTTCTTATTTTCTTACACTACTTACCAAAATTGTTCAAAACAATGTTAGGTTAACTGAGTCGATTTTGACGGTTTTGACACATGCGCAATAAGCCAATTAAATTATATTGAAATAAAAAATCGTTTTTATTATTACAAAATGATTAATATTTTATTAAATCTAATGAGATATAATCAATTTAATGACTTACTTAGTAATTATTAATAACCAATAATTATTTTCGACTTTCCCGAAAACCATGTAAATCAAACGATTTGAATTTTACAAGTCGGCATTGCAGATTTACTTACGAATAACATTGACTTTTAATCCTGATAATGCCTGATTTATTTATTGTTTCAATGTGTTTAATATAATTATTATAATTTTATTTGCGTATAAAAACCTCAAAAAAAGCTTTAAGCTTTACAAATTGCATACATCAATGGTTTTTGTCGGTGGATATCTTTAACATACATAGTATATAAATAAATATTATAAAAAAATGAAAAACCGACTTCAAAATATATAAAAATTCTTAAACAAGAAATGCACTAAAAAGTAACAAAATAATGGCGTATCCTTGCAATATCTACAACTTACAAATTATTAGGATGATACAATGCACAACTATTGTTATTTTTGGAGTTGGTGTCAGCCAAGGAAATACGACTATATTGATACTTAGCAAAAAACGAGAATACCTTATGAAAATTATTTTTCAAATGAACTTTTAAACAATATACTCGAACTGTAACAATATCTAGCGACCTTTAAACTACAAAATACCAATTACCAACTAAACCTTTTTACAACTTTTACAAATTACCATTAATATTTATATTCTTGACTGACACCAACTCCAAAAATAACAATAGTTGTACATTGTATCATCCTAATAATTTGTAAGTTGTAGATACTGCAACGATACGCCATTATTTTGTTACTTTTTAGTGCATTTCTTGTTTTAGAATTTTTATATATTTTGAAGTCGGTTTTTCATTTTTTATAATATTTATTTATTTCTCGCGTTTTAGTAATCTGAAGTTTGATAACTGATTTTATTTTCTTGAAAATGGTTAACCTTCCAAACGCGCTGCTCATATGAGACAGCGCCGTTTAATATTAAAAGTTATTACATCATCCCTTTTTGCCCTTAAGGGTTGAAATTTTTTGCTTTTAAATGTAATAACAAAATTAAGTGGATTATTCTTTCCAACAGAAAAAAAATTATCAAAATTCGGTTAAATGTCACTATTTCATCCCCTATTTTCATCCTTAAGGGGTGGATTTTTTTCTTCAAATTGAAATGTGAACAATTTAAAAGTACGTTGTACGTAATAGAAACAAAATTATCAAAATCGGGTTAGCAGGAAAAATTTATAATATTATTTCATCTCTAATTTTTAACCCTTTATGAGTGGAGTTTTTTTTTTTTAATGGATAAGAGATTAATTTAAGGTTGTGTTCTACAAATAAAAAAAGAATTATCAAAATCGAGCTATCCAATAAGAAGTTAATATTTCATCCCATAGTTTTCAAGCCCTTAGAAGTGAACGATTTCCCTCAAATTAAAACTGGACCCCACGAAAAGCACCAGCTTTCAAATAAAAAAAGAATTATCAAAATCGAGCTATCCAATAAGAAATTAATATTTCATCCCTTAGTTTTCAAGCCCTTAGAAGTGAACGATTTCCTTCAAATTAAAATGGGACCACACGAAAAGCACTGTCTTTCAAATAAAAAAATAATTTCCAAAATCGAGCTATCCAATATGAAGTTAATATTTCATCCCTTAGTTTTCAACCCCTTAGAAGTGAATGATTTCCTTCAAATTAAAATGGGACCATTCGGGAAGCACCAGACTTCAAATAAAAAAAGAATCATCAATATCGCTTCACCCAGTCGGAAATGCTGAGGTAACAAACAAAAAAAAAAAGAAAAAAAAATACAGTTGAATTGAGAACCTCCTCCTTTTTTTGAAGCCGGTTAAAAACGGATTTTAATGCAATTTTCAGCAATTGGTAGAGTGATACAAGAGGAAGGTTTATAGGTACAAAACATGCATTTTATAGTAGAGAAAAGTTGGAAAATTCAAAGATTAGTAATGCGATGTCATAACAAACATATTTCTGTGCCCTCACATTGCAAACGCTGGCTAAACCTTACAAAATAGATCAAACTAAAATGCAGCGATATTGTGTATCTTAAAAAGATTGATAAAAAAGTCCGTGACGGTATATGCCTATCTCCTAAGGATAACCCACAAGAACTATTTTTATCTTTTACATATTACAATAAAAGTATTATTTATTTACCAAGCTATTTTAAGCAATACAGTATTAATCCTTATCCAATTAAATACATTAGATACGTTGTGAATTACATGTAGATCGAAATTGGGTTTTACTGCATACCATAAAAATGAATATCTTAAAAGATATCACAGATCTAAAAAGCGTTGGCAGAGCGACTGGATATTATACGTCGTACGTAGTGGCTGTTTTATTACAATCTTTTTCTTATAAATATAAAAATGTTATGTTGGTCCTTATTAAGGACAAAAGCTCGAATAATTCTACACCAATTAGGTATGTACTCTTAAATAAGGTACATGTATTCTTAAAAGAGTACGGTTGGTCCCTCTACAAAGGATAGCCTGTAGGATAATCCTACAGGAACTGTGTACTTTCGGAAAGTTTTGTTAAAGTTCGTGATATATCATTTTAACGCATTTCCTCAAGAAGACATAACCAATTTTATGAAGTAACAAAAATCCAAATATATAGTTACTAGTTAATTTTTTAAAATTTGCAAATTCAAAAATTAAAATAGCTAAAAAATCAAAATTAAGTAATATCTTTTTTAAAGTTTATTTTTTCAAAAAATTAAAAGTTAATTAGTAATTCAATTTTTAAAAAATTTGCAAACTCAACATTAAAAGCCGATATAAAATTGAAAATAATCATTTTTTTGAAGTTTGTTTTTTCAAAAAGCTCTCAATCTGCTCTATTGATTACGCAAATAATTGATCATATTTTTGCAATATATAAAATAATTAATTTTTAAAAACGATTTATACACGCAGTGTTGTACTATGACGTCATCAACTGCCGTTAGATCTTATGAACATTTAATTATAGAAACTAAGTCATAGTACAACAATGCATGTATAAATAGTTTTAAAAAATTAATTATTATAAATATTGGAAAAATATCAATTAATATTGCGTAATCAATAGAGCAGATTGAGAGCTTTTTGAAAAAAGTTTCACGTTGTTACTAAAAATAATTATAAATTAAAAATAATGCTTACAATAAAATTGGACAACAATTAATTAGCGCTGGTGTTACGAAGTATTGGAAGTATCAAAAAATCACGGAATAATAGAAAAAAATTTGTAGAGTCTAATATTTGGACCACTGTGGGGCTAAGAGTCCTAAGAGTCATCGGACTGTTTCTTTCAGTATAATATCAATGGTACTATGACGTCCGAAACTAATCGAACACCGATGACAATCGGATTGCATAAGTAGTCTATTGGACGGTGACATATAAATAATTTATATTAATGTATGAAGAAAAAACGTTGTAGACTGGATAAAGTTAGAGGGATATAAGATTTTTAGAAAGAGTAAAAGGAAACAAATAATTTTTTTTTTTGCTTTATTTAAGGTCGCATCAACTACTATGGTCATTAGCGACCGTCCTATTCGAAAACCCAAAAAAAAATTTAGGCTTTCATTAGGATTCGAACCCAGGTCCATTGGCGTATAAGGAAACTATCTAGTCCACCACGCCACTAAGTGACCTCTACAAAAAATAAATATTTTAAAAAAATGAAAAACTGACTTTAAAAGAAATAAAAAATCTTAAACAAGAAATGCACTAAAAAGTAACAAAATAATGGCGTATCCTTGCAGTATCTACAACTTACAAATTATTAAGATGATACAATGTACAACTATTGTTATTTTTGGAGTTAGTGTCAGCCAAGGAAATACGACAATAGTGGTACTTAGCAAAAAACGAGAATAAATTATTTCTCAAATGAACTTTTAAACAATATACTCGAACTGTAACAATATCCAGCGACCTTTAAACTACAAAGTACCAATTACCAACTAAACCTTTTTACAATTTTTACAAATTACCATTAATATTTATTTTCTTGATTGACACCAACTCCAAAAATAACAATAGTTGTACATTGTATCATCCTAATAATTTGTAAGTTGTAGATACTGCAAGGATACGCCATTATTTTGTTACTTTTTAGTGCATTTCTTGTTTAAGAATTTTTATATATTTTGAAGTCGGTTTTTCATTTTTTTATAATATTTATTTATTTCTCGCGTCTTAGTGATCTGAAGTTTGATAACTGATTTTATTTTCTTGAAAATGGTTAACCTTCCAAACGTGCTGCTCATATGAGGCAGCGCCGTTTAATATTAAAAGTTACTACATCATCCTTTTTTGCCCTTAAGGGTTGACATTTTTTGCTTTTAAATGTAATAACAAAACTAAATGGATTACTTTTTTCAACAGAAAAAAATTATCAAAATTCGGTTAAATGTCAGTATTTCATCCCCTATTTTCATCCTTAAGGGGTGGATTTTTTTCTTCAAATTGAAATGTGAACAATTTAAAAGTACGTTGTACGTAATAGAAACAAAATTTTCAAAATCGGGTTAGCCAGGAAAAATTTCTAATATTATTTCATCTCTAATTTTTAACCCCTTATGAGTGGAGTTTTATTTTTTAAATGAATAGGAGATTAATTTAAAGTTGTGTTCTACAAATAAAAAAAGAATTATCAAAATCAAGCTATCCAATAAGAAGTTAATATTCCATCTCTTAGTTTTCAACTCTTTACAAGTGAAAGATTTTCTTCAAATTAAAATGGGACCACACGAGAAGCACTAGCTTTCAAATAAAAAAAGAATTATCGAAATCGAGCTATCCAATATGAAGTTAGAATTTCATCCCTTAGTTTTCAACCCTTTAGAAGTAAAAAATGTTCCTCAAATTAAAATGGGAACACACGAGAAGCACTAGCTTTCAAATAAAAAAAGAATTATCGAAATCGAGCTATCCAATAAGAAGTTAGTATTTCATCCCTTTGTTTTTTGAAGTCGGTTAATAATTAAAGGGCAACGAATTCAAATATGTTTATAGACAACAACTTTATCCGAAATTAGTAGAAACTTTTATATCAGATTCGGTTACGATTTTGGATAATTTTTTTATATCGGTTTGGGGATACCAACGCAGCCGTAAGCCACGAAGTGAATGATTTAAAGTATAGTACTTCTTAAAGTGGTGGGCTATGGACTACCTGCAGGGGAGCCGCAAAGAGTTGCAAATGCAACAAATAATTAGTATATATATATACAAATTAAAAAAAAATAAGGGGATCGTAAGATATTGATTGGGGTTCCAAGGGAACCGTGACTTCAACAAGTTTAAGAAGCACTGATCTAGAACTAGGAAGGGGGCGCCATACTGTCGAAATAAATTATATGAACACGTTCTTCTGTTAAATCTTGTTTTTTTAGACCCAGGGAGAAATACTTTTAGCCGGAGCCCCGGAGAGACGCTAGAAATCCTGAGTATTGACAACCTTGTTTTGGATATCCGATAGTTTCGTTCCGTATTTTTCACATAATTTCAAATATTTTGTCTGTACTGACTTTGCCCTATATTTTAATTTTATTCGATTTATTAGTGATAACTATGATGCTTTTACCGGTTGTAGCAGGAATTAGGAATTTGAAAAAAAAATATGATGGTTTTTTTTAATGTATTTTAAAACTTTATTATTAATAATATTAATATTTAATGCGAAAAACTTGAAAAAAAAAAGTTTTCAATTAATTATAAGCATTTAAAAATTGATACAATTTAAATAAAAATCACGTGACTGTGAACGCGCCACGATTGGTCACCATAGTTTTGACGTCATAATGGTAGAGCTATTTAATAACAATAGAGCGTTTACGGCTATGACGTGTGATTTTTGTCAATAATATTGAAAATAATAAGCTAAAAAACGATTTAACCATGACAACAGAATTAAATAGATCAAAACATTGTATAAAAACTACCATTAAGACGTCACACACGCTCGGATTTGTTCGGGAGCTGTCGGCGTGTTTCCGGTACTGGATTTAAAAATTTATTTTTATTTTGATATAAATTTGGAAATATTGGGAAAAAATAAAAATACTTTTGTTATAAAACTTATATATAATCTTTCCATTTATCACAAAAAAAATTAAATTCAAAAGCATAATTAAGGATTTATCCGCAATGAGTAGAGTTGATAGAACTTCACATTTTTTCTTTGAAACAAACGACTTGCAAATTCAATGTTTGACATGGCTTTTTATTTAAATATTAACATTTTATTTGTCTATGTATGGATTTTAAGCCCTTAGGTTCAGTAACTTAAAAATCAAATCAAGTAGTGAATCCCTATAATAGCACCAGTGTTGCGTACCTCCTTTTTATTTTATTAAATCGAAGGTATTTTTAATAATTAATATTCTAAAGTTCTCTGTCGGAATCTAAAATGTACCTATCTTTAATAAAAAGTACCTATTTTTCATGTCCAATTTTTGGTGATGAAATTCTCCTATCCACCTGTTGCTTACATTTTTCGTTTTTTAAAAGGTTTTGAGAAATATCAAATTAAGTAAGTGGACATTTTTTATCATGAATCCGGCTTAAACTTTGAAATGAAATAACATGTAGGTAAATTCAATACTTGGCTTGATTGATGTTTAAATATTTAACATTTGACTTGAATTTTATTTAATTTAATCGTAAGACAAAATTAAATCTAGTAGCTTGAAAACCTTTACCAGTACCCTGCTTATTTAATTTTTTCAGAAAAAGTTTCAAATAAAAGTTGTAGACATTAATGCATCTAAGAACTGCAGCAAGTTTAATGATAATCATTGAAGACGTTTTTGGAAAATTTGAAAAAGCTCAACATCTACTAGATTAAAGTGAAGGTTTCGGTTAGCCGATTTCAACCAAAAGCTTTGCGGCACAACTAGATGTAATATGCAGTCTAAATTCCAAGTTTGGTGGAATTCGGATAAAGCTTTCGATACGATATGGCTGCCACACACAGAATTGTAACATTGAAACTTTTTCCTGCGAAAAATCAAATAAGGACGGTTCTGGAGTTAAGGGTGGGAATTAGCATATAGTTTTGTTTATTAGGATAAATAATATTATTCGATTTATAATTTTTCCATCTCTGACCGGGATCTTACCACTGTTGACTTCAACTTAAGAAATATTTCCGGAAGAAAAATTAAGGTAGCTACCAGAGGCGTGCGGTCCATACATGCTGTAGATGCGGCGCATACCTTTGGATTGTAAGACGATTTTAAAAATTGAATATTTTTTATGATTTATCAAATTAATTTTTAATTTACGTAATTGCATTTGTAAAATCATTCTAAAAATAATATATTTTAATCATTTATAAATTTTTTAATTTACGTAATAATGAAAGGTATCACTCATAAAATTGGCCTAGTTTACCAAATCAAATGAACGGCAAAAGTCGAATGAATGCGTTGGCGACAGTAGCATGCGATTGTTTGCTTAGAATTGGTCGCGCATGCGCACTAGTACGTTTGAATACTGTCTCTCTCGGCATTTAACATAGCCAATTAACGGTCTGCAGATGCGTTTGCCGTTTTGAATCTAAACAGTGAATTTAATTGTTACTGATACTTTTTGTGAGTTATTTTGAATTATTGACCCAAAGGCCATACAAATGTTCTGTTCTTTAGGATAAGAACTATTTTCGTGGTTTTTAAATACATTATATGATGCGGTTGTTGATGATTTTTGTATGAAGGAACGTCGAATAAGGCTAATTTTAAAAAAATACTTATAACACCACGTTTATCAAATAAAAAAATAAATTTAAAAAATGTGGTGCTTACACCCCCCCCCCCACTTCTAACCGCATGTCCTGTTTCCCAAAGGCACCGCACGCCTACTTATACTATTTATTTAGACACCATAAGATTTTTTAAACATTCTAATGTTTTGAAACAGTTCATCGTAACAACAATCTGAAAGAAGGAATTTAAAGGAAATTTTATTCTCTGCAAAAAAGGTCCTTGGAACAAAGTTTTTCAGATCACCTATTTGAAGGATATCACTAATTAAAAATTTAATACTATCCAACTCCCTGGGAAGGTAATTGTTTTCAAAAAATACTTATAACACCACGTTTATCAAATAAAAAAATAAATTTTAAAAATGTGTTTCTTATAACCCCCCCCCCCACTTTTAACCGCATGTCCTGTTTCCCAAAGGCACCGCACGCCTACTTATACTATTTATTTAGACACCATAAGATTTTTTAAACATTCTAATGTTTTGAAACAGTTCATCGTAACAACAATCTGAAAGAAGGAAGTTAAAGGACATTTTATTCTCTGCAAAAAAGGTCCTTGGAACAAAGTTTTTCAGATCACCTATTTGAAGGATATCACTAATTAAAATTTTAATACTATCCAACTCCCTGGGAAGGTAATTGTTTTCAAAAAAAATACTTATAACACCACGTTTATCAAATAAAAAAATAAATTTTAAAAATGTGTTTCTTATAACCCCCCCCCCCACTTTTAACCGCATGTCCTGTTTCCCAAAGGCACCGCACGCCTACTTATACTATTTATTTAGACACCATAAGATTTTTTAAACATTCTAATGTTTTGAAACAGTTCATCGTAACAACAATCTGAAAGAAGGAAGTTAAAGGACATTTTATTCTCTGCAAAAAAGGTCCTTGGAACAAAGTTTTTCAGATCACCTATTTGAAGGATATCACTAATTAAAATTTTAATACTATCCAACTCCCTGGGAAGGTAATTGTTTTCAAAAAAAATACTTATAACACCACGTTTATCAAATAAAAAAATAAATTTAAAAAATGTGGTTCTGATACCCCCCCCCCCCCACTTCTAACCGCATGTCCTGTTTCCCAAAGGCACCGCACGCCTACTTATACTATTTATTTAGACACCATAAGATTTTTTTAAACATCCTAATGTTTTGAAACAGTTCATCGTAACAACAATCTGAAAGAAGGAATTTAAAGGAAATTTTATTCTCTGCAAAAAAAGTCCTTGGAACAAAGTTTTTCAGATCACCTATTTGAAGGATATCACTAATTAAAATTTTAATACTATCCAACTCCCTGGGAAGGTAATTGTTTTCAAAAAATACTTATAACACCACGTTTATCAAATAAAAAAATAAATTTTAAAAATGTGTTACTTATACCCCCCCCCCACTTCACGTCACTGGTACTTAAATGTGCAAAACCTAAAAAAATTAGTTTCTATACCAATTAAAAATTTGATCAATTCTCTAATTGTAAAAATTGTTTATTTTTATAGAAAAAAAAAAATTGAGTATGTGAGCAGAAAACAGAAAAACAAAAAATTGCAGGCGTTTAACGGCCGTTTTTTTCGAAAAATTTCATCCGTAATTAATATTGATCTATATAATTATGAAATAATTTTCAATGAAGAAGCCGAGCGGCCAGGTATTCTACTATAAGTATGTATAGGTATTATCAAATGGCATGAACGTGTTTTTAAGAGATGGAATTCTTCGGTCTTCAGCTTCTTAGTTCACGCAGCACATCTCAGTCGTTGACGAGCCGCGATCCGATGCGGACGTACCGTGTTCTAAGCGCGCCAATCGTATAACAACTTGTGTATACTATCATATATTAGTGTTAACAAGTGTTTTTTTTTTTAATTGTTTGTGACGATTTTTCAATGGAAAATTCAACGATTTTAACACCAATCTTATGACAATCAACGCTTTTGTCAGTGCAATTAACGACAATCTTCAGTGTCAATTCTCGGATTTTCAACTCGTAAAAATTTGGATTTTTTAAACGAACACACACAATGTAAGTAGCGGTTTTTTTCTCATCTAAAAAGAAATTAATATAAAATTAATTTTTTGACTCTGATGAACTTTTCAACACATCTCGACAATATTTATAACACGACGACCCGAGTTAGTTATCTTATATTATAGCCACGTAGAGAATCTCTCAATCGTTGCCTTCAAAAAGTCTTTCGCCCGTTAAGACCAAGACCGAATAAAAAATTTTTTTATTAAATCTCCCGAAAATATAATCTCTCAAAAAAAAAACACTTTACAATCGGATCAAATCACTCGACCGTGTGCGAATCACTGGAAAATTTATGATAATTTATACGAGAGAAACGATTAATATTTTTGAATTTCAAAATCGAGAAAATATCAAGGAAATGGAATAACAATGAGAAGCATACCGTGGTCAAACTATAACATTAAAACTTCAATTCACTAACTCTTTCGGCCTATATAAAAATTTAGTAGTAATATAAATAAATCAAGTCAGAATACCGCATAAAAAGATTTAATCATTAAGTCAGTCAGTTAAAATGTAAGACCTAATATGCAGATGTTTCCTTGTGAACGGTTTTTAACCGTCTTTTTAACCGCGCCAAATGTACAACCTGTTTCCCTCCACCTGACTTGAGTGGAACACCAAAGTTCGAGCCCTTTATTCCTGTTGTCATAACGACATTTAATCGACCCCCATTCATTGAAAATCTATACTAATATATAAAATTTGAAGAGTTTGTTTGTTTGGTTAAATGCGCTAATCTCAGGAACTACTGGTTCGAATTGAAAAATTCTTTTTGTGTTGGATAGCTTAATTATCGACAAAGGCTTTAGGCTATACAACATCACTCTACGGCTAACAGCAGCAGAACATCAATGGAAAATGTTGCAAAAACTAGGAAAATTTTTTCCTTTTGAGAGCGTTTGTTGCCTGCCCTGCGTAAATGGTTAAAGTTACGCAAAAATCATTTATAAAAAAATTGTTTCTCTTAAAAAGTTCTAAAAAAAAAGTCCGCGACGACATATGTCTATCTTTTAAGGTTGGCCCGCTATAACCTTTTTAATGGTTACTAAAGTTGTTTCAAAAATAATTCATTATTTGCGAAATTGTTTTTAGAAACATATTATTAATTCTTACCCAAATAAATACTGTTTCTAATGAAATTTGGTATGATGATAAATGACAATCTGAATCATAAAAAAGAATACTTTTTATTACGCGAAAATGTCTCATTTATCCGGGAAATTGAAAAACGGGTTGGAACAAAAATTATGCATAAACTATACATTTTTATTTGCAAATGAATATTGGTGATATTTAAGTATGATGATAGCTAAATATGTAAGTCATTATCTACAATACTTTTCATTTCGGAAAAATTTCTCATTTCAACGGGAAAATAGAAAAATGGGTTTAAAGAAAAATCATGCTGAAACTAAACGTTTTTAGCTGATTATAGTAGAGTATATTAATAGTTATAACTCATAATGTCCTCATGGCAAAAAATAATTTTCTTATCCTACAGTCTTATTTTTATGCAGGAAAAATGTGCGGTTCCCGTAGGATAAATATGTTTTTATTTTTCACAGAGCAAAAGATTACCATAATTTCTTACAATGAGGTGGTTAATTGGGAGTCAGAGAATAAATATAGGCTACCTTTTATGTCAGAATATAGCAAGGTTCCCGTAGGATAGGATAAGAATGGTATCCTTCAGGAACTGAGTATTTAAAAGGAGTTTTGTAAAAGTTCATGGATAAGTGTTTTAAGGAATTTTCCTCAAGAAAAGTTTGGTCTACCTTTTATCCAGGAAAAATGTACAGGCCGGTGGGCTAGATACGTTTTTATTTTTCATAGAGCAAAAAATCGACATAATTGTACTTTTCCCGTGGGATAACAAGACAATTGTATCTTACAGGAACCGTGTATTTAATAGAAGTTTCATTAAAGTACGTGAAATAGAGTTCTAGCGCATTATTCTCAAGAAGGCCTGATCTTTTTTTTATCCAGGAAAAATGTACTACACCCGTGGGATAGATATGTTTTTGTTTGTCATAGAGCAAAAGATTGACATGATTTTTTGCAATAGGGTAGTTGAAAGGTCAGAGAAAAATATAGATTATTAATTCGTATGTTAGAATAATGGACGATTCTCAAAAGATAGCATAACAATTGTACTTACCCTACAGGAATCGTGTTTTTAAAAAAGCTTTCCCTAAAGTTCGTGAAATAGCGTTTTAACACAATCATTCCAAAAAAGTTTAAATAAAAATTACAATTTTTACAGCAAAATATGATTTTTAATTTAACATCCGATAACATCGGTAAATTAATAATGAACATTTTTGAAACATTGAAACTTCTTTCATTGTTAATTTTTGAATGTCTATAATGTTTTTTATTGAAAAATTTGAACTTGGCGAAAAACTCAGTTTTTAAATATATAATACATTCAACATTTTCGAATTGTATTGCTACTTAAGGAACACAAGTATAGGTACCTATTTTATAATATTCATAAAAACGTATAGAACTAATAAGATAGCTCTTCTAGATAGTTATATATAGAATATGTTCCTAGAAAAGTAGTTTATCTGATTTTCATGAACTTTCTATGAATCAAAGATCTAGAAATATCTATCTGTCTTTTTTGTTGATGGGATGAAAGTTTCCATTATTCAATTAGTATAATTTAGATACGCTCAGCGAAGCGGGCCGGGACCAGCTAGTTATAAAATAAAATTATAACAAAATGAAAAACCGACCTCAAAATAAATAAAAAATCTTAAACAAAAAAATACAATAAAAAGTCAAAAACAATTACGTATACATGCAGGGTCTACAACTTACAAATTATTAGGATGATACAATGTACAACTATTGTTATTTTTGGAGTTGGTGTCAGCCAAGGAAATACGACTATATTGGTACTTAGCAAAAAACGAGAATACCTTATGAAAATTTTTTTTCAAATGAACTTTTATACATTATACTAGTACTGTGACAATATCTAGCGACCTTTAAACTACAAAATACCAATTACCAACTAAACCTTTTTAAATTTTTACAAATTACCATTAATATTTATTTTCTTGATGACACCAACTCCAAAAATAACAATAGTTGTACATTGTATCATTCTAATAATTTGTAAGTTGTAGATACTGCAAGGATACGAAATTATTTATTGTAGTGCATTTTGTGTTTAAAATTTTTTATTTATTTTGAAGTCGGTTTTCATTTTTTTTATAATTTTTATTTATTTCTCGAGTTTTAGTGATATGAAGTTTGAAAACTGATTTTATTTTTTTTAATATAGGTAAACCTACTAAACGCGCTGCTCATATAAGGCAGCGCCGTTAAATGTTAAAAGTTAGTACTTCATCCCCTTTTGCTCTTAAGGGCTGAAATTTTTTGCTTTTAAATGTAATGAAAGGACTAAGTGAAATACTTTCTATTAGAAAAAAATCTTTAAAATTGGATGATTCAGTTAAACGTCCCTATTTCATCCCCTATTTTCATCCTTAGGGGGTCGATTTTTTTCTTCAAATTGAAATGTGAACAATTTAAAGGTACGATGTACGTAATAGATAAAATATTTCCTTGGCTGACACGAACTCCAAAAATAACAATAGTTGTACATTATATCACCCTAATAATTTGTAAATTGTAGACACTGCAAGGATACGAAATTCGTTTTTGACATATTAGTGTATTTTTTGTTAAAGCTTTTTGAAGTTATACTTCTTTAGGCTCGTTATGAAAAAGATGATGAGAGTGAAATTTTAAGATGTGTGCGCATTTTCAGCCAAAAATTAACAAAATGAAGTTAGGCGCAAAACCACTGGGTGTCCTGGCGCGCGTAATTTGAATTTTTGTTATATTTATTTTCTAATTTATTTATTTTTATATTTAAATTAAAAATAATTAAATATACAAATGACACATGTTATTAATAAATAAGTTATTACTTTTCTCGAATCTTGCAGTAGCTGTTATACTATTTGCAATTTAATGGTGAAAATGACGTCTGCATTCCATGCATATTCTTAGTTATCACAAAATCTGGGATTCTGAAATGATTCAACCATCTTAGAATAATAATTTAGTAACATAAGATATGAATATAAATTAAAATATTCTTCTCTTAATTTGATTTATTTATTATATCTTTAAATATATATATTATTATTATTATCAAATATAAATTTACAATTTTTAAAAATTGATTATTTGAATGTAATTAATAAATACTAATTTTTAATGATGTCAAAAAAGTATAACTTCTCACGCGCGTACATAAGTACACGCAACCACTTTTTTATTTATTGTGAAGTCGGTTTTCCATTTTGTGATAATTTTATTTATTTCTCGATTTTTGGTGATCTGAAGTTTGATAACTAATTTTAATTCTTTAAAAATGGGTAAACCTGTTAAACGCGCTGCTCATATGAGGCAGCGCCGTTAAATGTTAAAAGTTACTACATCATGCTTTTTGCCCTTAAGGGTTGCAATTTTTCGCTTTTAAATTTAATGATAGAACTAGGTAAAATACTCTTTGCGACAGAAAAAAAAAACATCAAAATCCGATGATTCAGTTAAACGTTACTATTACATCCCCTATTTTCATCCTTAGTGGGTGGATTTTTTTCTTCAAATTGAAATGTGAATAATTTAAATGTACCATGCACGTAATAGAAACAAAATTATCGAAAACGGGTTAGCCAGAAAAAATTTATTATTTTATCCCTAATTTTTAACCCCTTATGAGTGGAGTTTTTTTTTTTATAAAAAATGGATGTGAGATTAATTTAAAATTATGTTCTATCAATAAAAAAAAGATTTATCAAAATCGAGCTACCCAAAAAGAAGTTAATATTTCATCCCTTAGTTTTCAACCCCTTAGAAGTGAACAATTTCCTTCAAATTAAAATGGGACCATTCGGGAAGCACCAGCTTTCAAATAAAAAAAAAATTATCAAAATCGCTTCACCCAGTCGAAAATTCTTAGGTAACAAACATAAAAAAATACAGTCGAATTGAGAACCCCCTCCTTTTTTTGAAGTCAGTTAAAAGTGACAAATACTATTTTCAGTTTGAAGGTTTTTGTTGTAATGTTATTAGTTTTTGAGTTTAAAAACCATTATAAAATTATCATGAAGTTGTCTCTGTGCAAAAGCTATTGGAAATTAATGGCGTAGACTTACTGAAAATCAGTCTTTAGCTATGATTCAGTCACTTGGTTCTTATTTTGAACGTCTTAAATTCAGCATAAGATAGAATAATAGAAATTAACCTTCTAATTTAATCATATTCTTACTTTACTACAACAAGTCAAGATTTAAGCTCAAGGTCATGGCTTCGAATTCACTTTTTCAGAATTCCATTCAAATAGACCTTTTAAAATACAGGGAGACCAAATAAAAAAAAAATCATGTCATAATTTTTAATGGTTCTTCCCACCTGACTCAAGTCGAATACAATAGAGTGACCCTAAAACGATTTTTTTTTTCTCACCAATTGCACCAACCCCTTGTTAATCCGACAAACTTGCATTAATTCACGTAGTGAAGTATGAACAAGGTGGTTTAAACGGCCGGATTTCCTTCTCTTATGCATCTTCTTACATACATTAACGCATAATATCGATCTATTGGAAAAATGCATAGGAAGACTAAAAATATAATCTTCAATTTTCTTAAATGGTTGATGGTGTAATTTAATGTGTAAAAACAGGAAGAGGAAGTTTTTTTTTTCGAAGATGGTAATCATAATTAAGGCAACCTTTATTGCATGTAATTTGAAAGAAGGCAAGAAAATTGCGAGTTTTAATTATAGATGAATTTTAATTTGATCTTAAAAAAAATGTCTTAAAAAATCAATCAAGAATTTCATTTGTTTCTCATAACCTAGAGATTTTATTAAGAAGTAGTAGTGAATATATGTTAATGTTAAAATAATATCAGCATTTGAAGTCTGTACATCAATAACGGGCTAAGTACCACAAAAATTGAGGTAGACCCGAAAAGCCAGCTAGGTGCCATTGCCAAAAATCTAATACATACTTACATGAACCTAATAGGGGATATTGCAGTTTCCCGGGCGCCAAAATTCAATAATGGATCTTTATAGATCTTACCAAAATAAAACAAAATTTAATAGTACAATTGTCCGAGTTTTCGAGAAAAATTGGATTTTAGTACCACGACTCCAATGTTATTCTTTATGGGAGTTAAATTTTGTGAATCTCGCCATTTTTGGAACTACGAAGTTTTGACAGCTGCTCGCAACTAATTTGAAAGTAGAGCTCGGGGGTGCAACCCCCGGTGAAAGTTTATCCAAAAAATCCATACCTACTTATTTTTCAAAAGAAAATAGCAAGTTAGGGATGACCATCGCGTTTTTTTATAGCCAAATTTGACGTGGTCGGTGCACCTTTTAAAATTCGATATCTCGAAAACTAAGCAAAAACTCAAAAAATTGTATTCTAGATTTTCGATTTATTTTAGCGAGATCGATAATCCGTTGTCAAATCGTGGCGCCCGGGAAACAACAAATTTGTCACCTAATACGTCATTAATATTTACTATTAATGATCATGGCATTTAGTCCGCTTTTCAGGTTGACAATGGCCCATATTAGCTTACTTTTTCGGGCCTATTTCAATTTTTGAAGTAATACTTCTTTGGGCGCGTTATGAAAAATTGATGAGAGTGAAATTTTAAGATGCGCGCGCATCAGGGTGACACAAAATTAACAGGATGAAGTTGGCCGCAAAACCGCTCGTTTTTTTTAACTAGGCGCGCGTAATTTGAATTTTTGTTTTATTTATTTACTTATTTATTTATTTTTATATTAAAATTAAAAATAATTAATTCTTAAAATATTATAAATTTTTAATATTTTATTTAGAAATAATTAATATATACAAATGACACTTATAATTAATAAATAAGTTATTACTTTTCTTGAATTTTGCAGTAGCTATTATCATACTATTTGGGGTTTAGTAATGATAATGACGTCTGCATTTCATGCATATTCTTGGTTATCACGAAATCTGGGATTCTGAAATGATTCAACCATTTTGGAATAATAATTTAGTAACACAAGATATGAATAAGATTAAGTGATTTACTTTGAAAAGTAGCTACTTACTTTATTTTGCAATTTCTATGAAGCTTCGTTTTCATGACATGCATGAATTGTTAACCAGAAAAATGATCCTGACAAATTTTTTAAACGTCTGGCAGCTTTCTTTGGATTTTATTTTCATTGTCAACCACAGTATTTCAGCCAATAAATAGTCATAAAAATACAAATTTACTGCACAAACGGTGACTCGGAAAAAACGTATTAAACGTCAGATTACTTTTAAGCTATTCGTACGGTGCGTTGTTTTTAGAGGCGTTAGTAACGGTCTATTTTATCATCACAGCGCAAGTCCGTAATGCTTAAATGAATTTTGCAGATTGCCTCGTCATCTCTGTTCAACGCGCCGTACTAAATTTCAAAAGAACCGCACCTCTCGTAAAAATGTCCGCTACACGAATAAATTATATTCAGTAGTGATTTTAGTTGAATATTTGAATTAATATTATTTACTATTTACAAGTATTAGTGAAAAAAATGTGCTTATATACTTTTTCAAGTGCTCTAATATAATTGAGGTTAACTATCCGTATGTATTATTTATTGATATAAATTAAAATATTATTCTCTAAATTTTATTTTAATTAATTATTTGTATGCAATTAATAAAAACTAGGTTTAATGAGGCCGAAGAAGTATAACTTCTCACGCGCGTACAGAAGTACACGTACCCACTTTTTTGTTTTTGGAACTTAGTTGATGTCCAGTCTTCATTAATTGTTTAAAAGCTCGTAGTTACGTTAAAAATCAAAATTTCAACTTCTTACATAAAAAACATTTTGTTTGAAAATTTTGCAAAAAATTCGATGCGTTTTTAATTTATATTCGGGCCTATTAAGCGTGTCACTTGTCGGGTGAGATGAAAATTGTCACCTCACAATAAACGATTTTTTCGTTTCAAACCAAATTTTTGATTTGATTATGTTAAAGAATATCAAAAAGAAAAGAGCATAGTCGCATACACGACATTTGTCGTGAATCGACAGCTTACAGAATATAAATTGTCGCCTCACTTGCCAAATGACACGTCCTAGAATAGTCTGTAAAATTAGATGCTGGCTTAGAAATTTCATTTCTTACGCATATTATCTACTAAAATCCAATGAAATTTCTCTAAACCCAACAATTTTGCAAATTTCAAAACTTGAAAATCGTTCTTTATAAAAATCTCTACCTGGAGGACAGATTAAAAATGTATTTAAAAGAGAAACATTTCGTTCAACTTAATAATAACTATTAAATTATATTCATGGGATTTCACTTTCAAATTCTCAACGATTCCAATTTTCCTTAAACAGTAGCTCCACAACATGTCACTGACATTGACCCACATCGCTCCACTTTTTCTTCATTAGTTTTTCCCACCCAAATTTCTTCTTCCATTCTCAAACGAATCTTTTTGTCCACGCAAGTCTTGAAAAAAAAAAACAAATTATAATTTATGCTTTCCAATTATTGTTGAGATTCAAATCTAAAAACTCAACTCAACTCGCACGTGTCGAAAAAAAATATCATAAAAGTGATGATTTGATAAAACCCATGGAACATCCAAGAATGTTTTCTCGTCCAAAAAACAAAAATATTATGTCTCAACACTTTCCAAGAAACTGACCGCAAGTAGGGAAATTAATTTCAGTGGCCAACACCTCGTTGTCAGCTAAAAAAAATTTATTAAATTTATTTTAATAATCCGAAGACTTAGAAGCGGCAACCTCTACTCGACTTTTATAAGAAAGGAATTCATATTATTTTCCATTTATAGATATGTAATCAGCAGTATTCTTGAGGCTTCTTCAAAGTAAAAAAAAAAAAAACGTAAATTAGGGTCGCAAAACATCCCTCCATGTCTTACCCTCAATTAACGCTAATCACATAATCGTACAAGTTCCAACGACACAATTCATGTTCTCGAAAACTCCTGAAGACCGACTCTTTTCCGGAACAGGTGGGCCTTGGGTCGTTTCTACTTGATCAGGGGTCTCCAACATTATGTCCGCAAGCACAATGCCACCCATAGACTTTCTTTCATGTGTCCGCTATTGTCCAAATACAATGATAGTTTTTTAAATTATACGTACATTTAAACAAGTAACAAAATACAAGAAAATAAACTTTCGTCCTTTAAGAGTTAAACTTTCATTCATCAAGTCAAGTAGTTCAATTTTTTTGAAATTAATTTACTTTGATATGGTTTGGCATTTAAACTTACAAATTTAATTGTAACTTGTATTAATATTGGGAAAACTGCCGGGGTGGTAACTTCTCCTTACAGCACAAGCAGTTACTATTTTTTTTTAATCAGGTTTCATGTTTGGTTATTTAGTATTCTAATAACATGATAATTGCAACTAAATGTTTCACATGAATTAAACATATTAAACATCAACTATTTGGAATGGGACTAAAATAAACTAAGTAATTCTTATTTAATCTGACAGATAGCGTATCTAATAGTAGAAGATCCGAATCTACATCGACCTTCACCGAGTTGATAATAGAATAAAACCTATTTTATCATGAATTTAGTATATTAGGAAATATATTAAAAATGGGTTGGCTAAAAAAATCCGGAGCAGACTACTTTTAATTATTTAAAAAAAAAGTATTTTTAATAAAATATTTCATATATCAAGATAAAAAAAAACATTTTATATGATCACAGTTGACTGCGATTTTGGGTCTTTTATTAATACACAGTATACTTACCTCGGATCTTTCTGTCACACATTTCCACACACATTAAAATTTAAAACTTTAAAATTCGCTAATCTCTAAAAGGACCGAATTTAATATCAACGTGTTCTCAAAAAAATAGCGCTTATGATGATATAAATTTTTGAAGTTATACTTCTTTAGGCGCGTTATGAAAAAATGATGAGAGTGAAATTTTAAGATGCGTGCGCATTTTCAGCCAAAAATTAACAAAATGAAGTTAGTCGCAAAACCACTGGGTGTCCTGGCGCGCGTAATTAGAATTTTTGTTGTATTTATTTTCTAATTTATTTATTTTTATATTTAAATTAAAAATAATTATATATATACAAATGACACATATTATTAATAAATAAGTTATTACTTTTCTCGAATTTTGCAGTAGTTGTTATAAGTACTTTTTGAAGTTTAATAATGAAAATGACGTCTGCATCGCGGCGTGGTTTCAGAAGCATTTGTAGCGTTCTATTTTATCATCACAAATTAGCAAGATGAAGTTGCTCGCAAAACGGCTTGGTATTTTTAACTAGACGCGCGTAATTTGAATTTTTGTTGTATTTATTTTCTTATTTATTTATTTTTATATTTAAATTAAAAATAATTATATATACAAATGACACATATTATTAAAAAATAAGTTATTACTTTTCTCGAATTTTGCAGTAGCTGTTATACTATTTGAAATTTAATGATGAAAATGACGTCTGCATTCCATGCATATTCTTAGTTATCACGAAATCTGAGATTCTGAAATGATTCAACCATCTTAGAACAATAATTTAGTAACACAAGATATGAATAAGATTAAGACATTTACTTTGAAAAGTAGCTACTTACTTACTTTATTTCGCAATTTCTATGAAGCTTCGTGTTCATGACATGCATGAATTGTTAACCAGAAAAATGATTCTGACAAATTTTATAAACGTCTTGCAGCTTTCTTTGGATTTTATTTATTGATGCGAATTAAAATATTATTCTCTTAATTTTATTTTTAATACTTATATCTTTAAATATATATATTATTATTATTATTAAATATTAAATTACAGTTTTTTAAAATTGATTATTTGAATAAAATTAATAAAAACTAATTTTTAATGATACCAAAGAAGTATAACTTCTCACGCGCGTACTTGATGTTATTAAAAATATTTTTTTTTAAAATAATTTTAAATAGTCTACCCCGGATTTTTTTAGTCAACCCATTTTTAATATATTTTTTAATATACTAAATTCATCATAAAATAGATTTCATTCTATTATCAACTCAGTGTAGGTCGATGTAGATTCGGATCTTAGACTATAAGGGTAAGATAACTTTCCAATTTAAATTTGTTTTCTTTATTATTTATTTTCAATCTCTATATACATCTTCATACGTACAAAGAGCAAATGGGTTATAAGCTCAAAATTAAGCCTGTACTGGAACTCTTTAGAAAATTAGGATATGGTCTCTTGGTCATTGTCGCTTTAAACGACGTGGAGGATTTTTTGGGTGTTGAACAGAGGAAAGAATTTGATTTTCTGGATTAGAATGAGAAAATAATTTGTCATGGAATACAATGAAACAATCGGAAATTAGTTCGGATATATAACGGGCGTTAAGATCTCTATGAAATACTTCAATTGTAACGCGATTAGGATTTTTTGAAGGATTTTTGACTGAATTTATTGGATGCTTTTGATATTAGAGGATTTAATGGAGCCCCTAAATTCTATTTTATACGACAAAATAGGTTTAGTAAGGAATATATATAACGTCAATTTTGTTGGTACGTCATGGGAAATTGTGGTCCTAAAAGTCTTCTTAAAAGTCCAAAGCATTTGTTAAGCATTTATCGTTTTAGTCTTGTGTATGAGTTCCACGTAAGTTGACCATCCAGGAAACCCCTTTTTCCGTTAGCAGAAAACCAGGTTAGGGCTCCTTCCCCTGTGCTGTAATCTTAAGCTTATTGTACTCCTGCTTTGCTCAAGTATCCCTGTAGTACAAGGATAGCAGTCCCTGTACTAAGATTTTTGCATGATTTGTGCCTGTTTGGGCGTTACTTATCCCAATACAGGTGTCGCCACAGCCAAAACCCCTAGATAGTGAACTTCCGTAGAGGTCGTTAGTGGTTCGTTGTTGTACGTTATCGGTGAGAATTGGGGAATTGTTGTTTGTTTAGAATAAATGTGACGTTGACGCATTTACTGTTGTTTATTTTTACTTTCCATTACTGGCACCAGTTAGGTCCATAAGGTCGAGGTATTGCTGTATTTTATTGGTGGCTTAAAACGGGCTTGGGTCGGAGGCAAGGATCATAGTATCATCTGTGTAGTGTGTAGGTAGTTATCAGTGAGCGAGGATGTGTTGGGATGTCAGATATATGTGTGGTATAAAGGATGGGATATGTTTCTCTGAAGAATTCCGGCTAGGACAGGTTTAAGGGGAGAAAATTCAGATCCGCATCTCACTTTGAAGGATCGCTCGGAAATATATGATTTGAGAATAAGGAAATGTTGGGATGATAGGAACTTCTTGAGCTTATATAGAAGTCTTGGATGCCATACCCTACCAAACATCACTGTGTGACATCCAGAAAAACTCCTTGGCAAAAATGTTTTTTTTTTCAAGAGCCGCAGAGATTTTATCTACATCCTAAAGCTCTGTTAAGTGGTGGAGTTAGATGGTCTGAATGCAAATTGGTGGGAAGGGATAATATTGTGATTTTCGAGTAACGGGGTGATTCTTTTTAAGAGAAGTTTTTCGAGAATTTTGGAACAATAGGAAGCAAACTTATTGGCTTATAGCATGATGGATCTGTAGCAGCCTTATTGGGTTTTGGGATAAAGATAACAATGGATTGTGTCCATTTTGAGAGAAAATGTGTGGTACGAAGGATTGCGTTAAAGATGGTGACAAATTGCCTTCCAGGTTTCAAATAGTGAATCCCCAATTTTACATGCCTTATAACTTTTTAGCGTTTGTTAAACCATGATAGTATCTACAAGGTAGTAGTTAATAACTTATCAAAATAATTTGACTTAGGTACGCTCAGAAAAGTTGAGGGTAATTTGTAGAAAAAAATCTTAAATTACCATTGAAAAAAAAAACAAATGGTGCTCATCCCCTGCTTGATATTATAGAACAAGCGTTAAATTGTTGAAGACCACTGTTCTACGTGGTAATAAACGATTTTTTTTCAAGCGACTTAGGGGGAGATATAATAATATATTCACTAACGGTTAAATTCAGCGGTTAAAAGCCAATAAACACAGATGGTTTCCTCAAGTCGTTTGCCTCTTATCGAATTTAATACGAAATTTTGTCGTTTGGGCCGCGGCGTCTGACCAGGAAATGAAAAACGTTTATGCGATCGATCCACCTACGTCGATCGGTTTTTCGAAAAATTGTCGTTATCTTTGTTCTATGAATTTCAACGGTATGAGTACTGTCATAAACTATGGCTGTTTGAAAGCAAAAACGCTTTTTATGTATTGCACACGCCTCGGATATATAATATTATATGTAATAACGGTGAATTTAATTTATGAAGGTAAACATTAAAGTTGGAACAATATGTTAAATTGTTAGTTGCTACATATGGCCACGGTACTCGGCTAGACGAAGGATTTTTCTCGGCTCTTGGATCATTTGCATTTGATGTGGGCTGCGCATGATTAAGGGGAACTGATAGGATTTATTAATTATCATTTGAACAGAACACAAATTCATTTTCTTACCACTCGATCAACAGTTAAATAATTGCCTACTACTACTAAAATAGACAAATATTTTAGTTGCTTAAGAAAGTTAAACTTTTGGGATGGTTTTAAGGTGCCCCAACGCAATTAAACTTCATAATTAACTACATAGTAAATCCTAGGTACCTGGACGTTCTGAACATCCACCCAGTGGGTTGCCACTCGATGCTAAAAATAGTTCCCTTATCCTAATAAAATGTACCACTACATTACCAACTCAATACGAAATGAAAACTCCAAAGTTTATAAATTAAACTAGCTGATCTATTACCTACAACTATTTTAATTTGTTACTATTACAAATAGTGTTAATATTATTTAAATTATACATTACTATTATTTATCTTTAAAAATTGTTTACCAAGACTTATGTAAGATTGCATAGATGTAAATTAGAATTGAAACCATTCCAATCACCACTGTTTAAGTACGATATGGAATGACGAATTATCTTCAATGTATAATTGACCAAGTCGCTCTAGTCGCTAACGACAAAGATGTTAAAGCGACTATTATTAAATAATTTAAAAAAATAAATTAGCTGATACCCACTCGCTTTGCTGGACATAGCTAATTTTAACTGATTGATTAATAGAAACCGTCATATAGCAAAAAAATCATTTCAGCTATATATGCATACTTAGTTATTCCCCAGGAATCGTAAATTTTTCAAAGTAATAAGTAATAAATATCTTCGTATCTTTACCCGCCTAAAAATCTCACTATTTTCAGTTCTTCCATTTTTCAATGGATTCTTTCCCGTAATTTACGTTTGACATAATTTAAACTACCTATAAGTTAACACTCGTGATTAAGTTAAAAAAAATTTCTTCAAATTCATCCCTATGTAACTGTGTATTTTCCCTTAGACGCCATCCATAAATTACGTCACACGAATTTCATGATTTTTTTCCCCCCTCCCCCGTCCTTATTACAGCTGGTCACACTTGTGAGACCCACCTCTCCTTAGTGTGACGTCAAATATTTTACAATTTTACATCGACAAATAATTATTGAATTAAAACAGCAGTTCCAAAATTTGTTTTATTTCAATTTAAATGAATTTTTAATAAAATTAACATCAAATCAAACATTTCAAGAAATAAACAAAAAGAAGGCGACTGTCTAATTATATTAATCAATGATCAAACATAAGTCAATTGTCAAATAAAATAAAAACAATATCACCGCTAGGCACGGTACAGCATTTAGCGGCATTTATACTAACCGAACTTAACTACATCAAAAAAAAAATTCTTTTCGGACAATTAAATCTAAATATTAAATATTTCATTGGCAATGGGCTATCAAATCATTTTGTTGGCGTAAATGAAATTCGGTTGTTAGAAGAAATTGTTTTTCTCAGTTTAGTAGGTCGAGTGGCCGACAAAACAATTGGAACCTTATGTTTCTACAGATAGTGTTGCAAATTTTTTTGAAATTTTCGTTAATAGTTCAAAGTTCGTGTTTTACTTAACACTTAGATTAAAATAGATTTTGAAATGTGACGCCACGAAATTTAGGACCCCTCCTAACCCCTTGTCACACTTCTTCGACCCCTCCCTCCCCCTTAACGTGTGACGTAATTTATGGATGGCCCCTATGAATCTAATGATTCATAGGGGATTCACTAATGAATCGAACTCGTAACGGCTTCACCTCTCTAAGTCAAACTCCTAATCGGGATCACTTAAGTCGAACTGTATGTTTTGGTTATTTATTCTTACGGATGTCATTTTGGAACTTGCATATTTATTTTTAAGAATAAAATCAAATTCACTGCAGAGGATTTTCTAATTACTTCAATTTTTACCCTCAATAAATCGAACAATGGATAAGTAAAACTTTTCCCTCGATAATTCTAACGTTTACTGAGTCGAACTATAGATAAGATAACTATACCTATAAATTAACTATGGATTTATGGTTTCTAGGAGTTCAACTTATCGAGAGTCCATTGGATTTAAAGTTCAAAAGTTTCAAGGAAAACTGATTTTAAAATTAATTATGATATCCCAAGAGAAACCTCCATTAAACCCAATGTAGAAAATCTGAAACCTACTAACAAATAATTTTTTTGTTGTTGTTGTAAAACGGTCATTCTGACAAAACCTTCATATGGACTCGATCAAAAAAGTTAGAAGTATGTCAAATAACTTCTTTTATAATAAAGTCATCTTGATAATGATTCCGGTATGGACCTTGTAACATTTGTCGTATTGAGGCAACCTTATTTTATCGTGATAAGGTCCTTACCAGGAAGAAGGCAATTAGATTTCTGGTTGAATTACTCCCTTAGTAGAAGGATAATATTATCAAGTAAGTTTCTACTTAAACGAGGCTAGATGAAATTTTTCAAGTTCCTACTTGTTTAGTGTATATCTAAGGAGGCGTAGTTAGTGTCTCTATTTGCTAAAAACAATTAAGTGAACAAAATATTTAGTCTTGACAGTTAGTAAATGACTAACTACGAAAATGATTTTGACAGATTACCATGTTACTTATAAGTATCTAGTTTTAACACAATAATTGAAGGATTCAGGAGAGTGAAATCTTAATCGATTTTTTAATTTGAATCCCAAATAGCGTTAAACCAGGCCAATGTTAATTAAATTATTTACAAAGTTTTAGTGAAGTAATCATTTCTACTCTCTCTATTTTAACTTGATTGTTGTATGTGCTACGCAAATCTAGCAACGACAAGTTATCCCATTTTTAACCGACTTCAAAAAAAGAAGGAGGTTCTCAATTCGACTGTATTTTTTTTTTTTATGTTTGTTACCTCAGCATTTCCGACTGGGTGAAGCGATTTTGATGATTCTTTTTTTATTTGAAAGCTGATGCTTCCCGAATGGTCCCATTTTAGTTTGAAGGAAATCGTTCACTTCTAAGGGGTTAAAAACTAAGGGATGAAATACTGACTTTTTTTTGGATGGCTCGATTTTGAAAATTATTTTTTTATTTGAAAACCAGTGCTTTTCGTGTGGCTCAATTTTAATTTGAAGAAAATCGTTTACTTTTAAGGGATTGAAAACGAATGGATGAAATACTAACTTCTTATTGGATAGCTCGATTTCGATAATTCTTTTTTTATTTGAAAGCTAGTGCTTCTCGTGTGTTCCCATTTTAATTTGAGGAACATTTTTTACTTCTAAAGGGTTGAAAACTAAGGGATGAAATATTAACTTCTTATTGGATAGCTCGATTTTAATAACTCTTTTTTTATTTGAAAGCTGGTGCTTTTCGTGGGGTCCAGTTTTAATTTGAAGGAAATCTTCAACTTCTAAGGAGTTGAAAACTAAGGGATGAAATATTAACTTCTTACTGGATAGCTCGATTTTGATAATTCTTTTTATATTTGTAGAACACAACCTTAAATTAATCTCCTATCCATTTAAAAAAAATTCCACTCATAAGGGGTTAAAAATTAGAGATGCAATAATATTATAATTTTTTTCTGGCTAACCCGATTTTGATAATTTTGTTTTTATTACGTACAACGTACCTTTAAATTGTTCACATTTCAATTTAAAGAAAAAAATCCACCCCTTAAGGATGAAAATAGGGGATGAAATAGTAACATTTAACCGAATTTTGATAATTTTTTTTCTGTTGGAAAGAATAATCTACTTAGTTTTGTTATTACATTTAAAAGCAAAACATTTCAACCCTTAAGAGCAAAAAGGGATGATGTAGTAACTTTTAATATTAAACGGCGCTGCCTCATATGAGCAGCGCGTTTGGAAGGTTAACCATTTAAAAAAATGAGAACCTTAAGAAAATAAAATCAGTTATCGAACTTCAGATCACTAAAACGCAAGAAATAAATAAATATTATAAAAAAATGAAAAACCGACTTCAAAATATATAAAAATTCTTAAACAAAAAATGCACTAAAAAGTAACAATATAATGGCGTATCCTTGCAGTATCTACAACTTACAAATTATTAGAATGATACAATGTACAACTATTGTTATTTTTGGAGTTGGTGTCAGTTAATAAAATAAATATTAATAGTAATTTGTAAAAATTTTAAAAAGGTTTAGTTGGTATTGGTATTTTGTAGTTTAAAGGTCGCTAGATATTGTTACAGTTCGAGTATATTGTTTAAAAGTTCATTTGAAAAATAATTTTCATAAGGTATTCTCGTTTTTTGCTAAGTACCAATATAGTCGTATTTGCTTGGCTGACACCAACTCCAAAAATAACAATAGTTGTACATTGTATCATTCTAATAATTTGTAAGTTGTAGATACTGCAAGGATACGCCATTATATTGTTACTTTTTAGTGCATTTTTTGTTTAAGAATTTTTATATATTTTGAAGTCGTTTTTTCATTTTTTTATAATATTTATTTATCCGTGATGGGATCGAGCTAAAATTTAACAGGTAGATTTGTTGTCGATGACAATGCATTCTATTAAAATTTCAGCTTGCGGGAATGTACTATACTATTAACTTAATAAAACAATTTGGTCACCCATCCCCTATGGGGAAATGCTGCTTAACCTTTGAAATTTACACCTTTAACCAGCCCCTTACAACTCCATGTTACAAAAATAGGCCTATTTTGACCGCACTTTCAGACAGCGCCAGTAATATTAGTTGAAAACGAGTTGAACGAAGACCACGAAGATTTTTATGGAGGTCGGAGGTTAGAAATATATTTTTTAAACATCAGGCGAATTATTTTTATTGTATGAGAATAATTATGATGTGTATTTTTATATAATACTTAAGTATAATAACTCTGATAAGTGATAATAAGTTTAAGTGACAGGGGGCTGTTGGAGACGTATGACTCGTATAACAACACAAATAGTTAACAGTTGTTTTTCAACTAGCCGCTAGCGCCACCCAAAGGTACTAAGATTTACAGGACAATTGGTCACTTTTTAGCCTTTCTCGTATTCAAGTGATAGAGGCTGTTTTTAACTTATAGGGAGAGTTTTAAAAACTTTGTTTTTATGGGTTAATTTTTTTTTTGACTAAGATATAAACGATTAAATTGATATAAAAATGTTATCTTGGTTATTTTTCATTATTTTAATATTATAAGTGTTATTTATTTGAGGGTGGCTATGGATGCGTTTATCCTCTTTTAACTTATGTATTTAGCATAAGAAAGTGATAATAAACTTGACTTTTTCCTACAAACATTATTTGCTTCAACTGTCAGATTTAAGAAACTTGGAATATTTGAAAAGTTTGTCAAAATGGCGACTTAAGTTATTCAATCATTCTGATTGATTTGAAATTCGTGTTTTAAAACTATTTCAAAATGATTACGATTCATGTGAATGGTTTTGATATTAACATTCAATTGTATTGATTCCAGTTGAACTTGGAGAGCTGATCGAGTCACTTGGAGGAAAGCGACTTTGTCGCCGTAATAAATGTCAACATTTACATAAAAACTCCAAAAAGAAACTGTGCTCTCGTCACGTTTGTTACTCGTCACACGCAATGTCTCACAATTACGCACTAATTATCCGGCTTTCTGGAAGCGCAGCACGAGCGGAGCCCGTAATCATGCACAGGCGACAAAAACCCAATCAACTCACCACACTTCCGTTGTGGTACCATTTGTAACCAACTTGAGAAAGCAACCGCTCAAAATGACCTGCGACTCCACTCGAAAAGTTCACGTTCAAGTGGATCGAGGATGCAGTGATTGATTTATATGCGAAAATATTCGAGTCATGGGAACCGACCATGTCTTGAAAAAACACGAACGAAACGAACGATTTACTCTCAAACGAGCCACAATTAGTCTTAGTCGTAACATGGAGACATCGAAATGTTGAAGCATATGTTGACTTCTGCGAATGGAACGGCGAATGGTGGGTTGTCGGGACGCCATGGGCGTCCCGACAGTTCCATGGTGATGGAGCCGCGTGGTGACCCCTCAGCCTCAGCAATATCATCCCATCGATATCGCAGCTCGGGGAACTTAAACACCTCAATGCCACTCCGTATCCACCAACAACCCTTGAACATTTCGACCCTCAACTCTTCGAAACACTCAATCGGGGGCAACTCGAGCAGTATTAGTCCTGGCACGCAACAACCCCTGCCCAAGATCTCCAACGGCGGTCTCAACATTTCACGTTTGAGTGCACCAAATGTGTCGATGATCCGACCACCACGTTCACCGAGCATTCTACAATCGAGCAATGTGTCCCGGTTCATGAACAAGTCGAAGGAGGTCGGTGTCAAGGAAATGTTAGTGTCACTAGGATTACTGTGTTTAGTGAGCTTATTGTTGGCGCTACTCTCGCTGATTTTCCTGTTGAAAATCTCACCAGTGACGGCCAATGATATACGGGAAATTTTGCGGGCGGAACAATTAACGTTGATCACCGCCGAGGAATATGTGGTGGTGTACGAAGTCACTTTGGCGTTATGCGCGTTAACGCTATCGTTGAACTTGTGCTGTTTATTAGTGTGTGCCATTCAGTTCTTGTTTGCTGTCAAACTGGTCAAATCGCCCCATGGAGGAAACGCAAGGTATGTTATAACCCTTTTTACATTTCGTTGAACACCATCAAGGGGTGCGCACTTTCAAGGTTACTACCTTGCTTTGACGTCACTGGTTTATTGTTTCTGACAGAAGCCAGTAGAGGCGTAAGCAGCCATTAGCTATCTGCTATCGTTACTATCGTTCTTATGATTTTAATTGAATAATGATGATATATCAAAACACTGGTTTGTTGACTGACGCGGGAATTCAAAATATATAGCTAAATAAAGTATAGATTCTAGAAGAAATATTATATCTTAACTAGCTGGTCCCCGCCCGCTTCGCTGAGCGCATCTAAATTATACTGATTGAATAATGGAAACTTTCATCCCATCAACAAAAAAGACAGATAAATATTTCTAGATCTTTGATTCATAGAAAGTTCATGAAAATCAGATAAACTACTTTTACAGGAAGATATTCTATATAGCTATCTAGAAGAGCTATCTTATTGGTTCTATACGTTTTTATGAATATTATAAAATACTTATACTTGTGTTCTTTAAATAGCAATACAATTCGAAAATGTTGAATGTATTATATATAAAACTGAGTTTTTCATCAAGTTCAAATTTTTCAATAGTAATTTAACACGTTTATTTTTAAACATTATAGACATTCAAAAATTAACAACGAAAGAAGTTTCAATGTTTCAAAAATTTTCATTATTAATTTACCGATGTTATCGGATGTTAAATTAAAAATCATATTTTGCTGTAGAAATTGTAATTTTTAATTAAACTTTTTTGAAATGATTGTGTTAAAACGCTATTTCATGAACTTTAGGGATAGCTTTTTTAAAAACACGATTCCTGCAGTAGGATAAGTACAATTGTTATGCTATCATTTGAGAATCGTGCATTATTCTAACATACGAATTAATAATCTATATTTTTCTCTGACCTTTCAACTACCCTATTGCAAAAAATCATGTCAATCTTTTGTTCTATGACAAACAAAAACATATCTATCCCACGGGAGTAGTACATTTTTCCTGGATAAAAAAGATATCAGACCTTCTTGAGGATAATGTGCTAGAACTCTATTTTACGTACTTTAACGAAACTTCTATTAAATACACGATTCCTGTAAGATACAATTGTCTTGTTATCCCACGGGAAGAGTACAATTATGTCGATTTTTTGCACTATGAAAATTATCATTGCTTGTCAAGCAATGTATCACGCACCGGCGCTATCTACTTAAAATATTGGTTTGTAGTACATGCTATGTATCATCAGAGATGGCGCTGTATGTGAAAAAAGATTTTCCCGCTTTTCTGTTCAAATTTTTCCTGAATTTTCTTTGCTATAAACCTCACACAGCCCGAGACCTTTCCAACGAATGCAAAACCGTAGAAACCGGTTCGTGCGTTCTGGAGTTATAGCGTCAGGAAGGAAAACCCGACTTATTTTTATATAATAGATTATTCAATTAAAATAAAATAACAAAGAAAAATCAAAATAACATTTATTATGTTCATAACAATTAACTATTGACATAATAAAAGTTTAAATTTTTTGTTAAAGAGATTTAATAACCTAAATAAGAAGCATATTTTATTACGATAGTAGTGCCAACCAAATACAGTAACCAGGTGGAATCCCCCACAAACCAACGATAGCTAAAGGTCTTTAATGCCTCTACTGGCTTCTGTCAGAAACAACAAACCAGTGACGTCATTTTTAGAGATCAAAGACTAGTCAAGTGAGCATACCTTATGAATCTAATAACCTTGGAACAACATTGGTTCAAATAAGGAGCCTTAAGAGTTACTAAAAAAAATTAAAAGTGGCAAAAGTTATTTCATTGTTCAGGTACTATCAACTGTCAACTAGATTTAAGATATTCAAAAGTAGTACCGATCAGATTTGTTTGATTTATATTGGAGCTAGTTGTCACTATAGTAAAATATTGGATGATGTTGGTAATTTGATTTTTGTCTCTAACAAATAAGGGTACAATGTAATTACATCGATACATCGAGGTTCAGAACCCTGGATTCCTTCAAACCTCCATAAAAAGGAGAAGATTACCCCCCCCCCAAGTATTACAAAAGTTCATATTTTGCATTATTTTCTCATTTATGGTTGTACCTTTGGACTGGTTTTGCTATGTAATACCACAAATCTTGTGATGATCATTTTTGGCATTTGTCAGAGTGGAACTACGCAGAACTATGGGGAGCATTAAATATGGCTGAATTTGGCATTTTTGAATTGTAGTGCTAATAGGTTTGTTCGCGGATCTGATACTGAACCGATAACGAATCAATCCAAGTAGATTTAGGATAATCACCAAACCCATACACGCTTATGAACTGATTAAGGTTTATTTTCCCGTGACCAAGTTTGAAAATGTTCGGAAGTAAGACGAGGATTAACGAGAACCCACGAAAATTGTTAATTGAATTTAACGTTGATAGCGAAACTGTACTTTGAACAAACCACAATTTATCAATCGTAACTGATTCAGAATTAGTAGAATTCGTTTTTTAGCATGAAAAGTTCGGTTCTCTTACGCATGCGCAGTTTTATAAAATGTGGCTTGTTTTTGGCTTGGGTTCTCGTTAATCTTCGTCTTACTTCCGAACATTTTCAAACTCGGTCACGGGAAAATAACCCTTAATCAGTACATAAGCGTGTATGAGTTTGGCGATTATCCTAAATCCACTTGGATTGATTCGTTATCGGTTCAGTATCAGATCCGCGAACAAACCAAAAATTACAAATGTAATTGAGTTCAGTTCACTAAAGTAGTGGAAAATTTTTATGGGGACATGAATTAAATTTCTATTACTATTTATTAGAAATATTTGATTGAACAATTGCACATTGCAAATGCGCCAAATACGCAAAAACTCTTAGTGGAACGTCTGCCGTCTATGGCAGTCGTGCGCAAACCATGGGTCCCAATCCCCAGAGGGGTCGCCAAATTTAAAGAACTTTATATGAAAACAAAAAAATATAAGCCACCTAAAATAAAAATTTAGTTGAAGATAGTTACCGAGAATAGCTTTAAACACGAACTGAAATCCTACTCCTGTTCCACCCAAGTAGAAAAGAAAAACTTAAAAGGAAATAATTTCATTTTAACTACGTTAACGATTAAAAAACCTTTACTTTCTACTCATGGGTCGCGACAATTTTTTTCAAAAAAAAATGGGGGCCGCAAATGAAAATAGTTTGCGCACCACTATTCTATGGTAATACCTCCGCAATAGCTTTAATTCCCCTGTTATTCTCTCATATCAATTTCATTTCAAACTCTCATCCATTACCAAAAAAACTACACGGAAAAAATGTGTTGTAGTTTTAACAACATTCCTTGTTAATTTTACAATATTAACTAGTATTATATAGGATGACACCACGTGTGGTAACGTTTGCCAGTCAAGTGTAATTAAAAAACTGTAGTATTATTTACAACATGAACTAGTAAAATGATTAAAAATTTTGGCACTTGCATTTATTTGTCAAAATTATTGGTTATGTTGTACGCGGCGCATGCGCACCAGTAACAGAAACGCCAAAATTTGTTAATTGTACAACACTCAGCAGTTGTAACAGCTACATATATTTACTACACTATGGTAGTAAAAAATACTATACGTTAGAGCTGAATACAACACAGTGTGTTATCTGCTGTTACATTTGTATTGGTTATAGTGAACACAAAGTGCAGTAAAAATATTACTAGTTTAGTGTTGTAAATTTTACACCACTATTTTTTTCCGTGTATGAACCAAGTGGAAAATTTTTCCCAATTCTTATCACTTTTTTATTTTCGAAAGTATCACTGCAAAATAAACATTGCTTCGAGTCAAATGCTTTGACCATCGTAAAACGCGCTTCTGTCTCATCCAAAAAAAGAAAGACGAAAAAAAAAACCTCAACTATGTATAAATGCAAATAAAGTGTTGGTTCATCAACGTTTATTTAAGCCCATATTTTATGGCCTGCACCGCGTCCTTATATGGCCCTAAACACATTTTCGAGCCCAGTGAAATCTGTATAAATTAATCTTTTAACTCTCCAACATCACATAAAAATCTCTGTAAATATTTAAACATTGAAATAAAACGAGAGAATAAAACAAAACCTGATTTAGACGATATGGAAGCATAGGCTATGATAATTATTTATATTTTCTATAGGGTGACCGGTGACTTATAGAAAAATAGGTTCAAATAGAAAAATTTTAATTTTCTTGGAGAAGCATTGGAATCACCCCCATAAATACTACATACAGAAAGAAAGTTTTCTTGAAGATCCCTCCCGTAGGGGGTTTCGCTCCTCTGTACCGGGGTCCAGTGTTCATGCATATGAACTTCTGTATCAACTTCCGGTTCCCCATTTAAAACTTTAGCTGTCTTTGAATCCCACGGGGGGTTTCCTTCTTTCTGCTACATATCATCTTCTTAATTGTTTAGGAGCTGGAATTTTTATAATATTTTTGTAGTTCTTCTTCTCCTTAAGAATTGATTTTCATAATGTAGCTAATATTTTATGAGAAATGAAGTCGAGGTTCTCTTCTTTTCTCAAATAATTAATTAATATGTACTATGCCCACCTATACTGGCAAGAAATTCCTGGCCAGAGGCACAGCAGGAGAATGATGAGGAGAATCTGCTCCTCGCTCACAACTGAGGTTTTACGGCTAGGAAGGTACCAACTCATGACAATAATAGGACTGATAACCGGACACTGTGGACTGAGGAAGCATCTGCAGGCTACTGGGGTGTCTCAACGAAACCTGAATTGCAGATTGTGTGAGGATGGGGAGGAAAACGCGATCCATGTCATTTTTGACTGCAAAGCCCTCACAAAGTGGCGACACCTGTATGGGATAGATGACGCCCAAACAGGCTCAAATCGCGCGAGCTTAGTACAGGGACGGCTTCTGCTAGGCAGAATGCTGAACTTGGAATAAGCAAGGATCCTTGCATAGCAGGGATGAATGAGCAGAACAACCTTAGGCTGCATTGCGGGGGGAACGTGTCCTAACCTGGTTTTCTGCTAACGGCAAAAAAAATGCCCACTCATTGACTAATTGCAGCTAAAAATCTAAACTAATAACTCAGCTTTATAATTAAAGCTGAATAGTTTGGTTGAACGCGCTAATCTTAAAAACTACTGCTTCGAATTGAAATTTTTTTTAGTGTTGGATAGTCGATTTCTGGTGGAAGGCTTCTCTTTTTGACCGACTTAAAAAAAGGAGGAGGTTCTCAATTCGACTGTATTTTTTTTTTTTAATGTTTGTTACCTCAGCATTTCCGACTGGGTGAAGCGATTTTGATGATTCTTTTTTTA
Source organism: Sisyra nigra (assembly GCA_958496155.1). Lineage (NCBI taxonomy): Eukaryota > Metazoa > Arthropoda > Insecta > Neuroptera > Sisyridae > Sisyra > Sisyra nigra. Next base: position 9,786,933 of record OY292313.1, on the reverse strand, counting down.
TTTGAAAGCTGGTGCTTCCCGAATGGTCCCATTTTAATTTGAAGGAAATCGTTCACTTCTAAGGGGTTGAAAACTAAGGGATGAAATACTAACTTCTTATTGGATAGCTCGATTTTGGTAATTATTTTTTTATTTGAAAGCTGGTGCTTTTCGTGGGGTCCAGTTTTAATTTGAGGGAAATCTTTCACTTCTAAGGGGTTGAAAACTAAGGGATGAAATATTAACTTCTTATTGGATAGCTCGATTTTGGTAATTATTTTTTTATTTGAAAGCTGGTGCTTTTCGTGGGGTCCAGTTTTAATTTGAGGGAAATCTTTCACTTCTAAGGGGTTGAAAACTAAGGGATGAAATATTAACTTCTTATTGGATAGCTCGATTTTGATAATTCTATTTCTATTACGTACAACGTACCTTTAAATTGTTCACATTTCAATTTGAAGAAAAAAATCCACCCCTTAAGGATGAAAATAGGGGATGAAATAGTGACATTTAACCGAATTTTGATAATTTTTTTTCTGTTGGAAAGAATAATCCACTTAGGTTTGTTATTACATTTAAAAGCAAACAATTTCAACCCTTAAGGGCAAAAAGGGATGATGTAGTAACTTTTAATATTAAACGGCGCTGCCTCATATGAGCACCGCGTTTGGAAGGTTAACCATTTTCAAGAAAATAAAATCAATTATCAAACTTCAGATCACTAAAACGCGAGAAATAAATAAATATTATAAAAAAAAATGAAAAACCGACTTCAAAATATATAAAAATGCTTTAACAAAAAATGCACTAAAAAGTAACAAAATAATGGCGTATCCTTGCAGTATCTACAACTTACAAATGATTAGGATGATACAATGTACAACTATTGTTATTTTTGGAGTTGGTATCAGTCAAGAAAATACGACTATATTGGTACTTAGCAAAAAACAAGAATACCTTATGAAAATTATTTTTCAAATGAACTTTTAAATAATATACTCGAACTGTAACAATATCTAGCGACCTTTAAACTACAAAATACCAATACCAACTAAACCTTTTTGAATTTTTACAAATTGCCATTAATATTTCTTTTAAGACTCCATCTTCTGTAATTATCTCGTTTCCTATGCGTTAAAGGACGTTTTGAACTATTAGCAAAGTTGTGGGTATTTTGGTCTTTCGGCTTGATTCTATTCCTGTTTTATAAAGATCAAGTTAACCATAATTTTTCAAATAAAATGTCGTCATTAAAAGTCGATTTCGATTTGATCAGCTTGTAGATAATAAATAAAAAATTTAATATATATTGCATGTTGCATCCATATAACTAATATTTATTTAATGAAAACTTTTAATTAAAAACCACTCGGTTCTCACCATTCTTTTCAGTTCGTAAATATTTGTAGCGTTTTCTTTTTCATCTGCGTAATTTATGCACGTTTTGCAGTCAGAGAGACTTGAACGAATATTGCAATTAGAACGACGGATGAGAACCTTAAAGCTTCCTGAAACGGAACCGATTTGGAGCCTCACTTTTATTCCTTATCTAATCAGTAATTATACCTTAAATGTGGCTGACAATGCAAAATATCCAGCTGCTTTCATTTTAGCTTTGCGATCAAATGAATGTGAGCTATTAAATGTGACAGATGCAAAAAACTAATTTCATATCGTGCCAAAATTTATGATCTGATTTGATGTTTATTGATGTCGTTAAAGATTGGTCGATTTTTCGCTTGGCTTTCGATTAATATGGATTTTTAAGTCGCTAATTTTCATTGTTTTTTTTTTGAGCATATACACAAAAATATCCATGGTAACTGTTGCTTATAAATACATTTTGATTGGTTATTTAAATTTCAATAATAATATTAATAGTTAATAGTTATTAATATTAATAGTAATAATATTAATAATAATAATATTAATGTTCTAGTCCAAGTGGCGAACGTTAAAAAGGTGGCCATCCATTATAAGTTAAAACATTTTTTTTTTTTGGATACTAATTAAACAATAACTTACCCGTCTGGCGGCTTGTAACGTGACTATTTTTTATGGATAATATTAGTTGGAAAATATTAAATCTTTTAAATACTGATTTTTTAAAACTCTTATATTATTCAAACGGTTGAACTGAAGTTCTTTGAAGTACTTGAAGAACTTTGTTCTAAGGACCTTTTTTGTAAAGCGTAAAATTTCCTTCAAATTCCTTCTTTCAGATTGTTGTTACAATGAATTGTTCCAGTTATGAAAATTTAAAAACATAAATAAAATTATTTAAATGGAAAATCAAAAAATCGATTTTGACTATAACTTAATAATAAAGAGCTCGTTTAGACGCCATTTTTAAAAAAAAATATATGTACTTATCAAAGGCGTGCGGTCCATACATGCTGTAGATGCGGCGCATGCCTTTGGATTGTAAGACGATATTAAAAATTGAATATTTTTTATGATTTATTCATTTCATTTTTTATTTACGTAATTGCATTTGTTAAATCATTCTAAAAATGATATATTTTTATCATTTATACATTTTTTAATTTACGTAATAATGAAAGGTATCACTCATAAATTTGGCATAGTTTACCAAATCAAATAAACGGCAAAAGCCGAATGAATGCGTTGGCGACAGTAGCATGCGATTATTTTCTTCGAATTAGTCGCGCATGCGCACTAGTACGGTCTAATACTATCTCTCTCGGCGTTTCACATTGCCGATTGACAGTTTGCAGATGCGTTTGAAGTTTTGAATCTAAACAGTGAATTTAATTGTTACTGATACTTTTCGTGAGTTATTTTGAATTATTGACTCAAAGGCCATACAAATGTTCTGTTCTTTAGGATAAGAACTATTTTCGTGGTTTTTAAATACATTATATGATGCGGTTGTTGATGATTTTTGTAAGAAGGAGCGTCGAGTAAGGCTAATTTTAAAAACAAATACTTAAACACCACGTTTATCAAATAAAAAAATAAATTTTAAAAATGTGTTTCTTATAATCCTCCCCCCACTTCTAACCGCATGCCCTGTTTCCAAAGACACCGCATGCCACTGGTACTTATACTATTTATTTAGACACCATAAGATTTTTTTAAACATCCTAATGTTTTGAAACAGTTCATCGTAACAACAATCTGAAAGAAGGAATTTAAAGGACATTTTATTCTCTGCAAAAAAGGTCCTTGGAACAAAGTTTTTCAGATCACCTATTTGAAGGATATCACTAATTCCCCTCACAATGGGAACACTTCACTGTTATCTTTATCCCAAAACCCAATAAGCCTGCTACAGTTCCATCATGCTATATGCCAATGATTTGCTTCCTCATTTAACTTATATTCTCGAAAAACTTATCTTTAAAATATCACCCTGTTACTCGAAAATCATAATATTATCCCTTCTCACCAATTTGCTTTCAGACCATCTAACTCCACCACTTAACAGTGCTTTAGGGTGTAGATAAAATCTCTGTGGCTCTTGAAAATAAAAGTTTTTCCAAGGAGCTTTTCTGGATGTCACCTAGACGTTTGATAGGGTATGTCATCCAGGATTTCTATATAAGCTCACGACGTTCCTATCATCAAAGTGAGATCTGAATTTTCTCCCCTTATACCTGTCCTAGCCGGAGTTCTTCAGGGAAACATACCCTATCCTTTATACCACACATATATCTGACGTCCTAACCTATTCTCGCACAATGATAACTATACTTACGCAGATGATACTGTGATCCTTACCTCCGACCCAAATCCGTTTCAAGTCACTGGTTACTGGTGCCAGAAATGGAAAGTAAAAATAAACAAAGGTAATTGCGTCAATGTTTCATTTACACTAAACAGACAACAATACCCACCGATAACGTACGACAACGGACCACTAACGAGCTCCATGGAGCTTCGCTATCTAGGGTTTTGTCTGGATAGTCGATTTACGTGGAACCCACACACAACGCTGAAATGACAAGACCTTAACAGACGCTTTGAACTCTCAAGAAGATTTTTAGGAACACAATCTCCCATAAATGTACCATCTAAATTGATTTTAAAAATGTATCCCTAATTAGAACTATTTTGACCTTTGGAATAGGTCGCATCCAATCATTTCAGTTAAAAGTCAAATAAAGTAATTCATAAATATCGTAACGTCCCTTATACTTCCGAACTTATTTACGATAGATCTATTAAATTCCATGGTAAATTATTTTCCAATTCTACTCCAGAAGTTCAAATTCTTTCCTTTGCCCAACACCCAAAATATCTTCCACGTCGTTTAAAACGACTATAGCTAAGAGACCATCACCCAATTTCTTAGAGTTCCAATACTTCCATCAACATACTCATATTCTATTTGACCTTTAATTTAAAGATTTTTAAATTGGATCTTACAACCCATTTCCTCATTGTATAAATGTACCTATGTACAGATTGCAAATAAATAATTAAGAGAAAAAAAGTTTTCCAACTAATATTATCCATTTAAAAAATTTGATCAAATTACAAAGCATCAGATTGATAGTTTATTGTTTAATTAGTATCCAAAAAGTATATTTTTGTTCTTATACTGGATGGCCACCTTTTTTGAAGATCGTCACTTGGACTATTCGATATATCGAGACATTAAGGGTGAAATTTGCGTCAACCCTCGAAAATCGGGACGTATAGCAGCCTCACTTTTTTTCTTTATGCCTGAGTTAAACTCGACGTCCACGACGCTGACGCTTCCATAGGAATGGTTAAACTCGACGGCGACGCGACGGACAGTACGCTCACGACGCGTCCAAGTAGAATGTATTTCAACTTTTGACGCTGCCAAATATCAAATGTGTATCTGTCATTTTAAAAATGTGTACCTACTACACAAATTTATAACTGAAAAACTTTGATAATTCAAAATGGATTTTGAAGAAAAATTAATTGAATTGGTGAAATATAATAATATATTATAAGATAACACTTCAAGAGGGTAAAAAAATATAAGGCAAATATAAAATTAAAAGCATAAAAGTGAAAGAATATTGCGGAAATTTTAAACGCTTCTTCTTCTTCTTATCCAACGCCTACGCTTGACATTTCTGTCATTCGGTGCCGCGCCGTCTAATAGAGATTGGAGACTAGTTGGTTTCAGTGAAGCTAGATCGTGGGATTTCTTAACCCCCACTTAGCACCACTTAGCACCCACACGGATATGCACGGATAGGTACACACACTTACAAAGCGTTGTATGCGTGTTGTTTTACCTATCCGTGCCATATGGAAGGGACATTTTTCTCCTCAATTTATGACGTATGTGCTGCTAAGTGGGGGTTAAGAAATCCCACGATCTGGCTTCACTGGTTGGTTTTGGTTGTTTTCGTTGTTCTCTCTGACGTCTGCAAGTGCAGGACAATTGGCAAGATGCATGGCTTTCATGGGTTCCCCATTGCAGAGGGAACAGATTGAAGTCGGTAGGATGCCAATACGGTGCAAGTGCTCGCATAGGCAGTCGTGCCCCGTGGTAGTTCAGAAAACTGCGACTGACACCTGACGGGGGATAAGTCGTGAGATATGAGATTTCAGTAAGGATTCCCTTAATTTTAAATTTTAAATGGAACTGTTAAGTTAATATAATTTTTGAATTATACCCTATAATATTTATCAATCTATAAAAATTTCAAAATGTCAGAAGCCAGCGACGTTTTGAGATTGCCTACCCAGCAAATTTTTAAAGCGTTTTGAGCTTTTTTGACATATTGAGTCGAAAGCGTCGTGAGCGTCGTGGGCGTTAACGTCGAGATTGCCTACGGGGTTATTCTCAACCTTTTTGTTTCTAGAACATTCTAGAAACTTCAATTGTCACTTATTTGAATTTTAATGTTAAACAGTTGATTGTCGTTAGAGAACATATTGCGTGATTCCCTTTATTTTTTCCCGTTTCTCTTGATATGAATTTAGTTGGTTCGATACCCATTGTTGGTACTCTCATAGTTTTTCTCGTATCTTAATCATACATCAATCAGATGCAACGATAAGTTAACAAACGTTTACAACTTAATTTGATAGTCCGAACGCTATTATTCTTGTATTATAAATCGCCACTTTTTCTCTCACCCAACTTCAATTCTATTGTGTATATTTTCGAGTTAATTACACGTAATATTTTAATGATCTCATTGTTCCAACGATCGATAACAGTGCACCAATAATATACAATTTCGAGGTTCCGATGACATTCGACCGTTGTTCAGTCCAAATCAATCACTTTTAATAAAACGAAATAAGACAATTACTTACCAGGTTTTTTTCTTCGAGTCTCGTAATTTTTTTTTCCGGTTTCAGCAACTGTTAGAAACAACAACAGCAAAAGAAAAAACTCGTTGATTGCAATTTGATAGATTGATCGAAAAACGTGGCTTGCTACAACTATATGGGAGAGATCTGGTTTTTCTTGTGAGTGTCAAGAAAAAAACGGGTACTGTTAGATTCGTAAATGGGATAAATCGAATAAAAGAACGTGGAATTTTAATGAAAATCAAATTGAAACTGTTCGTGTATTGTTTGAAAAGTTTTTTTTTTTTATTTCTTTTTAAATCAAATCTCGGCGAACTGTTTTTAATGAGTAATGACAAATTTTGATGTAACGGTGGATCGATCGATAATTCGATGTTAATTAGTTTTCGGTCTGTTCGTATGGAAATCGTTTTGATTTTGTATGTCAAAAATAAGAAACAAAACCTCTAAAAAGATCAGTTGAGTGTCCGGCTGGATGTCTGTCTGTCAGAGACAATTTCTTCTTAATATATTAGACAAAACCATTTTGTAAATTGGCACATTTATAGAGTTTGATGAAGCAATCAATCGAAAAAAAATCTAACACCAATTTTGAGGGTTATTTTTGGGCATTAATATGAACTATGATTTTGGTTTTTCAAAATTTAAAGCTTTATTGTAAAAAATTGATTAAGTACCTATACCTTGTTGTTTCAAAGTATTGGCCATCATTTGCCACTTATACTTTCTCCCAACTTTCCGGGAGCAATCGGATCCCACGTTGAAAGAACTGGTCATCTTTTGAAGCGACCATGAATCGATCCAATTTTGAACTTTTTCATAAGACCGGAAGTGCTGTTCCTTCTGGCCGTGTACCGTCGATCGAAATAGATGATAGTCAGAAGGAGCAATGTTTGGAGGATACAGCGGGTGGGGTAAGACCCACCCCATTACAACGTTTCTAAGGGGCAATCTATAAATTACGTCACACGTTAAATGGGAAGAGAGGGGGTCGACGAAGTGTAACATTGTGTGACAAGGGGATGGCGGGGGGTCTTAAATTTCGTGACGCCAAATTTCAAAATCTATTTTAATCTTTTTAAGTTTTAAGTAAACTACGAACTTTGAACCATTAACGAAAAACTCAAAAACATTTACAATCTGTAGAAACATAAGGTTCAAATTGTTTTGTCGGCCACTCGCTTTACCTACTACACTAAGAAATAAATTTTCTTCTGACAACTGAATTTTATTTACGCCAACAAAATGATTTGATAGCCCATTGCTAATCAAATATTTAATATTAAGATTTAACTGTCCGGTGTAGTGTTACGCGCCGATACTATTTCCCGTTGATAAATTCCGCTAAATGCTGCACCGTGCCTAGCGGTGATATTGTTTGTATATCATTTGACAATTGATTAATTTACTTAGGTAGTCGTTTTTTTTTTTGTTTATTTCTTGAAATGTTTGATTTGATGTTAATTTTATTAAAAATTCATTTAAATTGAAATAAAATAAATTTTGGAACTGCTGTTTTAATTCAATAATTATTTGTAGACTAGCTGGTTCCCGCCCGCTTCGCTGAGCGTATCTAAATTATACTAATTGAATAATAGAAACTTTCATCCCATCAACAAAAAAAGACAGATAGATATTTCTAGATCTTTGATTCATAGAAAGTTCATGAAAATCAGATAAACTATTTTTCCAGGAATATATTCTATATAGCTATCTAGGAGGGCTATCTTATTCGTTCTATACGTTTTTATGAATAATATAAAATACCTATACTTGTGTTCCTTAAGTAGCAATACAATTCGAAAATGTTGAATGTATTATATATTTAACTGAGTTTTTCACCAAGTTCAAATTTTTCAATAGTAATTTAACACGTTTATTTCTAAACATTATAGACATTCAAAAATTAACAATGAAAGAAGTTTCAATGCTTCAAAAATTTTCATTATTAATTTACCGATGTTATCGGATGTTAAATTAAAAATCATATTTTGCTGTAAAAATTGTAATTTTTATTTAAACTTTTTTGGAATGATTGTGTTAAAACGCTATTTCACGAACTTTAGGGAAAGCTTTTTTAAAAACACGATTCCTGTAGGGTAAGTACAATTGTTATGCTATCTTTTGAAAATCGTGCATTATTCTAACATACGAATTAATAATCTATATTTTTCTCTAACCTTTCGACTACTCTATTGCAAAAAATCATGTCAATCTTTTGCTCTATGACAAACAAAACATATCTATCCCACGGGAGTAGTACATTTTTCCTGGATAAAAAAGAGATCAGGCCTTCTTGAGGATAATGCGCTAGAACTCTATTTCACGTACTTTAACAAAACTTGTATTAAATACACGATTCCTGTAAGATACAATTGTCTTGTTATCCCACGGGAAGAGTACAATTATGTCGATTTTTTGCTCTATGAAAAATAAAAACGTATCTAGCCCACGGGCCTGTACATTTTTCTTGGATAAAAGGTAGACCAATCTTTCTTGAGGAAAATTTCTTAAAACGCTTATCTATGAACTTTTACGAAACTCCTTTTAAATACTAAGTTGCTGAAGGATAGCATATTATTCTATCTATTCTATCCTACGGGAACCGTGCTATATTCTGACATAAAAGGTAGTCTATATTTATTCTCTCAATTAACCATCTCATTGTAAGACATTATGGAGAATTTATGGAGAAATTATCTTTTGCTTTGTGAAAAATAAAAATATATCTATCCTACGGGAACCACACATTTTTCCTGCATAAAAATAAGACTGTAGGATAAGAAAATTATTTTTTACCTTGAGGACATTATGAGTTATAACTTTTAATATACTCTATTATAATAAGCTAAGAACGTTTAGTTTCAGCATGATTTTTCTTTAAACCAGTTTTTCTATTTTCCCGTTGAAATGAGAAATTTTTCCGAAATAAAACGTTATGTAGATAATAATTTACATATTTAGTTATCATCATACTTAAATATCACCAATATTCATTTGCAAATAAAAATGTATAGTTTATGCATAATTTTTGTTCCAACCCGTTTTTCGATTTCCCGGATAAATGAGACATTTTCCCGTAATAAAAAGTATTCTTTTTAATGACTCAGATTGTCATTTGTCATCATACCAAATTTCATTAAAAACCGTATTTATTTGGGTATCAATTAATAATATGTTTCTAAAAACAATTTCGCTAATAATGAATTATTTTTGAAACAACTTTAACAACCATTAAATATCTGGTGCGAGGCGTCACACTACTTTCTTTTACATTTATGAAAATACTCGCTGTTAGTTAAAAGAAATATAAGCACTTTGTAACAATACATATAAACAGTACTATATGCATACAACCTATAAGGCTATATGTATATATACACGAATTCCTAAACTTCATCCTAGAACCGCCCTTATTCGAATTTTCCCAGGAAAAAGTTTCAAATAAAACTTGTAGCCACTAATGAGTCTAAGAGCTATAGAAAGTTTAGAGAAAATCGTTGGAGCCGTTTTCGAAAAAAATTGAAAAAGCTCAAAAACGCCAAGAGTAAAGTAGAGCTTTCGGTTAACCAATTTCAACCAAAAGCTTTGCGGCACAACTAGGTATAATATGGAGGCTAGATTCCAAGTTTGGTGAAATTTGGATAAAGCTTTCGATACGATATGGCTGTCACACACAGACATGTTTCTAAAAACCACTTTCTTGGACTCAGGGGACCTCAAAACATGTATTTTCGTTGAAAGTTCGAATTCGAAAATTCGATCCGATTACAATACTTCCTTTACTATTAAGTAGTAAAAGAAAGTAATATGTATACACTATACAGCTTATATATATGTACATATAGGTATACAAATTACGAACCTTCACCCCAGAACCGCCCTTATTCGAATTTTCCCAGGAAAAAGTTTCAAATAAAACTTGTAGGCATCAATGAGTCAAAGAACTATAAAAAGTTTAAAGAAAATCGTTGGAGCCGTTTTCGAAAAAAATTAAAAAAGCTCAAAAACGCCAAGAGTAAAGTAGAGCTTTCGGTTAACCGATTTCAACCAAAAGCTTCGCGGCACAACTAGGTATAATATGGAGGCTAGATTCCAAGTTTGGTGAAATTCGGATAAAGCTTTCGATACGATATGGCTGTCACACACAGACACACAGACACACACACAGACACACACACAGACACACACACAGACATGTTTCTAAAAACCACTTTTTTGGACTCAGGGGACCTCAAAACATGTATTTCCGGTGAAAGCTCGAATTCGAAAATTCGACCCGATTACAATACTTCCTTTACTATCTATATAGTAGTAAAAGAAAGTAAAAAGGTTATAGCGGGCCAACCTTCAAATATAGACATATGACGTTGCGGACTTTTTTTTAGAACTTTTTAAGAGGAACAATTGCTGTATATGATTTTTGCGTAACTTTAACTATTTACGCAGGGCAGGCAACAAACGCTTTCAAAAGGAAAAATTTTTCCTGGTTTTTGCAACATTTTCCATTGATGCTCTGCTGCTATTGGTTGTAGCGTGATGTCGTATAGCCTAAAGCCTTCGTCGATAATTAGGCTATCTAACACAAAAGGAATTTTTCAATTCGAACCAGTAGTTCCTGAGATTACCGCGTTTAACCAAACAATCAAACAAACAAACTCTTCAATTTTATATATTAGTATAGATGTAAAATTGTAAAATATGTGACGTCACACTAAGGAGGGGGGGTCTCACAAATGTGACCAGTTGTGACAAGAACGGGGGTGGTCAAAAATCATGAAATTCGTGTGACGTAATTTATGGATGGCCCCTAAGTAAGTTTTGACAACTTTTGCAACATGAGTCCGAGAGCATTGTCATGTTGCAAAATAACTTTCGTGTCTTTCGAGGTACTGTGGCCGTTTTTCTTTCAACGCTCGGCTCAAACGCATTAACTGCGTTCGATAACGATCCCTTGTGATGGTTTCAGACGGTTTTAGCAACTCATCTAAATATTACACCGAGCTGATCCCACCAAATACAGAGCACAAATTTTCTAGAACCCTAAAAAAATTGAAAAAGTATTGCAAATAGTCGTATCATAGTACGAAACCCTTCTACCGCGCGTGTTTCTCTTACTTGACCATTTTTTATGCAAGGCTTTTTGTTTGCTCGTCGAATAACTCGATCTGACCGTACGATAAAATGTAGGTCGAATTTTAAATTAAAAAAAAAAAGTATTTATCGATTTGATTGAATTGAAAAAATTCGACTTATGTGGGATAAGAATTATTGGTTTCGCATATAAATGACAATTTACGTTAATCTCAATGAAATCAGCCTTGGATATGAAAGGTCTTTAATCTTGATTTGTATAGAAAAATTGTCCTTAAGTATTAACACATAATTAGCGAACTCGTGCGCAAATTGTGCTTTACAAAAAATAATCACTTCATAATTTTAATTAAAAAATTTGTTATTTTTTCTGACGCTTCACCGTCCACAAATTGGTCGTTTCAATCACTGGCTCTTTCGTAATTTCCTCAATAAAAGATACAACTTTCTCAATGCATCATCTTCTATAATTACAATAAATCAAAAATTCATACAAAGAACATTTTTTTATCTTTTAAATGATTGGATAAATTTAAAAATTACATAATGTATTTTCTGATATTAAATTCAAATAATAGTTTCCAATTGTTTTAACTCGTATGAAGAAAAATTAAAGGTAACATTTTATGAATCAACCATTGAGTTGTTTCGATTTTCTTATCAATTGAGACTAATTGTAATTGAATTTTATGATAAACAGATTGAGTAAGAAAAGAAAATAGTGGAGAGTTAAAATGATGTTAAATCTTGGTACAATGGACATTGTGAATCGATTTGTGTAAGCAAATGAATCATAGATTAATCTTTGGAATTATTTGGTTTTCTAGCACAAACCTGCTTTGCTCTTGGGATTGGCTAAAATTCGTAAATCTTTTATTAGTTTCAAAATAAAGATCGAAACGATTTTTTTGTTATTTATATTATTAAGAATCACTATGCTTAGTAGTGTAAAGGTCTACCGGAAAGTTCTGTCCGTTTTTAGAATAAAATAATCCAAGTTTCATACCTTTAATAATATCTATTTACTGTAAAATATAATTTCTATTATTACTTATGACCTCTTGCCAGCGTAATGACCATTTGTAAATAACACATGGAAAAAAATCTGTTGTAGATTTAACTACAATCCTTGTTAAAGTTACAACATACACTAGTAATATATATATATATATATATAGGATGACACCACGTGTGGTAACGTTTACCAATTAAGTGTAGTTAAATAAACTGTAGTATTATTTACAACACCAACTAGTAAAAAAGACTCGATGATAATATAATGTAGTTGAATTTTTGACACTTGAATTTATCTGTCAAAATTATTTTTTAAGTTTGTGTCAGCCAAGGAAATAAACATTAATGTTCATTTGTAAAAAGGTTTAGTTGGTTATTGGTATTTTGTAGTTTAAAGGTCGCTAGATATTGTCACAGTACTATTATATATGTAGTATAAAAGTTTATTGCTAAGTACAAATATAGTCGCATGTCCTTGGCTGACACCAACTCCAAAAATAACAATAGTTGTACATTATATAATCCTAATAATTTGCAAGTTTTAGACACTACAAGAATACGCAATTCTGTTTTTACATTTTAGTGTATTTTTTGTTTAAGATTTTTTATTTATTTTGAACTCGGTTTTTCATTTTGTTATAATTATTTGCATTATTCTTAAGAGCTTCGAATTAAGTCTTTCCCTAGGTTTAAAAAGCTCATAATGTATTGGTCCTCGAATATTCCACCATATACACAACGTTCTCTTATACAGGCGCTCGGTTTACTGATATAGAGAAGGGATGGTTGTCCGGGTTTATAGTATGCTTTTTTTCTTACAATATTTTCGTAGGTAACCCACTTTTCATCCCCAGTTATCATCCGATCCAAGAAGGGTTCGATATTGTTTCGAGCAATCAGAGATGTGCATATTGATGATAATTCGATCATTTAAATTTATCATGTGGCACCCTTCTCGAATATTTCCACATCAATCCAATTCTCCATAGATGGTCCGTAATGGTTTGTTGAGCTGAATTAAGCCTTTCCGCAATCTCCGATGTTGCCAAAAAAGGACCCTGCTCTAACATGACCTTGACATTATCGTCATCTCGATATGGCAGTATCGGACAGAACTTTCTGGAAGACCTAATACTTTTATGTTAACCAAGACTAAGGGCATATTTACAGAAAATTCTTCAACTAGAAATAATTTCACAGCTTCAGTGTAAATTAAAAAATTGATAACAACTTTTACTAAATCATTTAGTCTCTAGCATGATTCTTCTTAAACCTGTCACTGATTTTCTGGCCATTGAAGACGTCCTATTATATAACTGAAGTGAATATATATTATTCAATATATAATATTCTTCTATAATATACAATATTCTATATATAATATTATATGGCTGAAAGGCAATAAATCATAGCGTGGTTCAAGTATGTATCCCACAATTGTCTCATAAAAACCATTCTTATTCAAATAAATCATAAAACGTTTGTACAAATCGCACATACGATATATTTAACGACTCGAGTAGATTCAAAGAATCGAAACGTTCGACTTGAAAACGTTTACAAAAATTAACCAATATAGGGTTATTAAAAACGGTTTACTTTTAAAAGTTTGTTTGGAGAGCAAATAGAAGGGAAAATAGCCGATGAATTTCTCACCTATTTAACACTTAAAATCTTCCGAGGAATTCCGTGAAATATTTTTTTTTATTTTCAAAGTTTCATGATTTTGATATTTGTGTGAGATTATCTTTCTGGCTGGTAACCAACGTTCATACATAGATATTACAGTTCATGGTTGTTAAATCTGTGAATTAGGAAACTGGTTTGGGATAGACACATACTATGTATATAGTAACCAGCATGGCATCGTAAAGGCATCATAAAAATATTATTGCTCGAAGAAATATTTTTTACTATCCACAATTCAACACTTGATGCGTGTAACCCCGCATTATTTAGATTCGCAAAATTTTTTTGTTTCGCTTTTTGTTATAGAAGTAGAAGAAGTTTCGCAACTTTAACATTTTCATATAGCGAAAGAATTCGACATGTTTGTTGAGACACCTTCTTAGGAAAATCAATATCAATAGTGTATATAATATACGGGGTGTCCCAGCGTGACGGACCATTAGAAGTTTCCGGAGAACCAGCAATATTAAAAAACTGAAAACAAGGATTATAGCCTAACTGGATTGGAGATACCTTCCTAAAATATTTTTGGTTTTCTGGCACTTCCGGTTATACCGGAAGTCAGCACTAAAATCATTATTTCAAATGGCATGTCCTATTTGTTTTTACATATCTCGATTGAATTAATAATTCTGAGCATCTTTTCTAATAACAAAACCTCATCTAATCCTTTAACTTTAATTAAACCACTCAATATAATTGCATAGTGCAGCTATGATGATTAAAGGTGGGAGTCGTAAACTTTTCGGGACTATAAAAAATGTTTGGAGCTCACAAAATAATCCTTTTGAATTTCAATTCCTTCCACCCCCGAACGTACCTGTTAGGTACTGTAATATACATTTAATAGTTATTCGATAAAACCTAAAATAAGGTCACTTAGTGGCGTGGTGGACTAGATAGTTGCCTTATACACCAGTGGTCCTGGGTTCGAATCCCAATGAAAGCCTAGATTTTTTTTTTGGGTTTTCGGATTCGACGGTCGCTAATGACCATAGCAGTTGATGCGACCTTAAATAAATTAAAAAAAAAACCTAAAATACTTTTTTTGTATTGCCCAACAAGGATTCCAAAGGATAATAGTTATAGAGCAAGGGGTCGTTTTTTCCGAAGAGCCTGCCGCATAATTGACTTATTATGTAGATTAATCATTTATAAATCAAATTAAAGCTCTTTTTTCTGTGCTTGATATAAGGGTGCCAATCTAAAAGTGCCCGCATATTAGCGAAAATAGCTGTTAAATATGAGATAAAGTGAGGGAGAGTTAACGCGCAGTGACATTTGTCAGACGAAAACAGCGAATGTTTGTAATTAAATATTTATACATTGGTGTCCAAAAATTGATATTATATATTAAAACAAAAATTTTGGACCAAAACGAGCTCTTAGTATCAATATTTAGGTTTTCTTCAATCTATTTTTTCATTTTTTAATAAAATAACACAGATTTTTTTTTTAATTTTCATAACTTTGGAACATTTTGTCGTAGCAACAATCTGAAAGGAGGGATTTAAAGCGATTTTCACGCTCCACAAAAACGGTCCTTAGAACAAAGTAGATCTGAGATCAATCAGAGTTCAACCCAGTCAAAGCTAGGAAAATTTAAATGGAAAATGAAGAATGCAATGAGGCAAATCTTAATATTGATATATTGATATCAAAAGCTCATTTTGGTGCCAAAAATTTTGTTGTTATATATATCAATTTTTGGACAGAATAAGATTTTTTTTTAAACACTCTCATAGTTATAGATAGGGATTCATCAAGTCAAGTATCTGAATATTTTGTACAATAAGTTTAATAATTAAATTTGGAAATGAATTAACTTGCAAATTCAATGCTCTTGACTGGGCTTGAGATATAAATTTTAACATTGAACTTTAGTTTAAGGTCAAATTTAAGTTAAGCAGTTCGAAAATCAAGTTAAAAAACTTCAAAATTAAGTAAATACTCAGATATATATAAATATCGGTACGTGACGTTTTGGCGCCGCCGTGTTAGCGCGGGACATTTTGGCGCAGGACGTTTTCCTGCGGGGGATTTCGCTCCATTGTACCGGGGTCCTAAGACTATGATGGTTTTTTATTTTTATCAAATTTCGGTTTTCTATTTAAAACTTCAGTGGTTCAGGGGCGATAAAACAGCGGCGCCAAAACGGCCTGCTTCGGATATATATATATATCTATTATATAAAAATAAGTCGGGTTTTCCTTCCTGACGCTATAACTCCAGAACGCACGAACCGATTTCCACGGTTTTGCATTCGTTGGAAAGGTCTCGGGCTGTGTGAGGTTTATAGCAAAGAAAATTCAGGAAAAATTTAAACAGAAAAGCGGGAAAATCTTTTTTTCACATACAGCGCCATCTCTGATGATACATAGCATGTACTACAAACCAATATTTTAAGTAGATAGCGCCGGTGCGTGATACATTGCTTGACAAGCAATGAGAGTTTTCATAGTGCAAAAAATCGACATAGTTGTACTCTTCCCGTGGGATAACAAGATAATTGTATCTTACAGGAATCGTGTATTTAATAGAAGTTTCGTTAAAGTACGTGAATTAGAGTTCTAGCACATTATCCTCAAGAAGGCCTGTTTTTTTTTTTATCCAGGAAAAATGTACTACTCCCGTGGGATAGATATGTTTTTGTTTGTCATAGAGCAAAAGATTGACATAATTTTTAAAGGGTAGTTGAAAGGTCAGAGAAAAATATAGATTATTAATTCGTATGTTAGAATAATGCACGATTCTCAAAAGATAGCATAACAATTGTACTTATCCTACTTCAGGAATCGTGTTT
This sequence comes from Sisyra nigra, assembly GCA_958496155.1. Lineage (NCBI taxonomy): Eukaryota > Metazoa > Arthropoda > Insecta > Neuroptera > Sisyridae > Sisyra > Sisyra nigra. Next base: position 9,770,081 of record OY292313.1, on the reverse strand, counting down.
TCAAAAAAGCTATCCCTAAAGTTCATGAAATAGCGTTTTAACACAATCATTCCAAAAAAGTTTAAATAAAAATTACAATTTCTACAGCAAAATATAATTTTTAATTTAACATCCGATAACATCGGTAAATTAATAATGAAAATTTTTGAAAAAATGAAACTTCTTTCGTTGTTAATTTTTGAATGTCTATAATGTTTAAAAATAAACGTGTTAAATTACTATTGAAAAATTTGAACTTGGTGAAAAACTCAGTTTAGTATATAATACATTCAACATTTGCGAATTGTATTGCTATTTAAAGAACACAAGTATAAGTATTTTATAATATTCATAAAAACTTATAGAACCAATAAGATAGCTCTTCTAGATAGCTATATAGAATATCTTCCTGGAAAAGTAGTTTATCTGATTTTCATGAACTTTCTATGAATCAAAGATCTAGAAATATCTATCTGTCTTTTTTGTTGATGGGATGAAAGTTTTCATTATTCAATCAGTATAATTTAGATACGCTCAGCGAAGCGGGCGGAGACCAGCTAGTATATATATAGATATTGAAGGATTTGAATTTGTCTAAATTAGAAATTTTCGTAAATATTGATTACAAGATGACCACTTTTAAAAGGTTATAGGAATTTTGCATTCATTATCTTAATTAATTTTTACTAAAAGTGGTCTTACTCCACTTTCAAAAAAACTGTTTTAAAAAAGATTTTAAATGGAATTTGTTTCTATTAAACTTTAGTAAGTGAAAAATCATATCTAAATATTCCTTGATTATAATTTAGTCAAATCATAGGACATCCACGTAGTCAGTCTTAGATGTCTTAGATTCTCTGAAGTTGGAACTAGACTCGGACGCGTATTATCTAAATATTAACCACTTGGAATTCTAAAGAAAAAAAATCTTAGTTTAACAAGAACAAGTAAATATCCTAAAATAACCTAGCTACCTGTATTTCCAATTCTGTTTCTATTAATACAATAGCTTTGTCATCCCAATCATTCCGTATCAAGGGTTGAAATCTGAGAATGAGCGATACTTACGACAACTAAATATTACATATATTGAAGATGAGACATTTTAATTAGAGACCGCTACAATTTACATACGGTTATTTGCTTGTCCACTTTTTTTTTTTTGTTGGTATTATTTGTGATTAATAAGTCAACGTCTTCTCGGGCCAGTTCCTCAATTCTATTATATTGAAATTCCACCTCGTCACACCTTTTCTTTGGCTCGCATCGGCGACCTTTTCTCTGGCCACATTGTTGTGTACATATCATCACGATTTGCTTCAGTTTCTCCCTCGTACGTTCGCCCCCTGCCAATTATCATCTAACCCTCGCACATTATTATCGCAATTGGCAAATGCATTCTGTGTGCCTTTTAATTTTATTGTTACGAGATGAACACCGACTGTATAAAACACGAACTTGGACGGGACATGGTTTCGTTGTTGTTGTCGATGGCTGGATGGATGATTGAGGTTTGCCGAGACTGGCATTCGTTGCAATTTTATTCCGTATTTCTCTTTATAAAAAAAAAAAACGAACAAGTGCGAGAATGAGTCACAGTCTGAGGGTTCCGCGTGAACTTAATTTTTAAATAATGTCCCAATAAGTTTTTGTATTTTCCTGTTTTTAGGTTGTGGTAATCTGTTTTTATACTTATAATTTATACATTTTTTCTAAAGTACCATTTACACTTTGATAAGTGCGAGAGCGAGAGATAAGTGATTAGTAATACTTGTTAGTGATTAGTACAAGTGTGTAGTGGAGTAGTGTCCACTACTGTTTAGCTGCTGTGGTTTTGAATTATGTTTATATTTCAAACACTGACCAGTGCTGCCATCAAGCATTGTGGATGGCTGAGTGTGTATAAAAATCACTGTAGTTGGCTGCAATGTAAAGCCTAGTACTTCCTAGTAGATACACTGCCGGCCAAAAGTTTGAGACCAGTTGTAATATATTTATGCTATCACTTATTGTATTCAAAGTTTCGGTAATAAAATAAAAATTGTTGTCCATACATATTTTTAAATTACTGATGAACATCTAAAGAGACTTTTGTAGGTATGTTTCTCAGGTACAAATAGAATTAATGGGTTCTGTTTAAAAACATCCAAGACCGCAGGGTGTCTGGCCAGTGGAAGGGTCATCATTATATTTAAAGTAGCTCCGTATTAATTGTTCTTTAATTCTATTCTTCTTTAATTTTGCACTGGCTATTCTTTGTTATTATTTAGACTTTCTAAAACAGGTTGTTTTAATTTTTTTTTTAAGTTATGTACCATTTTGTACGAATAATTTAATTTAGTCTTAACTTGGGGTTTCTATAGTTAAAACGTTTTAAAAATGGGAAAAGTACGAGAAATAAATATCGAAACTCGATCTGCCATTGTTATTTTACATAATGAAGGCAAATCCGAACGTGAAATTGCGTCTCAACTTAAACTTTCGAAGACTTGTATTCATCGCACAATTATTCGGTTTAAGGAAACGGGTAGTTTTCAAGATTTTCCACGTTCAGGAAGACCGAGAGCTACTACTTCTAGTGAGGATCAGTTTATCGTTATTACCAGCAAAAGGAATAGACGCTTAACAGCACCAAAAATTCGTGCTGAAGTGAACAAATCTTTAAATAAACCAGTTTCGCTTACCACAGTGAAAAGACGGTTGAGGAACGCTAAACTGTTTGGTCGTGTTGCCGTTCGGAAACCTTTACTAAGGCCGCAAAATAAGAAAAAAAGGATGCAGTGGGCCCTATTCCATCGAGATTGGACAGAAGATGATTTTAAAAAAGTGTTTTGGACTGATGAGTCAAAATTCCAAGTATTTGGCTCAAATCGACGAATTTACGTTCGGCGTAGCACCGAAGAAAAGATGTTACCAGATTGTGTAGTGCCAACTGTTAAGCACGGTGGTGGTTCAATAATGGTCTGGGGTTGTTTCTCAGGCCATGGAATTGGAAATTTGGTTAAAATTGATGGAATTTTGAAGAAAGAGGAATATAAAACAATTCTCGAAAAAAATGCTGTACCATCAGGCTTAAGTTTAATTGGCAATGGGTTCATTTTCCAGCAAGATAACGATCCAAAGCATACTTCCAAGCTATGTAAAAATTATTTATTACAAAAAGCAGCAGAAGGAGTTTTAAAAATCATGAAATGGCCACCGCAAAGTCCGGATCTCAATCCAATCGAGCTTTTGTGGGACGAGCTTGATAGGAATGCCCGAGAGGAGTGTCCCTCTTCACTTGCAGACTTGTGGAGACTACTACAAGAAAGCTGGAACAAAATTTCTCAAGAAACCATAAATAAATTAATAAGTAGAATGCCGAGGCTAGTAGAAAAAGTAATAAATTGCAAGGGAGGATTTTTTGATGAAAAAACAGTTTGAGTAGTTAGTTCATTTTTTTTTATAGAATAATTTTTTATGTTTATTTTCTATACTAAGTATGTTTAAAGGTTATAACTATAATATTAATAAACATTTTTACTGTATTTGTCTTTGAATTTTTAAAAATATTTCCTTTTTTTGGCTTAAATCTATATGGTCTCAAACTTTTGGCCGGCAGTGTATGTTGCGCGATTTGTCTAGATACCGTCTAGAGATGGTCTATAGACACGGTCAATAGACCTTCTAGAGGCACTGTTCTTTGTCTCATCTAGCGCCCACACTACGATGTGAATTTCTCAGTCTCATCTTCGCAGTCCACCATTGAGGACAAAACAAAATAAACGGAGCTGGCCATGGCTCGCCAGTAGACAATTTTGACGTCCACACTGTCAAAATGTTGCGGAACATGTCAAACGTTGCATGCTGTCTCATAAAAGGTTTGTTCGCGGTACCATATTGAACCGATAACGAATTATTTTAAGTAGATTTAGGATAATCGCCAAGCCCATACACGCTTATGAACTCATTAAGGGTCATTTTTCCGTGAACGAGTTTTAAAATGTTCGGAAGTTAGACGAGGATTAACGAGAACCCACGAAAATTGTTAATTTAATTGAACGTTGACAGACTTTGATGCCTCGTTCACACGAGTCAACTTTAGTTGACCGAATTTAGTTAATCGATCAAAAGTTGAATGGAAAGTGATGACTCGTTCAAACTTTTTTTTGATTCACTAAAAAGTTGATTACGGTTCTCACACGCGGTTCTTCATTCAACTTTTTTGATCAACTAAAAACGGACTTCTATAGTTGACTCGTGTGAACGCAGCATGGCAGCGAAAATGGATTTTGAATTAGCCACAATTTAGCAAACTGCGCATGAATAACAGAATCGAATTTTTCATCTCAACAAAAATGTGAGGATCGCTAACTAAACTCGGCTCATAAACTTGCATGCGCTTGGCGATGATCCTAAATCGGTCTTGAACTGATTCGTTAACGGTTCAGTATGGTATCCGCGAACGAACCTAAAGTCTCCCATTTCGGTCAGGGAACGTTAGACCTGTGACTGTTGGTCTCGCAACAGGTCTTAGACGGAGATTCGTCTATAGACATGTCTACGGAGAGAACCTGAGACGCGTCTAAAGACCAAAATCACGCAACATGTCTAGTGAGTACTAGACAACGTGTTATAAGTCTTATAAGGATAACCTAAGAATGTAATCCAAGAAGAAATCAAAGTAAAAGTTATTATTCAAATTTATGTATCATTTCATCGGTCCATATTGTCATTTTTATTTCCAAATGCTAAAATTAACTGTCCTTAGCGCAAAATACAGGTTAAATAAACTTAACCAAATGCCCGCGCAACATGACAACTCGTAAAAAATAGAAATCGCTTTGAATCACTGATTACTAATCACTCGCGCTAATCAATTGCAGTCCACACGTATTTTCTACTAATCACTAAGCACCTGCACTAATCACTCGCACTTGCACTAATCACTCGCACTAATCAAAGTGTAAATGAGTTTTAAGAGAGTATTACCATGTTATTTGTAATTTAGTGGAGCCGATAGTAGTATTGTATCAGAGTTACTTTGAACCGACGTGTTTTTATCATGAATAACTAGTTGTGAGATAGAAGCTGTAAGTTTGAATTGAATTGACTTAGAAAATTAATTTTTATCCTCTTCAAGGAACCACAGAAAATGGTCTGTGATATAAATTTCAACTTGATAACTTCATTCGTTCGTCAGAAATAGTTTTCAATAGAGTGATCCTATGAGGATTCCCTTTTTCTTTTGAAGGTACGGAACCCTAAAAATAATTTACACGTGCTGGAGAATACTTTTTGTCATCATCTCATAGAGGATTCAGAGGCTTACCACAAGCATATAGTACTAAGAAGAGAAAAAGACAAATCAAAAAAACTTCACTCACTCGCTGGAGTTTTTTACCTTCTTGAAATGTATACTCTTCACTTTTTCTTTAACAAAATATCGTATTAAAATGGCCTTCGTAAGTGAGACGTCATCGCTTTTCCCGCGAATTCTCTTAAGGTATATACAAATCCAAGATTGGGGAGCGTCTAGTAATTGTCTAATGGAAAAATTGGTATGCTTTAAAAATAGTTTTTAAAAATGGATATTTTGTATTGTGTACAAACCCCTTTGCTTGTGAGAGTTTACGAAGGTGAGACGTGGAGACCCCAACTATTGGTATACACGTCAATGAAGGTCGCATTCCACACGTTTTGGGTCTTTAGGGTTCGATTGCGATTTTGTATTTACTTTTATGTGAGACGGCTGGGCGGTTTTGTGTAGGAGAGATCATTGAGAGAATGAAGAAATAATGTTGCGATATATAAGTACAGTGAAGAGGAGCAAAAAACGTGGAATCTGAAAGTGAACGAATAAATCATTTTGCGCGGGAAAAAAAAATACCAATTGCGTCCTTCCTGCAAGATGAGAACGAAGGACGATGGAAATGAAAAAAAAAATGAATCATTAATTTGAGAAAACACGTGGTACTCATAAGTTTGTTTCGATAAATACTAAAACAAGTTTAGTAAAACGCCTTTGAACCGTTATCGAAGACCGGGATGAATAATTGATGAATAATTGAATAGACGGATAACAAAAATTTAATTATCCAAGTTAAGTAAAATTAAATATTTAAGATCGTATATAATTTATGAAAGAGTTGAAAACATTTTTAACTGGACAACTAAAAATTTTAGTAATAGCACTAGTGTACACATGATGTCCAATGATTAGGAAATTCTAGAATGCCAAGTTATTCCCGAAGAAAGTCGGGGAATTTGTTACAAAAATATAGGACCATTACAATTAAGACAAGTTTACAAAAAAATTGATAAAAAAAATGTTTACATTATAATAAGTAAATATCAGGTCACTTAGTGGCGTGGTTGACTAGATAGTTGCCCTATACGCCAGTGGTCCTGGGTTCGAATCCCAATGAAAGCTTAAAAAATGTTTTCTGGGTTTTCGGATTTGACGGTCGCTAATGACCATAGTAGTTGACGCGACCTTAAATAAACCAAAAAAAAAAAGTAAATATCAGAGCTTCTTTTGAAATCCTAGATACTGGTTACTAGGTTAAATTATTCTTACAGTGACGACTAAGAAAACCCAGTGATGATTAAACGAGGCTTTTAGAAATCCTCTTTTTTATAACTTCTATTGTCGTTTTCTTTACATTTTTTTCCTTGATTTGATAGTTTCCTGTTTAAATTATATTTTGTTGACCTCTTCTTGCCAACCCAATATAAAGTAAGGTTCATTAGAAAATTTTCAAAAAAATTGCATTGTTAAAATATTTTGTTGAACGTTTTATATATTCATAAGAACGTAAATGTTGACAAAGAAATTTTTGAAAATTTGATTGTTTGAGTGGACGTTGCTTTGAAATGTAAGTAGGATTTAAAACTGAAATAATCAATAGATTAATATTTTAAAGATATTATCAAGGTTTCTTAGGTTTCAATTTCATTGATAGAAACGTACAAAATGCGTTGGGCGGTAAATGCGTCATTTAATGCTTTAGGTCAGGGGTCGGCAACCTTTTTTTGACGACGGACCATTTTAAAAAATAAAAATTATAAGCGGGCCACATAATGTTTTGTCGGTACGTGACGTTTTGGCGTAGGATGTTTTTCCGCGGAGGGTTTCACTCCATTATATCCGGGTCCTAAGTCTCTTCGGGGGTGGTTTTTTTGTATAAACCTTCAGTTACCCATTTAAAACTTAAGTTGTTCAATGGCGCCAAAATGTCCCGCGCCAAAACGTCCTGCTTCGATGTTTTTTTCATTTAATGTTACGAGTATATAGTTTCAACAATTTTTTATAAAACCAAAAAAAATTGTAATTAAAAGCTAATATAAACAAAAACAAAAAACGATATTAAAAATAATAATAAAACTATACAGATACCATTCAGTTCAACAGAAGGTACATAATAGCATAATTTATTTTATTTTAATTAACATAACATTGAATACTAGTAAGTAGTAACATCAAATGAACAAAACATCGAAGCAGGACGTTTTGGCGCCGCCGTTTTGTATCTTATAATACAATAATAAAGGCGGGCGTTGAATTGTAATTTGATTATTGTAACCATTTTAACTAGTAACGTATTATACATTTTTACCTAATAGTAATATAAAATAATAAGGTAAAATTTAAATTATTAATAAATTTTTAAAACCTGCTAAATGAAAATTAAATAAAGCTACAAAAAATATTTTAAAAATGCGAAAAAATAGATTTAAAAAATTTTAAGTTTATTATAATTTTTCGTTAATAATTGTGCAGAAGTATAAAGAAACATTTTCTTGCTTGGCGGGCCGCAAGCAATTTTACAACGGGCCACATGCGGCCCGTGGGCCGCATGTTGCCGACCTCTGCTTTAGGTGATGACGACAAAAATTTATTGTGTAAAATTATTAGAAGGTTAGTGGCTACTCGTGGCTCTATTCACGTAATATTTAACTAAATAAGTAAACTTAGTGCATGTTTAAAAAAATTAATTTCTGTCTAGAAGTTTTTTGGGTTCCAGTTCGGACCTGCCTAAGGTTTACTCTTAGGTTTAAGATACTAAGTTATTTTTATCAATATTTAAGTCTTATTTCAAGGGCGTGTTTTGGGTCTCCTCTTGTACCTGTTGTATACCTACCTTAGATTTGCCTACAAGCGACAATACCCTGACCAGGACCGGGAACAACACCTAACTTTGAGCAAATGGGCGAACAGATGGAAAATCACTATAAATGAAGCCAAATCAGTACAGGTCACTTTCGCACCCAAAAAGGGAGTATATATGTAGATCGAAGACTTACTTTGAAACACCACATTACCCAAAAAAGGAAAACGATATGCAACAGGTTTAAGAATCTAGCTTTTGAGAAAATGCTCCAAATTTTCACTTGAGAATACAATATTTGTATACAAAACAATAATAGTCCCAATCTGGACATACTGGGGCTCTACCAGCAAGTCCAACATCAAAATGAGTTCAATCAGAAATGCTCAGAGAGCTGGCAGACGCTCCATGGTAGGTACATGGCCAATGAAGCCCTGCGTACGGACTTAACAAGTAAACCAGTAGCCAGTAAGATTGAGACTCGTGCCACAAATTACTACGAAAAGCTTCATTAACACCCGAACCCACTATTGTTACCAGCCCTGAAGCCTTAAAATTGTAGGCGGTTGAAGAGTAAAGTGCCCCGTGACTTGGTTATGGTTAAAGAGATACTCCATTGGGATTATTCTCTATCAAGCCCGATCCAGACGGCAGATTGGATAAAAGGACCATATTGTCCTGATGGCCAATATTAATAAATATAAAAAAATATCTAGACTCTAGGGACTCATCAAGTCAAGTATTTGGATATTTCGTGCAATTAATGAGCTAAAATTTTTCCTTTAAAATGAAATTAAAGGGGCAAATACAATCCTTGGTATGACTTGATATTTTAATAGGTATTAACATTTGCCTTGATTTTTAGCTTAAGTATTATAGCTTAAAAACCAAGTTAAGTAGTGAATTCTAAGCAATTTTTAAGCAGCTCATTTTTATCAACGAAATCATTCCTTTTTAAAGGTTGTATCAGCCTAAACTTTATCCTGTAAATTATGTTTTTGACAATATTTGATATTGACAATTACGAAAATTACCGAGGTCGACGCGTAGTGTAATTTTTTCAATTCCTCAACTTCGGGTTGCGACTTCGGTCTTTGATCCAATTAGTGTTAATTGAGCGTCGAGTCGCTATGTTACCTGTCATTTCTCGAATTTTCGAAACGGGTTATGTTGGGTTCAAATCCTGTTTCGATCAGAAAATTCATGACAAACAACAAGTTTTACTTGCCCTTAACGCACTGATCGATTTTCAATTGCACCCCCGAACATTTAAATCGGCGAAAAGTCGAAAGAAAAATTCAAGACCTGTCATGGCCGACATTTTATATCCGACTTGTTTTCGAGAATTCAAAATTGATATTAATATGTTCTAAAAAGAGACTTTCGTAAGACATTTTGTGTTAAAAACTTAATTTTAAGTGTTAGTGATTCATCGATCGAAATCATTTGGGAGTTTTCAACGTTTGAATCGATAAAAAGTTCGATAATGTGTTACTGCGTATAAAGGTTGGTGCGGCATTTCTTTTTGTTTCCTGTGTTGCAATATTGGATAAATTAAATTCGTTTTCTTGAATTTTCCAAATTCACAAATTCTTTGTTGAATCTTTAACATTTATTTCATGTACTTATTGCGTACAAGAATAATCCTGGGAAATAATTTTATCCCTTATTTAGTATGACATTGATGAGCGTATCCGCATATAAAAAGAGGAAGAGAGATGATTGTATTGCACAGTTGATAATAATGAGAAAGAAAATGTAGTAGATATTTACGTTTTATTTTCACAATAAAACGAAAACAACAATCAAAACAATCGTTAACAGAGATAAATTGAATACAGATTGAATGTTTTAAAGCAGTGACTCCCAAAATTTTTTGGCCCACGACACGGGAAAAAAAATCAAGAATTTTCGCGACACACCTGTTTATCCCAATGTATGAATTTCTAAGAAATGGCGAAAAAACTGAATCAGAAATCAAATGTATTTTTCAAAATTACTCTTATTATCAATATAAACTAGATTTAACATAAAATATACGTTACGACTTACGCTCTGGTAGTTAGAAATTTTACTCAAATAAATGTAATACTCAAAAACTCCACCAATTAAAATGTTTTTTTGAAAATTTCGCGACACACTTCGGAATCTCTTGCGACACACTTGTGTGTCGCGACACATAGTTTGGGAATCACTGTTTTAAAGAGAGAGAACGGCAATTTGTTATTTAACTTAAGTCCTTAGTTCATCCAATATATTTTATAATTTAATTATTACTCGTAATAATTGCACAGCCTTGTAAATAATTTAATCACTTACTAGTAGGACAGGGTATATTATTTTTGAACCCAAAAATTATAGTAGGATGAAACCCATTAGAAAAGGAAGAGAATATAACAAAAATGAAAGGAAAAATAAATTACAGTCGATCTGAGGTCGGGGGAAGTGGAAAAGTGAGGTGTTTTAAGGGTAGAAACGGTTTATCTCGCTTTCTGACAAAACTACAAGTCTTATGGAAAAACGTTGAATGGCAAAGTTGTAGGTAATAAAAAGATCTACAACTTTTGTGCTAAACTTTTATCACATAACCTCAAAATTTATGTGAAAATTTCAAATTACCAAGTTTTTGGTTTTTAATTTTTATCTTTTACAAAAAAAAAAAAAAAAAATCACGAAATTTGGTGAAAATTTACCCTTTAATGTCCTAAACACACTGTAATTATTTTGATTTAAAATATTTATTTTTTCACCTTATTTTGACTTACTATCGAAAAACCACCCTAATTTTCAATCGAAAATTCTCACGTCAAAGCATCTGATTTTTTTAAAAAATCGGTAAGCCCTTTGTTCGTTGAAACCTCTACTTTCTGATGGTGCAAAAAATATTTATAAAACAATGTTTAATCTTCTCAGAAAATGCAATAATTAAAGTGTAAAATTTAATAAATTGTTCAAAATAATTGTGTCATGTACAAATGTAGGTATTATGGGCATTGCCTTTTAATACGTACGAGGGTATATCAAATAATTCTCAGAAAATATTTGTAATGATTATTTACTTATTATAAATTTTAAACTTATTATTCTACATAAGCAAACGAACATGATTGTGCAATTTTTCGGGGCGTTTCTCAACAAGTGCATCAGGAAGTTTCTTTAAATATCTGCACAAGACTTTCCAGTGATAGTCCTATTGTCTTCTAAAAAGTTACATAAAATTACGCAGTTATTGTCCCAAAACGTTTTTCACAGCACGAAATTTAATGAGTTCAGCTGAACTTTTTGGTAGTCCCTGTTTGGACTGAATTTTACATTCCGGGCCATATTGATAAATCCAAGTTTTATCCCCGGTTACTGATCGGGAAAGAAAATCTTAAGTATATGCATCAAACTTGTTCAAAAAGTTTAAAGCATTGTCCACTCGTGTCATCATGGGTTCTGCGCGCAACGCTCGAGGTACCCAACGGGTAAAAAGCTTGCTCAATCATAGGCAGTGAAACACGTCGATCCTGTTCTAAAATGTCTCTCCTCTCTTTAAACCTCCTAATCCATTTATGAGCAGTGGTTTTATTCGGAATATTCTCCCTGTAAACTTTCTCCAAATTTTGATTAACATCCGTTGCTTTTCATTCTAGTTTAGTTAAAAAATTCACAACCACGCAAGCTTTAAATTTAAAATCTACCATACTTAGAAAATCGTAAAACAATAATAAATTAATCGTAAGCGACCAAACGATGAGCAAATACAATACAAACTTAGTAAAAATTAGAGATGAAACGGATACCCAGTAACTATCCGGTATCCGGCCTATTCGGTGGCGTAAAATACTATCCGGCCGAATACCGGATAACTAGCGCCTATCATGCCGTACACCGGAATCCTGCTGAATACTCTCCGATAATTCTACAACTTAGAAAATGAATTAGCACTCATGTGGCACTAAGGGTAAATTATGGTGAATGATTACTAATATCTCTGCATTAAGAGGTACCAAGCGGTTTCCCTTGTCGTCGCAAATAAGGCCAGCTTCAGAAAAAAGTCTTTCGCTGTACACACTGCTGCAAGGTCCTGAATGATAAATTTTGGCAAACTTTACTAAATTTGGGTATTGTTTAGCATTAGCTGTCCATCAAGAATAAGGGTTACAATTGCGATCAATTCGCACTGACTTAAGATAAAAATCAAGCTCACATACTATCGCGTTTTCTTCTTCACGTTAAACCTAGTTCATTTGCTACCTCATCAAAGAAATCCAAAAACGTGTCAGGAGATTTGCGAGATACAGCTGACCTTGTCTCTTCTCTACTTTTTTTCGCTGGTATTGAAGATGAACTGCTACTGGAGGACTCTTCAAAAAACATTTTTAAATATTCCGATAGAATCTCCAGGAGCGCTCTTTCAGCATCAAGCACCCCCAAATAGTTTGAGTCTTGGCTTATGGAGTTAAAACAAGTTTCTAATTCAGATTTTTCCACCTGATATTCAGTTGCCAAATATCCGGCTACAAGGGTAGTTGAATATCCGGTATCCGGCGAAACTGCTATCCGTTTCATCTCTAATAAAAATGTTATCTCAGAAGATTTTAGAGGTTATCCCTCGTATCTATACTCAGTGGTATAGAAAAAAAATCTTTCCGGGAATTATTGGATACACCCTTGTACTTTTTTGTTAATTGTGAAAGGTAGTGGATACATTGAGTTTTTAGATTTTTTTCATCTCAACCACTTAATAATCTCGTTAATTGGTTTATAAATATTTAAAAAACAAAACCTGGCTTTTATTCGGTGGCTCTTTAAATGATTTAATATTTCATGGGTGACGATTTCAAGAATGTGTGACCGTTTCGGAATTTTTATTTCTTACTATAGGCCGGAAATCTTAAGTTCTCGACAGAAAAAAAAAATAATAAAGAATTAAAAATTGAAGAAAAAACTGGTTATTTATAAGTGTCTAAAATATACACACACTCCTATACTCGTAAACATAGAGGTACACAAAATTTGTACGAGTCATTTAAATCTTTTCAATAATTGAAATATGCATTCAAAAAAAAAAAAAATTTGCCTTTTAATTTATCCAAAAACGAAGATTCATTGGTTTTGGAAATGTGATTTTTTCTCTCCTTTTTTGATTTGGAATTCTCTCGTCGTTCTCTCTGTATTATAGATGTGGTTTTTTACGATGACGGTGATTTATTGATATCAGATGTAAATTAATTACGTAATTAATGAAAATCCGATTTTGACTGAGAGTTGATTATTTGAGTTGGTGGGTATATCTTCTTTTTCTTCTTCTCGTTCTTCGTTTGGTTGGTTTCATTTCATATGCAGCATCCCATAGAGCGGGTCGATTAGCATGGAATGCGAAGTGCCGAAGGCGTTTTTGATTTTTTTTTTTTTTGTTCTTTTCATCATCTTCTTCTACTCGTGCTCTTCGGGGCGATTAGAGAGAGGCTCTTCAAGCCGAATATTGCAGTGTGCGAAAGCGCCTATTTTAGCCCCTCGTTTACTTGAAGAGTCGGGGAGAATGGATCATTTGAATAAGTTACCTGTTTTGATTTTTTTTTAGTGTTGTTGTTGTTATAATTTAGGCTCTTGGAATTTGGTCACGTTTTATGGCTTACCTCGTTTTTGGGACAGCCTTGAAATCACTACATGCTTTGGTTAATGAAGATGCGCCATTTAGGATAATTCTACTAGGTTTTGTTAGTGCGATGTAGGAAACCGCTGAATTTATTTTCCTGCTAGTACTACAGAGGCATTATACAAATCTTAAAACTTAAAATTTAATAAATAACAAATTATATAGATTCGTTAAGAGGTTATATACAGTCAGAAGGCCAAAACATCGATTTTTAAAGAATTTTTCCTATAAATGACATAAATTTGTCAATATAAAAATTTGTACACCTGGTGCATGGTAACTTTAAACTGTAGTTTAACATTTTTGTACTTGTAAAAATATAATTTTGAAAGCTGCTATAGCTGATCTCCAAAAGCGTCTCTCAAAAAAAAAAGGATTTTGTGGTGACAACGATATCTCTGGACTGGATCATTTAAAATGAAAAAACCAAATGGATTTCGTTAAAGTTATGTACGGTTTTGTAATTAATTGAAGCAATTAGCAAAACAACAATTTTTGACAAAATGGTGGCTTTAAAATAAATAGATTTTTGATTAAAATTTTGACCTATAATTGTTTTTATAACCAAAATTATTTATGGATGAGAAAAAAATCTTCGATTAATTACTAGACATTATAATTAAGAAGCTTGTGTTAAAATTTGAGACTGATCTGTTTGGCCGTTTGATTTCTTATAAGAAATCTTAGTCCCAACTTTAAAAGCACAGTTTTGAGAAAAACGCATTTAAAGTTTCAAAAGCACTTCCCAAGTCGAAATTTTAGACTTCTTTTTGACCTCAAAATCTATGAGAGGTTCAAGTAGATTGAAACATGACCATTTGCATTTGAATTTTAGACCTCTTTTGAACCTACAAGTGACATTTATCGGACAAAATACCATGTTGAGGTTCAAAAGAGGTCTACAGAAAAATTTTCAAATGGACCTCTCGCTCTCTCTCTCTCTCTTCTACACTCTTTCTTTGTCACTCTCTTTTAATTTTTTTATTGGTAGGGTTTTTTTCAAAAAGAATAACATTTTTATTTTAATATTTTGTTTTTTTTTATTCATTAAATATACAAGTTTCATTAATATTAGCGATAAATTTAAAAGTAATAAGAATATTACAAATATCAGTTCTTAGTTCTTAATTTCCTTGTCCTTGTTTACCAGCTCCTTTATTGTCGCCATTGCCATTATTATTGTATAACATCTCTCTGATTACTTTCAAGATAATAAATTAAAGCAAATTTCTTCATACTTTTTTTTAAACTCGGTTTTTTCACTTTTTAACTTTTTACATTTACACTTTTAGGCCTTTTGATATAGACAATATTGAAAAATAGTGAAATAAGTTTATTCAATTGTTGTATAATAACTCGTGTAGCACTCGAACGGTTAACAAGAGACTAAAGCTGAGTAAAAATGAGTCAGAGTGAACAGGATTAAGGATCAAACAAGTAATGGATACAAGAATACACAATATTATACTAAGCATCCTAAGTAAAGGAAAGAGAGAGATCAAAAATTTGGGTTATTAGTAAATAATATTTGCAATAGGTATTGTAAAAAAAAAAAGGAAAACTACAACCATATTTTATGTTTTATGATCATAAAACTTTTTTTAAGACGAAACGATCTGTTCACAAAATTTAATAAAAATTTCATGTAGGTTAAAATGAAGACGTTGGAATATCGTTTTGGTCGAGATGAGGTTCATTTTATTCTTTGTAGGTTCAAAAGAGGTTCATTTTACTCTTTGTAGGTTCAAAAGAGGGTAAAAGATCTATTTTAGGACCAAAAAAGGTCTAAAATTTCGACTCGGGTTTACATAGAGTAAAAACTGTCTTTACAAATTTGCCTGCAACTTTGAAAATTTACGCCGAGTTGATTTGAAATTTTCTGGGGGTCTACAATTTATGCACATCACAAAATTTATATTAAAAAAAAAATCGATTTTTGGAAAATTCTACCTGTACTTCTCACTTCTAACTGTACATAACCACTTCAAAATGTTGTTGCATTATTTGAACGTTTGAAACCCATACAATGAGTTAATGTGTCGTTACCATAGAAATGTATTGAAATTTTCAACCAATGATTAATTTTGACTTGTTATAGTAACTATGGTAACAATTTCTAATTGATACTAGAAGGGCGGTAACTTTGAAAACAATCGCCAGATTTACTTGAAATTTTCTGGGTGTGTACTTCAATATTCAATTATTCTAATTACAAAAATTTTATTATAAAAAATCGATATTTTGAAAATTTTTACTGAAAATATGTACATAGCATGAACCCCTTTAGGAGGTTAAAAAAATTATGAAGTTTCCGTTTTCATATCCTATTAAAAAAAAAATATAGGAAACCGGTACGGATTTCCAAATAGTTTCCTATAGGAATTTGACATGGAATCTTATATAGAATCCTATGCGGTTTGCTATAGGAATCTAGTATGGAAACCCACATAGTTTTCTATGAGATTTTCCTAGGATTTCTTATAAGAATCTAGCATAAAATCCTCAACAGGTTATCAACATGGGTTTCTATGGTAACCGACGAGTTCATCGAAAACGATTTCAATGAATGCAAATTCATCGAAAACGAATTCATCGAATGATCAATTCTTTGAATCACCAATTTATCGAAAAAAAATTTTCTTATAGAATCCAAATATAAAAGTATTGTATGAATTTATGTAGGAATCATATAGGAAACTAGGTACATGGATTCCCACATGAAAAATTATAAGTATTAGGTTCCAATGGAAAATCATCACGTAAGTCAATATTTTCCTATCTAAATTGCCCAATTGTATAGATTTTTATAGAAAATAATAATAGAAACGATTCACGCCAAGTTCATCGAAAACGAATTCATCGAATGCAAATTCATCGAAAACGAGTTCATCGAATACAAATTCATTGAAAACGAGTTCATTGAATGATCAATTCATTGAATCACCAATTCATTGAAAATTTTTTTTCTTATAGATAGGTATTTGAAAGAAATGACAAGGGGACCGGAAAAAAGCTAAAACAGCAGTGGTCAACAAAAGTTGACAATTTTATAAATAGACAATTGACGATGAAAGTTTTTTTCTTTTTTTTTTTTTTTGAAACACTTATTAAAATATTGTTTAACCTTATAAAAAGTAATTTACTAATTTACATAAGTAAACTATAAACATAAATTTAAGCAAAAGTTCAATCGTATTTTTTGACGTATTGCCCAGATACGTATTTCGATTGCCAATAAGCATCAGTGGTCATCAAGTAGTATTGGATCGCTCCGTAACTGCTATGTGCTGATTCAATCATATCTACACGGAAAAAAATAGTGGTGTAAAATTTATAACACTAAACTAGTAATATTTTTACTGCACTTTGTGTTCACTATAACCACCAAAAGTAACAGTAGATAACACACTGTGTTGTATTCAGCTCTAACCTATAGTATTTTTTACTACCATAGTGTAATAAATATATAAAGCTGTTACAACTGCTGAGTGTTGTACAATTAACAAATTTTGGCGTTTGCGCATGCGGCGCGTACAACATAACCAATAATTTTGACAAATAAATGCAAATGTCAAAAATTTCAATCATTTCTACTAGTTCGTGTTGTAAATAATAGGTACTACAGTTTTTTAATTACATTTAACTGGTAAACGTTACCACACGTGGTGTCATCCTATATCAAGGGGTGCTCACTTTCAAGGTTATTACTTTTCTCTGACGTCATTGGATTAAGATTTCTGACAGAACCATTAGATATCTGCTATAATTGGTTCTTATCACTACTATTGTTCTTATTGCGCAAGGTTCTTATTACGCTCTATAGTTTGAAACAGTTTGAAATCTCATTTCGTTTCATTTTGCTCAGTTAAAGTTCAAAATAAAACTTTTTTTATACACTTTATTTTATTTTAAACTTTTTTAGCAATATTGTTTATATTCCTTTTTATTTGTAATCTTTCTAGATTTATCTAGTTAAAAAAGGTGGGCTTCTTTTCACAAAAAAAAAATAAGTTTCACTATGTTAATAGTTAATTTTTATGAACATAATAAATATTAATTTGATTTTTCTTTATTACTTTATTTAAATTGGATAATGATGATATATCATATCAAAACACTGGTTTGTTGACTGACGCGGGAATTCAAAATTTATAGCTCAGTAAAATATAGATTCTAGAAGAATTAATATGTCTTCATTATTCAATTAAAATAAAATAACAGAGAAAAATCAAATTAACATTTATTATGTTCATAAAAATTAATTATTGACATATTGAAATTTAAATTTGTTGTTCAAAGGATTTAATATAACCTAAATAAAAAGCATATTTTATTAAATATAGTAGTGCCAACCAAATGCAGTCACCAGGTAAAATCCCCCACAAATCAACGATAGCTAATGGTCTTTAACGCCTCTACTGGCTTCTATCAGAAACATTAATCCGGTGACGTCATTTTCAGAGATCAAAGAAACGCCGCCTAGTCAAGTGAGCATACCTTATGTATCTAATAACCTTGATCCTATATAACACTAGTTAATGTTGTAAAATTAAAAAGGAATGATGTTAGGAATATTAAGGAATATAAAAAAAAATATTAAATGTTCTCGACGTCTGTCTTATAGCTAACACTTTTACTGTCAATTTTTTATTTATAACATTGTCAACTTTTGTTGACCACTGCTGTTTTAGCTTTTTTCCGGTCCCCATGTCATTCCTTTCAAATATCTATAAAAAAATGTATTTTCGATGAATTGGTGATTCGATGAATTGATCATTCGATGAACTTATTTTCTATGAATTTGTATTCGATGAACTCGTTTTCGATGAATTTGCATTCGATGAATTCGTTTTCGATGAACTTGCCGTGAATCGTTTCTATTATTATTTTCTATAAAAATCTATACAATTGGGCAATTTAGATAGGAAAATATTGACTTACGTGATGATTTTCCATTGGAACTTAATACTTATAATTTTTCATGTGGTAATCCATGTACCTAGTTTCCTATATGATTCCTACATAAACTCATACAATACTTTCATATTTGGATTTCCATGGAATGTGTGTGTGTCAATTTCACTAAGCTTGGAATTTAGCTTGCATATTACATCTAGTTGTGCGATGCTTTTGGTTAACATCGGTTGACCCGAAGCTCCACTTTATTCTAGGTGTTTTTGAGCTTTTTTAAATATTTTTCGAAAACGGGTCCAACGATTTTCTTTAAACTTGCAACAGTTCTTAGACTCATCAATGCTTACAAATTTTTTGAAACTTTTTCTTAGGAAAATTAAAATAAGCACGGTTTTAATTGGTTAAGGTTTTTATTAAGGGTTGCGATTCCTATTTACATAGAGGCTGTATGCATGTAGTTCTGTTTAAAGTTATAAAGAGCTTATAGTTCTTTTAATCAACAGCGAATTTTATAAGAGAAAATACTGTGACGCCTCGCAATAGATATTTTTTGGTTGGTATCATCTTAGAATGTTATTATCATTTAAAGAAAAGTCAGGAAAATTTGAAATTAGTTTTAAGCCGCCACCCTGTATAATAATGGCTCATAGCCATTGACTCAAATACCGATCATTGCTCTTGGTAAGAGTTTTTTCTTTCTCATCATCCTCGTCCCGAAATTGTCCTGAATGACACTTTTTCTTGATATAAACCAACCCTTAAAAAAACCTCTTCTGTCAAGAAGAATTCCTCGTCGAAATGATTTGATTATTAGAATATGAAACAGCTGTACTAAAAATTCCAGATATTTAATTAAAAACCTAATGAAATGTCAACTTCAAATAACATCCAATGACGAATCACTTTTTATTCATAACTATTTTTTTCTTATCTGTATTTTTGTGTTTCCAATGCCATTGGATCAAAATCTGAAATTGGAGCTCTAAATTGAGTTTTTTTTTTTGTAATTTTTTTTTTGGTAATCCAATATTTTGAGCATGGCTCTCTCGATAATGTGAGCCCAGAAACTTGATCGGTTTGGTAATACTGATGGTAATTCAAACTCTGTAACATGTTTTCAATTCAATCTATCATAAAATACGTACAAATAATATGGTGTACTTATACGATGTGATTCAATTTATTGTAAGTGTAATTTAATGGTCATCTCAATTGAACCAATTGAACGACCTTATTTCAATCGAAAAATACTCACAAGTGAATGGTTGCATTGAAACCATATCAACTGATATATTTGAATGTATATTTAAGGGACATACCTACTTATTTGAGAAATACTTGATATTAATAAATCAGGAAAAAGTGAAGAAATACGAGAGAATATCAAATAATTCCCAGAAAGCATTTTTAAGGCTTATTATTTTAAAAATTTTAAATCATTTTTCTACATAAGCACTACCTAGTTCAAAATACTTTCCCATACGATGTCACCATCCTTCTCATCCTCGCCAATACTTTTTTCACAGCACGAAATTTAATGAGTCCACCTGAACTTTTTGGTAGCCACTGTTTAGATTGGATTTTACTCTCCGGGTCATATTGATAAATCCAGGTTTAATCCCCGGTTACTAATCGGGAAAGAAAATCTGGTTGATCTGCATCAAACTTGTTCAAAAAGTTTAACGGAAAAAAATGGTGGTGTAAAATTTACAACACTAAAATAGTAATATTTTTACTGCACTTTGTGTTTACTATAACCACAAATGTAACAACAGATAACACACTGTGTTGTATTCAGCTCTAACGTATCGTATTTTTTACTACCATAGTGTAGTAAATATATGTAGCTGTTACAACTGCTGAGTGTTGTACAATTAACAAATTTTGGCGTTTGCCCATGCGGCGCGTACAACATAACCAATAATTTTGACAAATAAATGCAAGTGTCAAAAATTCAATTACATTTTTACTAGTTAGTGTTGTATAATAATCCTATATAATACTAGTTAATGTAGTAAAATTAACAAGGAATGTTGTTAAAACTACAACACATTTTTTTCCGTGCATTGTCCACTCGCGTCATCATGGGTTCTGCGCGCAACGCTCGAGGTACCCAACGGGCAGAAAGCTTGCTCAATCCTTAACCTATCAGTGACAATGGCGTAAACAGACCCATATGAAATCTGTAATTGTCTAGCACAGGCAGTGAAACATGTCGATTCTGTTCTAAACTTTCTTGAACAGAGACCACATTTTCTCCAGTGATTGACATCACTGCATTTCCACTGCGATCGTCGTCTTGAAACGATTCTCTACCCTTTTTGAACCGCTTTACGCATACATAAGCAGTGGTTTTCTTCGGAGCATTTTCCCCGTAAACTTTCCTTAAATATTAAATAATATCCGATGCTTTCCATTCTAGTTTAGTTAAACACTTCACATTTAAAATCTGTCAGACTCAGAATTGAATCGTAAGCGAACAAACGATGGTCAATAATGACACAAACTTAGTAAAAATGTTATCGCATAAAATTTTAAAAGTTATCCTTCATATCTATACTCAGCGGTTTCGTAAAAAAATATTTCCGGGAATTATTATTTGATACACCCTCGTATTTGAACAATTATTGTTATAATAGACCAGGGGAATGACTATATACCAAAAAATCATTTTAATTTCCTCACTTTGATGGTCACTAAACTAGAGAATGTAGGATTCAGATAATATTAAACTATCATTAGGCGATGATGTCATTAGATGAATTTTAATCTATTTGGCTTATAAATTAATCAAATAGTTTGATATATCGATAATTTAATGTGTTTTTAATTGGCATCAATGCAGCTGTATAGTTTAGTTCAAATACGTGAAGGTTTTAAAGGGTTTACCAAGGAAAAAATAATTATTCGCTATGTTTTTTTTTTAGATATTCAGAAGAATCTTATTTTAGACGATTGAAACTATGTGCATCATTTATAAAAATGATTGATATATTCAATTTAATGCTTGATTGCCTTAGAGCCTAGCGTAGAGATTTTTACTTTTTTTTTACTATTATATATTAAAGGAACTACTTTCGTTATTAAAGCCTCTATAGCAGCGGTCGGAAAACTGGGGTCAATTACCCCAAATAGGGTAAAAATGAAATTTTTGGGGGTAACAAGGGATTTTTTTACACTTTTCTATTTTAGAAACGTTTTAAGTGGTATTTTTACAAACCATTCTTTAAACTTAAATAAAAAAGCCCCAATTTTGAAGTCATTATGTCAATCATGGAGCAACATAATTTCTCCAAAACTTAAAGGGGAAAGTCTTCAATAAATTTTTGTTTTATTTGTTCCAATATGACAATTTTATTTGTCTACTAGCTGACCCGCGCAACTCCGTCTGCGTCAGATAAGAGTGAGAGAGGGTTAAAAGTGGGTAACCTATGGCACAATTCTAAAGGAGTTGAAACTTTCTTTGTTTTATCCACAAATCACTTAAGAACCATTGAAGAGATAAAATTTGGTACCTATAATGCTAATTTAAAACCACGCGGACGAAACCAAGAAAAACATTGTATGTCTGTAACGTTAAAAGTATAACATGACTCATGAGCTATCTTAGGTACATCACACTATGATCAGTAAGAGTGGAACTATAGTAGAAAATGTCACGGGAACGGGAATAATAAAGGAACGCTGCATAACACTACTGGGGTGTTTTATTGATAAAATTTACGTATGTAAACTTAAAATATAATGAAGAAAAAAGAATATATGAAACTTAAACAAAGAGTAACGTAAAAAAAATTGAAATGTTATTTGATTATTGCAACGCCTGTAACCGTTGTAACAAATAATATATTTTAAACTTGTACTTCTGAATCTGATATAATATATTGCAAGGAGCTGAATGCCTGAATGTCTAATGATCTATGAATCAGCTCAGTACTGACTACTGAAAAAAAGTTAGAAGTACACAAATATTGAGAAGGAAAAGCGCAAGCGCTGACTTAGCAAGCCTAACATATTTTATGATGTTAAATAAAAAATCATATCTTCAAGTGAAAATTGTAATTTTTATTTTAATCCTAAAGAGAAAATGTGTTAAACGCTATTTCACGAACTTTAAAGATATATTTCACGACCTTTTTTTTAACACACGGTTCCCGCAGGAGACAATTCTCATGCTATCCTTTGAGCACCGTGCATTATTCTGGCATAAGAAATAATCTATATTATTATCTGATCCCTCAACTATCATATTGCAAAAAATCATGTCTATCTTTTACTCTGTGAAAAACAAAAACATATCTATCTTACGGGAGTAGAACATTTTTCCTGGATAAAATAGAGATCAAGCTTTTCTGAGAAAAATTCGTTAAAACTCTTATTCATGAATCATATGAACTTTTAGAAAACTCCTTTGAAATACTCAGTTCCTGAAAGATGCTATTTTTAGCCTAACCTACGGGAACCGTACAATATTCTAACATAAAAAGTAACCCATATCATTCACTGTCTCTTAAACCACCATACTGCAAGAAATTATGGTAATCTTTTGTTCTGTGAAAAACAAAAACGTATTTATCCTACGGGAACATACATTTTTCCTGGATAAAAAGTGGACTGTATGAAAAGAAAAATTATGATTTTGCCTTGAGGACATTATGAGTGATTACTTTACTCTTAGCTAATAAATGAGTTATTAAAATGTTTGGTTTCAGCATGATTTTTCTTCGAACCAGTTTTTCTCTATTTTCCCGATGAAATGAGAAATTTTTCCGAAATAAAACGTGTTTTAGATAATGATTCGCATATTTATCATACTTAAATATCACCAAAATCTATTTTCAACTAAGTTTATGCATAATTTTTTTCTCCAACCCGTTTTTCAATTTCCCGGGTAAATGAGACATTTTCCCTTAATAAAAAGAATTCTATTTAATGACTCAGATTGTCATTTATTATCACAACAAATTTTATTAAAAGTCATATTTATTTGGGTAAAAATTAAAAAAATGTTTTAATAATAAAATTTTTGAAACAACCTTAACAACCATTAAAAAGGTTATAGCGGGCTAACCGTAAAAGATAGACATATGCCGTCGCGGACTTTTTTGTAGAACTTTTTAAGAGGAACAATTTTGCTGCGCATAATTTTTGCGTAACTTTAACCGTTTACGCAGGGCAGGCCACGAACGCTCTCAAAAGGAAAGATTTTTCCTGATTTTTGCTACATTTTCCATCGATGCTCCGCTCCTATTAGTCGTAGCGTGATGTTATATAGCCTAAAGCCTCCCCCGATAATTAGGCTATCCAACATTAAAAGAATTTTTCAATTCGAACCAGTAGTTCCTGAGATTAGCCCGTTTAACCAATCAAACAAACAAACAAACAAACAAACAAACAAACTCTTCAATTTTATATATTAGTATAGATTATACATATTATGTAGGTACTTACTATTTTCATACAATTTTTTTATTTTCCGTGTAAATTAATGCAATAAATATCTAATGTTCAATTTACATTTACATTGGTAGTTTTCTTTTAAAAATGAGGGGGTAATATCGACTAAGGCAAAAATATTTTGGGGTAATGGTTAAAAAAGTTCCCCGACCGCTGCTCTGTAGGTAGTCATGGCCAACTGTGGTTTAGGCATAATCCTATATATAGTACGAGAGCTAGCGACGTCAAAAAAAAAAAGAATTTTAGGTCGGCCAGTTTTTATATATGTTATCTCTCGCACTATCCTGGACATCGTACGGGCTGTCTGGCTGTCGGAAGGGGTTGCGTTTATTAGTGCGCATTGCACTTAGGACAGGTAAAATATTGAAATTTTCAGAAAAAAGAAAAAGTTTCAGATGAAATTTGTAGAAAATAACATTTTACATAAAAAAATGTCCATTGACTAATTTTCGTAAAGTGGCTAGTTTGCCCGCTACAAGCTTGTAAAGCTCATTGTATACATGTCAGCACAACGGCTGTATCTCTGAACGGTCGGCCACTCAAATGACGTAACGTCGAGCCAGCCTTTCCAAGCTTGTAGCGGGCAAACTAGCCACTTTACGAAAATTAGTCAATGGACATTTTTTATGTAAAATGTTATTTTCTACAAATTTCATCTGAAACTGTTTCTTTTTTCTGAAAATTTCAATATTTTACCTGTCATAGGTGCGATGCGCTTTAATTATACGATGTACGGTATATAAATATATAAATGTATATATAAATGTACGATGTCCGGGATAGTGCGAGAGATAACATATATAAAAACTGGCCGACCTAAAATTCTCTCTCGAAAACGTTGCTAGCTCTTAAACTAATATATAACTTCCCTTTCTTGGCGTCCCTGCAGAATGGGATGTCTCTATGACATCTTATTAATATTAAATTATAATTAAATGTTGCTATGCCAACTTATTAATTAATGGCTGCCAGGCTTACCCTAACATTTTATTGAGATAAAACTTTTAGTTGCGAATGCAACGGGCAACTACAAGTCTTGGAATAAAAGATTTTACACTTGGCAATTGGGATATGAGTTACGCAAATGTAGGAAATTTTAAGAAGAACCATACAAGGTAAATAAAATTAGGTGGTGCTATTTAAAAACATTGATATTTTGCACAATTTGTATGTGTTACTTTACGATGCACTTTGAGATAGTAACAAAAAGTGATGGTTTTGATAATCTTGAGTCTAACAGCACCTTCGAGCTCTCAAACGAGGCCATGTAGAGCTTCCTACACAATTTAATGTGGGAGTTACGGACCTTTTACAAGACGTCCGTTTCCTGAGAAATTTCCAAAAATATTATTTTTTCTCGAAAAAGTTAAGGGTTAGATGAGATTTTGTAATGATAAAAGATGCTCATAGTTATTAATTCAATCGATTTATGTGGAAATAAATAGGGCATGCTATTTGAAATAACAATTTTAGTGCCGACTTCCGGCATAACCGGAAGTGTCAGAAAACCAAAAATATTTTAGGAAGGTAGCTCGAATTCAGTTAGGCTATAATCCCAATTTTTATTATTTTAGGTTTTTCGGAAACTACTTATGGCAGGTCACGCTGGAATACGCTTTATAGCTAAGGAAGTATCTACTGTATTCGGGTCGAATTTTCGAATTCGAGCTGTCACCGGAAATACATGTTTTGTGGTCTCCTGAGTCCAAAAAAGAGGTTTTTAAAAACTTGTACGTGTGTGGCAACCATATGGTATCGAAAGCTACATATATCCGAATTTCCCCAAACTTAAAATTTTGCCTATATATTACATGTAGTTGTGTCCCGAAGCTTTTGGTTGAATTCGACCGCAAGCTCAACTATTTTCTTTGGGTTTGGAGCTTTTTCAAATTTTTTTCGAAAACGGCTTTAACGATTTTCTGTAAACTTGGTATTGTTCTTAAACTCAAACGCGGCACTTATCTTGTCGAAAAATTTGTTACACCCCATTTTTAGTGTAAAATTGAAATCACGACTCCTGATATGTTTGTGGTCTTAACTATCTCACACACTTTAAGTTGTTGATCCCTTAACACCATATCGTAGATTTTATCGATTATTAACCGACTTCAAAAAAAGGAGGAGGTTCTCAATTCGACTGTATTTTTTTTTTTTGTTTGTTTTTTTTTTTATGTTTGTTACCTAAGCATTTCCGACTGGGCGAAGCGATTTTGATGATTCTTTTTTTATTTGAAAGCTGGTGCTTTCCGTGTGGTCCCATTTTAATTTGAAGGAAATCGTTTACTTCTAAAGGGTTGAAAACTAAGGGATGAAGTATTAACTTCCTATTGGATAGCTCGATTTTGATAATTCTTTTTTTATTTGAAAGCTGGTGCTTCCCGTGTGGTCCCATTTTAATTTAAAGGAAATCGTTCACTGCTAAAGGGTTGAAAACTAAGGGATGAAGTATTAACTTCTTATTGGATTGCTCGATTTTGATAATTCTTTTTTTTATTTGTAGAACACAACTTTAAATTAATCTCCTATCCATTTAAAAAAAAACACTCATAAGGGGTTAAAAATTAGAGATGAAATAATATTATAAATTTTTCCTGGCTAACCCGATTTTGATAATTTTGTTTCTATTACGTACAACGTACCTTTAAATTGTTCACATTTCAATTTGAAGAAAAAAATCCACCCCTTAAGGATGAAAATAGGGGATGATATAGTGACATTTAACCGAATTTTGATAATTTTTTTTCTGTTGGAAAGATTAATCCACTTAGTTTTGTTATTACATTTAAAAGTAAAAAATTTCAACCCTTAAGGACAAAAAGGGATGATGTAGTAACTTTTAATATTAAACGGCGCTGCCTCATATGAGCAGCGCGTTTGGAAGGTTAACCATTTTCAAGAAAATAAAATCAGTTATCAAACATCAGATCACTAAAACGCGAGAAATAAATAAATATTATAAAAAAATGAAAAACCGACTTCAAAATAAATAAAAAAATCTTAAACAAGAAATGCACTAAAAAGTAACAAAATAATGGCGTATCCTTGCAGTATCTACAACTTACAAATGATTAGGATGATACAATGTACAACTATTGTTATTTTTGGAGTTGGTGTCAGTCAAGAAAATAAATATTAATGGTAATTCGTAAAAATTGTAAAAAGGTTTAGTTGGTAATTGGTATTTTGTAGTTTAAAGGTCGCTAGATATTGTTACAGTTCGAGTATATTGTTTAAAAGTTCATTTGAAAAAAAATTTTTATAAGGTATTCTCGTTTTTTGCTAAGTACCAATATAGTCGTATTTTTTTGGCTGACACCAACTCCAAAAATAACAATAGTTGTACATTGTATCATCCTAATAATTTGTAAGTTGTAGATAGTGCAAGGATACGCCATTTTGTTACTTTTTAGTGCATTTCTTGTTTAAGAATTTTTATATATTTTGAAGTCGGTTTTTCATTTTTTTTTTAATATTTATTTTTTCAGATGTAGTCAGCTTTCCTGAACATCCCGAACAACGTTCATCATTTTTTGGTTTACGGCAAATGCAAGAGCAGATATGCCATGAACTTCATACAATTCAGCTCTGATTTCTTTCGGTGTTAAGCCTTTTAAGTAGTAAAAAAAAAAAAACGAAATTTCTATGCTTCAGTCGATAATAAAATTTAAACCACACAATCGATAAAAATAATTTACTATTGAATGATACTTTTAAGAA
Organism: Sisyra nigra; assembly: GCA_958496155.1. Classification (NCBI taxonomy): domain Eukaryota; kingdom Metazoa; phylum Arthropoda; class Insecta; order Neuroptera; family Sisyridae; genus Sisyra; species Sisyra nigra. The sequence continues at coordinate 9,742,280 of OY292313.1, read as the reverse complement.
ACAAACAATTTTCATAAATCTTAGATTTTCCAAGGACTTATTGAAAGACCCTCGTAACTTGACAAAATAGCCTAAATCCACATGGTAAAGATTTTTAATTGCTATAAACAGATGTACAACTACACTTGACGTAACTACTTTTAATCTATATTATATAATACCTATAGATAGAATGAAAACTGGCAATTCAAAATTATAAAATTATCGTAATTATTTAACTGTACTACTGCGTGAGTTTAACTGTTTTTCAGGCAAATTGGAATGTTTTTAAAGTAATTTAGTTGAACGCAACAGATTAACTATGTTGGCTACCAACCATATACCCAACCTACATAGAAGTGATAGGCCTACAATTTTTACGTCGTGACTTATACAAGTGAATTTAATGAAAGCCACTGAATCTTACAAAAAACATTGTTTAAATCTTTTGAATTGTTTTATATAATTAAGAATTGGGTAATTAAAAAATGGCTAATTTGTGGCGTTTCGCTTGAAATGATTAAAATGGTTCGAGTGTGGGGCTTTGCCCCGCTTGCTTATGAAATCAGTTACTTAATGCCTCGTCTTGAGTATTTCTCTCTATTATATACACAAACGACATATTTTCGTTGTCTTTTATATCATATTGTATATACACTGCCGGCCAAAAGTTTGAGACCATATAGATTTAAGCCAAAAAAAGGAAATATTTTTAAAAATTTAAAGACAAATACAGTAAAAATGTTTATTAATATTATAGTTATAACCTTTAAACATACTTAGTATAGAAAATAAACATAAAAAATTATTCTATAAAAAAAAATGAACTAATTACGCAAACTGTTTTTTCATCAAAAAATCCTCCCTTGCACTTTATTACTTTTTCTACTAGCCTCGGCATTCTACTTATTAATTTATTTATGGTTTCTTGAGAAATTTTGTTCCAGCTTTCTTGTAGTAGTCTCCACAAGTCTGCAAGTGAAGAGGGACACTCCTCTCGGACATTCCTATCAAGCTCGTCCCACAAAAGCTCGATTGGATTAAGATCCGGACTTTGCGGTGGCCATTTCATGATTTTTAAAACTCCTTCTGCTTCTTTTTGTAATAAATAATTTTTACATAGCTTGGAAGTATGTTTTGGATCGTTATCTTGCTGGAAAATGAACCCATTGCCAATTAAACTTAAGCCTGATGGTACAGCATTTTTTTCGAGAATTGTTTTATATTCCTGTTTCTTCAAAATTCCATCAATTTTAACCAAATTTCCAATTCCATGGCCTGAGAAACAACCCCAGACCATTATTGAACCACCACCGTGCTTAACAGTTGGCACTACACAATCTGGTAACATCTTTTCTTCGGTGCTACGCCGAACGTAAATTCGTCGATTTGAGCCAAATACTTGGAATTTTGACTCATCAGTTCAAAGAACTTTTTTAAAATCATCTTCTGTCCAATCTCGATGGAATAGGGCCCACTGCATCCTTTTTTTCTTATTTTGCGGCCTTAGTAAAGGTTTCCGAACGGCAACACGACCAAACAGTTTAGCGTTCCTCAACCGTCTTTTCACTGTGGTAAGCGAAACTGGTTTATTTAAAGATTTGTTCACTTCAGCACGAATTTTTGGTGCTGTTAAGCGTCTATTCCTTTTGCTGGTAATAACGATAAACTGATCCTCACTAGAAGTAGTAGCTCTCGGTCTTCCTGAACGTGGAAAATCTTGAAAACTACCCGTTTCCTTAAACCGAATAATTGTGCGATGAATACAAGTCTTCGAAAGTTTAAGTTGAGACGCAATTTCGCGTTCGGATTTGCCTTCATTATGTAAAGTAACAATGGCAGATCGAGTTTCGATATTTATTTCTCGTACTTTTCCCATTTTTAAAACGTTTTAACTATAGAAACCCCAAGTTAAGACTAAATTAAATTATTCGTACAAAATGGTACATAACTTTAAAAAAAATTTAAAATAACCTGTTTTAGAAAGTCTAAATAATAACAAAGAATAGCCAGTGCAAAATTAAAGAAGAATAGAATTAAAGAACAATTAATACGGAGCTACTTTAAATATAATGATGACCCTTCCACTGGCCAAACACCCTGCGGTCTTGGATGTTTTTAAACAGAACCCATTAATTCTATTTGTACCTGAGAAACATACCTACAAAAGTCTCTTTAGATGTTCATCAGTAATTTAAAAATATGTATGGACAACAATTTTTATTTTATTAGCGAAACTTTGAATACAATAAGTGATAGCATAAATATATTACAACTGGTCTCAAACTTTTGGCCGGCAGTGTATATATAGGTATATAGAGGTAGTATAAAAAGCAATCGTCATCGCTGGCTGATGGTGTGTTGTGGTGGCGTATGTTATATCGTAAGATGTGTTGTTGTCTTTCGAGAGGCATTTTTTCCGAAAAGTTCAAGGTCTTTGCTGGTTCAAAGCCATAAAGAAAAGACAGAAAGACCATGTGAATGGAATATATGGGTGGTGATAGTTTCAGTGTGTGGTTCACATATCAGAGATGAATGCGAGAGGCACACAACCGCGACCGATTTTGGACGATGATATAATTTCAAGTTGTTTTTTTTTTTTTGGTCCTTCAATTCAACAACACTAAATCGTTTCACGGAAAGCTGAAGGATAAGTAGACCAGAGAGAAAATGTCACTGAACATATTGACACTGACCACATGTGATGTACATACAATACACAAGAATAGATCATTTTTTTGAAGTTATACTTCTTTAGGCGCGTTATGAAAAAATGATGAGAGTGAACTTTTAAGATGCGCGCGCATTTTCAGTCAAAAATTAACAAAATGAAGTTAGTCGCAAAACCATTGGGTTTCCTGGCGCGCGTAATTTGAATTTTTGTTGTATTTATTTTCTAATTTATTTATTTTTATATTTAAATTAAAAATAATTATATATATACAAATGACACATATTATTAATAAATAAGTTATTACTTTTCTCGAATTTTGCAGTAGTTGTTATAATTACTTTTTGAAGTTTAATGATGAAAATGACGTCTGCATCGCGGCGCGGTTTCAGAAGCATTTGTAGCGTTCTATTTTAGCATCACAAATTATCAAGTTGAAGTTGCACGCAAAACGGCTCGGTATTTTTAACTAGACGCGCGTAATTTGAATTTTTGTTGTATTTATTTACTAATATATTTATTTTTATATTTAAATTAAAAATAATTATATATATATATATATATACAAATGACACATATTATTAATGAATAAGTTATTACTTTTCTCGAATTTTGCAGTAGCTGTTATACTATTTGAAATTTAATTTAATTTAAATTTAATTCTTAATTATCACGAAATCTGGGATTCTGAAATGATTCAACCATCTTAGAATAATAATTTAGTAACACAAGATATGAATAAGATTAAGACATTTACTTTGACAAGTAGCTACTTACTTTATTTCGCAATTTCTATGAAGCTCATAGAAATTGCGAAAGCTTCGTTTTCATGGCATGCATAAATTGTTAACTAGAAAAATGATCCTGACAAATTTTATAAACGTCTTGCAGCTTTCTTTGAATATAATTTATTGATACAAATTAAAATATTATTCTCTTAATTTTATTTTTAATAATTATATCTTTAAATATATTTATTATTAAATATTAATTTACAATTTTTTAAAATTGATTATTTGAATGCAATTAATAAAAAGTAATTTTTAATTATACCAAAGAAGTATAACTTCTCCGGCGCGTACATAAGTACACGCAACCACTTTTTTTCTTCATGATAAAATGCCCTTGGGCTTTGGATGACATTAAATTGTTTTTTGACACAAAAAAAACAGCCAGGGGAATTACATTTTTTCTTTCCTTAAATCAGTAATGGCCAATCAATGATTGCTTGGCTTAAAATCTTTGGTGGTTAATGTCAAACTCTTTGGCAAGCTAGAACCAGCCTAAAGGCCATATGTTAGTAACTAGTGCCTTAAATTATAACTTAAGGGACATTTTTCTTGCAATAGTTCTTAACTAAAAATATTAAATCGTTTGAAAGGATTTGAGTTAGCCTTTTTCCTGGGAAGATTTAAAAAAGATCCGCTAGGGGCAGCACCGGTGGCGGGGTACATATGTTTTGAATTCTCTATTGACAACAACGTTAAAATTGTGATGCCTACAAAACATAGTGCATTCGCTAATTGTACGTCTGATAGTCGATACAAGCAGGATGGTGTAAAATTAAGCATAGTTATTTAATTTACTACATAATATTATAGCATAGCAGAAAGAATGAGGATTAGCTTGGGATGAAAAATTTGCCCAGTTTGTAGTAGGAAAACTACATGATGTTGAACTTGGTAGAGTTGGGTTGAGTAATTTCATGCGTTGCTGTTTATTCGCTAGACATTTACCACCATCAATTCTAACGAAAAATTTTTTATCATTACCGTTTGCAATGCATTCTTTAATTCTCATATATACACACAAAAAATCAACTTAGTTTATTTAAAATAATAACATTTTCAACAACACAATGACATATAGTACGAGAAAATGTATGAACTAACTAACCTTTCAACTAGGACATTTTTATTACCTGTTACGGTTAAGCCACGACATGCAAGGCATCGTTTTAAATCCCGGACAAGATGATCTTGCACTTTTGCAAATTTCAATTTTGCTCCAGGTACATCATCTTCCGTTAATTCCATTATAATTCTATACGTTTGACGTTGTTGTCAATAGGGAATTCAAAACATATGTACCCACCACCGGTGCTGCCCCTAGCGGATCTTTTTTAAATCTTCCCAAGAAAAAGGCTAATTGTATTTGGTGTCAAGGTAGCATATACAAGCACCAAGAATACGTTTTATCCTGGAAAAACGATTCCTGTGGGATAGCAAAAAAAAATGATGATTAATTTTCTTCCTACGAAATAATCGAACCACATTGAAATTAAGTACGGTAATATTTTTCCTAGAAAATTATATGATTCTTGTAGGATAGCTGTGAATAGTGTACCTATAATAATTTTTGGTAATAAGAACGAAACAATTAACTATCGCCGTTTCTTTTATTGCTTCTATCGGTATGCACAATGTGAATAGAGTGACAATGTTATCACTCAGCCACTAAACATAGGGCTGTGGCGGCTGAAAATGCAGTGTTTATCTCTCGCAGCTGACTTGGGAAAAATATATGATATACCTTTATGATGTGATCTGCTCTTGGCCAGCGCTGGATGTGGCGGCTGAAAATGCAGTGTTTATCTCTCGCAGCTGACTTGGGAAAAATATATGATATACCTTTATGATGTGATCTGCTCCAAGCCAGCGCTGGCATATGTATTTGTATATATATTTATGTAAATAAAAGGTGGGTAACCACGCCCACCATTACATTCTGGTGACCCCGACGTGATCTAAACACGCAACAACAGCGAGGACCAGTCATTCTGCGTGGACCTGCCAGTTCGCCTCATTATGGACGCCGCCAGTCGCCACATACATCCGGCCCCCCTCACCAGGGAATTCGACGGTGGAGTAGCTGCATCCTGATCTTCGGTTGAGCTACTCCATACTCGTCCCGCGTCGTCTTACGGACTCGAGCCCAGCAGCTCGTTCAAGCGGCCTCTGCTCCACGACGGCCCCAGCAGCCTAGAGTCTCACGGCCCGACGACAATCGTGACCATCGTCACTAGGAGGGGAGTGATGTGGCGGCTGAAAATGCAGTGTTTATCTCTCGCAGCTGACTTGGGAAAAATATATGATATACCTTTATGATGTGATCTGCTCTTGGCCAGCGCTGGCATATGTATTTGTATATATAATTATGTAAATAAAAGGTGGGTAACCACGCCCACCATTACAGGGCGATATTCATAGTTGTCACTCAAATCTGAGGAAACACTCAATTGGGGTGATTAGTGTTGGCTATTAAAATTTCATGACGTGAGTTGATTATATGCTCAACTAGTAACCATAAAAACTAAAGTGAAAGCTGGAACTCCCTCAAGTAAATACTTATCATAATAATAATAAGCAAATGTCTGTATCTCGATAGTTAGAGACAGTTTGTATTAATGCTTAGTGGCTCAGCAATTTAAGTGACGGTTTTTAATGCGAGAAGTTTACTGGACGAATTTCTTAATTAATTTTTTTTTTATTTTAACCGTATATTTGATATTTTAAACTTCTAGTCGTGAATATTTTGCGGGAAGCTACTATTTAGATATTATTTTGCAAATATAACACGTAGTCGTTACTCAAATTTAAAGCGACACTCAATTTGTCACCATAAAAATTTATGTGAAGGCTGGAGCCTCCCCTAAATTTGCAGTATAATACCCAATTTGTTTTTCAACTTTCACTTAAATTTGTATGGTTACAAGTTTTACATATGTATATATGGTTATGTCATAGTTAAAAGTTGAGTGCGCCCTTAAAATTTGAGTGACGGCTAGGAATACAGTAAGGGCCGTTCATAAGCTACATAACGCTAAATTTTATCATCTTTTTACCCTTCCCTCTCTTTTTATCACGCTGTGTCACACTTTTTGAGACCTACTATGAAAATTACATCACGAAATCAAGACCTCCCCCCCTGTAAATAGATTATTTTGATTAATAATATAATAAGCAGTTCACGGGTTCTCGATCGAGAAAAAACTAAAGAAAAATTGTTTGATGAACTGCAAACGTTACGTTTTCTTAGACCCCCGCCCCCATCCCCCTTGTCACATCTAGTCACACTAAGCAATACCCCCCCTCCCTTTGGAGGCGGGTATTTTATGAACGACGTTGGTAATAAAGTGTAATCTTGATAAAATTCATCAGGTAATTTTATGTAGGTCGTCAAAGGAAGCTTTGAAAGCCCCAACCAATCGAACGTCTTAACATTTTATCGGTGCCTACTTGATCGAACAATGCGTTTTTCTGTTTGTCAACATTGATTTCTTTTTATCCTCTTTTTGCAAGTTTCATGATCTCGGCCATGTGACAGTCGCTCATCGATCATCGATCGTAATTCCGTTTCTAGTTTGAAATAAAACGTCACCACAACGATCGGCGATGAAATAAACAGTGGAAAAACAAGAATTCTAATATGATTCTACAAATGTTCTTGTGCTTGTGTCGGTCGGCCGATATGCGGTTCTTTGGTCGCAGTGACTTATAGGGCGGGAGAGCATCGTTTACTTGGGCACATATCGAGTATAATAATAATTCTGTAGTCCAGGGGTCGGCAAAATGCGGCCCTCGAGCGTCATGCCGCTCATGTAGGTGGATAGATATCCATTGAAGTTTTCTTCTTTAAGCAACTATGAAATCGAATTGCTGGATTTAAAAAATAAGGAATCGCGGAAGTCTAATAGAAAAAAGTCTTTGGATTGATTTTAAAAGATAATGAAGAAGAATAAATCTGAGCTCCGTTCACCAACACAAGTGGTCTACTTTAAAAGGACTTGGTGCAAGAAAATATTATCAAATAGATCAATTAGATTGCTAATGTTCCTCAACTTATAAATAAGTATAAGTAAATTTATAGTTCTATTTATATACCAATAATAAGATTGAAGATTTCTACTACTTGAATACCTATATAATAAAAACGTTCCATCTCTCCTGCGCGAGAGAACGAAAAACGGAATCATTTTTCCCAGCTAAGATTTTTATCTAATCTAAAAAATTTAAGCTGTTTTGTTGAATACTCTTTATTGCCTACATTTTCATATATTTAATACAAAAAAATAAATGCCATTTACAATGTAATTTTCCCCAAAAAAACAGGGTAATAACAACGTTTGTCCAGGGTAAACTTGAAAACAGCTGAGCCGATTTCAATGGAATTTTTACAAAAAGTAATTAAATATTGTAACTTACATTATAGGCTACTTTTTATTTCGAATAGTTTTCCCTGTCTGTTTGTTTGTTCTTGGCAAACTTGAAAACGGCTGGTCCGATTTGGACGAGATTTTCACTACAAGTAGTAAATATTACAAAAAGTGCTTTAAAATACTTTTTATTCCGAAAAAATGTTGATTTTCTGAGAAAAAAAATTAAAACTATAAAAACTGCGCAACGAAAAACATACATCGGCAGGCAGTTGTAATACAATGTACATATACTAACATATCGTAGAGACGACATGATTTTAAACTATGTAATTTGTTATTCTTATAAATTAATGTTTGCAAATTTGAAAATTATAACCATAATAGAAGTATAGCGATAGGTTAAATTCCTAGAAACCATAAATCCATTGTGAATTTACGGGTAGTTAATATATTATTAATAGTTTGGCTGAGTAAACGTTCGAATTGTCGAGGGAGGAGAAGGAAATCCTCTGCAGTAAATATGATTTCATTTATAAAAATAAATATCTTTGTTCAAAAATGAGACCCGTAAGAATAAATAACAAAAACAGACAGTTCGACTTAAGTGATCCCAATTAGGAGTTTGACTAAGAGAGGTGAAGCTGTTAGGCAGAGCCCCCAGAACAAAACGAAATCCAGCCCAACTTATTTTTCAAGAAAAAATAGCAACTTAGATGTGACCATCGCGTTGTGTTTTTTACCAAAAAACTATATTCTTAATTTTTAATTTATTTTAGCAAGATCTATAAGAATTCGTTGTCTAATCTTGGACCTCGGGAAATGGCAGACTTGCCGATAAGACATAACGGCCTTAATACTATATCCTAGAACAGTGAACCTAAGGCAACCAAACCTAATACCTCAGATCTTAAGATAACACATTGAATATTATTTATCCTAAAAAGGTACACTTCCTAAAGGATAGCTACTAATCCATTTTACTAAAATAAATAAATTATTTCTTATGACATTGGGTGTGAAAGGTTCTCAAGGCTTCAAATTTTCGTAATATTTTACAATATTGAAAGGAACGTAAAGATCCTACCAATAAGATAGCTTATATCTGTTCCTGGAAAAGTAGTTTAACGGATTGTCATGAACTTTCTATGAAATTAAGGTCTAGAAATATCTAATTATCTTTTTTAGTAAAAATAGCTTAATTTTTTATTTTGGGTAAAATTTTCTTTTATTCAATCAGATTAATTTTAAATACGCTCTGCAAAGCGGGCGAGTATCAGCTAGTTTAAATATATAAACAACCGACACGAAGCATGTCTACGCTTCTCAACATCCAGAGACAGTCGATTCCATTCTGTGTACTCGTTTCGAATACATGAAGTGTATATCATAATAAAGATTTATTTAATCAATAATTCAATTTTTTAATTCGTCGTAATACTCTCATGTTTGTCGGATAAGTTTGCCGACCACTGCCGTAGTGTGGTACCGGGGCTCGCGATAGCTTGACCGCAGTGCGAACGCTGTGGCGAGTACCGATATGAAAATAGTAAACACATACCTGAGAGGTTGACGCCACAACAACCAGCAACAACACAGGTGCACACACAAATGTTCTGGCTTCTGATTACAACTTCCAGAAATCGCTCTCTGGCGATGACTTCGTACGAGACTTTTACTCTTCACTCTCATACCGACCTGATCTGGCAATGAACATAAACAACACGCAAGAAAAAGAAATGTTTATGTAACGGAGAACCTGAAAAACTCCCTTTTTTCCGTCATACTGAATCGTTTTTTAATTTTTATTTAGATTAATTGACTTATGAGGAAAACCTGTTTAATTGCCATTGATTAATCGAAAAATTAGTAGGTTCACACGCAAATGAGCAGTTTCCCATATTAGTTTTAATTTATCTTCTCTTCATAATGTTTGAGATAGAGATTCATCATTTCAAGGAATTGAACATTTTTTACAATAAATTGAGCGATACTATAATTTTGTTAATGGATCAGTTACAAAAAGTAAAGTCCAGTCATTTGGTTCTAAAATAAGAGGTCATCTAGAAAATTTTCCGAAAGTTTTGGAAGTTGGTAATTTTATAGATTTTGATGTAGTCGTTACAAATTTCCACTTTGCTACCTCGTAACTTTGGCATTCGCACCACCATAATTGAAAATGGCACCTATAACACTGTTTCTTGACAAAATCTCCTTTCCGACTCATTTTAGGGCAAAAAAATTTCTAGACAAAATGAAAGTAGAGATAATTTTCTACAATTTTTGTAATAAACTTTTTTTTTTCGTAAAATCTACAGATTTAGCGTACGAGCGCCGCAAACTTTTACTCATTATGCCAACCCGTGACATTGTAGGTTTGCTTCAATCGTCCTTCTGGTGATGTTCAAAAATTGACTAACAGACCAAGAGCAAGACAACAGTGACTAAAAGACAAGAATGAGTAAAGAAATGTTTCAGCTTAGGCCATAAGCATCGCCGAAACAGTGTCGATATAAGCGCTTGTCACGCCTTTGCCCGAAAATGTACGAAAATGACTGTGTTGACTGATGGATGGGTCTTGATAATCGCACGGAACGAACCTGCTGAAACAGTTCTTCACTCACTCTTGTCTCTTGGTCAATTTTGTATTGCTCTTTGTCTGTTGGTCGTATCTGTGAATCACGATAGCTGGCTGTTTGAAACAAACCTTATAATACACACAAGTATACAAATGACAAATACACAGTTAATATTGAACGTCATGGATAGCGTAGATGTATAAAAGTTTGCGGCGCTCGTACGCCAAAACTGTTGATTTTACAAATTTTTGATTTACAAATGGAATTTTGAGGTCATTGTGTATGATCTCATTTCGAACGTGTGTAATATTGAGCGTTTAGGATACGGTGGAGTATTTTTGATTGTAAAAAATGGATGTCTAATGTTGTCTAATGTGTCATAGACTAAATGAAGCATTCCATTTTCAGGTTATTTTATTTTTAAGTAAAAATGTTCAGCTCAACTTCCCAGTGAGTACAAACATTCTAAGCACTCACAATAGTTACAAGTACCCCCCCCCTCTAAGAAATTAGTACACTAACATATTGAAAGTGAAAACGAGGGTAATTAAAGATTAAAAGGATTATCTCTGAGGCAGTGGCGTGCGGTGACTTTTGAAACAAGGCATGCGGTCAGCAGGGGAGGGGGGGCTGGTTAAACACCAATTTTTTAAAATTAATTTTGTTTGTTAAACATGGTATTAAAGTATGTATTTATTTTTAAAAATTAGCCTTATTCGACGCTCCTTCTTACAAAAATCATCAATAACCGCATCAAATAATGTATTTAAAAACCACGAAAATAGTACTTGTCCTAAAGAATGACATGTTTGTTATGGCCTCTGGGTAAATAAATCAAAATAAGTCACGAACAGTATCAGTAACAAGGAGTAGCAAGTAAATTCATTGTGTAGATTCAAAAGGTCAAACGCATCTACAAGCGTCAACTGGCAATGTGAAACGCCGAGAGAGATAGTACTCGACCATACTAGTGCGCATGCGCAACCAATTCTAACCAAGCGCTCGCAAGCGGGGGTCGCCTACGCATTAATTCGGCCATTGCCGTTCATTTGATTTGGTATTCTATACCAATTTTATGAGCTTATACCTTTCATAATTACGTAAATTAAAAAATGATAAAAATATCTGCTGCGAGGCGTCACAGTACTTTCTTTTACTTTCCTTTATGAAACTCACTGTTGGTTAAAAGAACTATAAGTACTTTATAACTATACAAATACATATAGACAGAACTATTGTATATGCATACAACCTATATGTACATATATAACATTTACGAATTCCGAACCTTCACCCCAGAACCGCCCTTATTCGAATTTTTCCAGGAAAAAGTTTCAAATAAAAGTTGTAGCCACTAATGAGTAAGAATTATAGAAAGTTTAAAGAAAATCATTGGAGCCGTTTTCAAAAAAAAATTGAAAAAGCTCAAAAACTCCTAGAATAAAGTGGCGCTTTCGATTAACCGATTTCAACCAAAAGCTTCACGGCACAACTAGGTATAATATGGAGGTCAAATTCCAAGTTTGGTGAAATTCGGATAAAGCTTTTGATGCGATATGGCTGTCACACACAGACATGTTTCTAAAAACCACTTTTTTGGACTCAGGGGACCACAAAACATGTATTTCCGGTAAAAGCTCGAATTCGAAAATTCGACCCGATTACAATACTTCCTTTACTATCTATATAGTAGTAAAAAAAAGTAAATATATCACTTTACAATACATGCAAATACGTAAAAAAAAAGAAATGAATTAATCAAAAAAAAATAATTTTTTTAAATTGTCTTACATTCCAAGGCATGCGCCGCATCTACAGCATGTATACACCGCGCGCCACTGCTGTGGGGGTGTGTCTGGGTGTGACAGCCATATTGTATCGAAAGCTTTATCCAAATTACACCAAACTTGGAATTTTGCCTTCATTTTATATCTAGTTGTGCCGCGAAGCTTTTGGTTGAAATCGGTTTACCGAAAGCTCCACTTTATTCTAGGAGTTTTTGAGATTTTTTTCGAAAACGTCTCTAACGATTTACTTTAAACTTTCTATAGTTCTTAGACGCATTGATGTCAACAACTTTTATTTGAAACTTTTTCCTGAGAAAATTCAAGTAAGGACGGTTCTGGGGTTAAGGGTGGGAGTTCGTATAAATTACCTATACACAATGGCTGTATGCATATAATTCTGTTTATATAGTTATAAAGTGCTTATTGTTTTTTTAACCAACAGTGAGTTTCATAAAAGAAAGTACTGTGATGCCTCGCAGCAGATATTTTTTAAACGTGGACTTCAAAACAAAAGCTCATATCTTTAAGGAGGCCTTGTTTGTTATACAAGAAGAAATAAAGAAGTGATTTCAGTGAAAAAAATCACTGATCAAATTTTAATGTGGCAAAAAACATCCGATCGGTCTATGAATCAGTTTATCACAGCATAGCTCTTTGAGATTTCGAAACTCAGCTTGTCGAACCCATAAGATTTTATATCGAAAAAGAAAAAAAAATCATCAATCGACTTTTATAATTACTTCAACACTAAACACAGATCAAGAAGAACCCGTTAATTACTCGTAAAAATGTAAATCTCGATGAAGCGATTCCAAATCGAATGGTTGATTTGTTTAGAGTTTCGACGTTAGAAAGAACACCGAAAGGAAATAATGATTTTGCTTTCGGTGGATGGAGGTTTGAGTCGATCACTGTTTATCATTCACGATCTATAAATATAGCGTTTAAGCGCCATAAAATCCATTTTTACCATGTAAATATTTATATGAAGAAAACGTTTGTCTCTTTGTTGCAGAACGAATAAATATCTTCAAAAGTCGTCGATCAGCAGGGTTTGTGCGGTGGCCGGGTTCTTCATTTCAATTCCAGTCTTTTTAACAGGTAATTATACATTTTTTTAAACCAATTTAAAGTTTTTCAAGTCGATTTACAAATAAGTCAGTATATCAGTAGTATGTCAGTATCTGTTCCAAACCGCAACGCGATGCTCAAATAGGGGAAGCCCGGGCAAAGCGAATAACTGAGGTAAAGCGGATAGTCAATATTTCTAAAAAAAACTATAATAGCTGGTGTTACAAATTATATCTTCGTAGACGATTGTTCTGTCTAGAGACGTAGTGACAGTTAATTCAAAACGAAATTAGACGTTCGTTTGCTTAAGTGATAAAAAGAATAATTTTTCGTGTTTTTATTGTGATTTTCGATCAGATTTGTATTAATTTCAATTGTTTTAGCTTACCTACTGAGGAACAAAGTAGTTTTGTAAATTAACAATATTTTTAAGTATAACTTATGATATTAATATTATATTATTTTATTCATTTTAAATGATTCAGCAAGAGATATCGTGGTCACTGCAAAATCCTTTTTTTGAGAAAAGCTTTTGGAGCTTCAGCTTTGAAAATTATTATTTTTACAGGTATAAAAATGTTAAAATACAGTTTAAAATTACCAATAATGTGTGTGCAAATTTTGATATTAATAAATTCAAAAGTCTCCTTAGGAAAAATTTTTTGAAAATAAATAACCCATTAATGGGCTTAGCATAAATCCATTGTAGCTTAAATAAATTTTATTTTTGAATTTTTGTCCCAACAACGGATCTATTTTTAACCGACTTCAAAAAAAGGAGGAGGTTCTCAATTCGACTGTATTTTTTATTTTTTTATTTTATGTTTGTTATCTCAGAATTTCCGACTGGGTGAAGCGATTTTGATGATTCTTTTTTTATTTAAAAGCTGGTGCTTCCCGAATGGTCCCATTTTAATTTGAAGGAAATCGTTCACTTCTAAGGGGTTGAAAACTAAGGGATGAAATACTAACTTCTTATTGGATAGCTCGATTTTGATAATTCTTTTTTTATTTGAAAGCTGGTGCTTTCAGTGGGGTCCAGTTTTAATTTGAGGGAAATCTTCCGTTTCTAAAGGGTTGAAAAATAGGGATGAAAAACTAACTTCTTATTGGATAGCTCGATTTTGATAATTCTTTTTTTATTTGAAAGCTGGTGCTTTCAGTGGGGTCCAGTTTTAATTTGAGGGAAATCTTTCACTTCTAAAGGGTTGAAAACTAAGGGATGAAATATTAACTTCTTATTGGATAGCTCGATTTTGATAATTTTGTTTCTATTACGTACAACGTACCTTTAAATTGTTCACATTTCAATTTTAAGAAAAAAGTCCACCCCTTAAGGATGAAAATAGGGGATGAAATAGTGACATTTAACCGAATTTTGATAATTTTTTTTGTTGGAAAGAGTAATCCACTTAGTTTTGTTTTTACATTTAAAAGCAAAAATTTTCAACCCTTAAGGGCAAAAAGGGATGATGTAGTAACTTTTAATATTAAACGGCGCTGCCTCATATGAGCAGCGCGTTTGGAAGGTTAACCATTTTCAAGAAAATAAAATCAGTTATCAAACTTCAGATCACTAAAACGCGAGAAATAAAAAATATTATAAAAAAATGAAAAACCGACTTCAAATTATATAAAAATTCTTAAACAAGAAATGCTCTAAAAAGTAACAAAATAATGGCGTATCTACAACTTACAAATTATTAGGATGATACAATGTACAACTATTGTTATTTTTGGAGTTTGTGTCAGTCAAGAAAATAAATATTAATGATAATTTGTAAAAATTGTAAAAAGGTTTAGTTGGTAATTGGTATTTTGTAGTTTAAAGGTCGCAAGATATTGTTACAGTACGAGTATATTGTTTAAATGTTCATTTGAAAAATAATTTTCATAAAGTATTCTCATTTTTTTGCTAAGTACCAATATAGTCGTATTTCCTTGGCTGACACCAACTCCAAAAATAACAATAGTTGTACATTGTATCATCCTAATAATTTGTAAGTTGTAGATATTGCAAGGATACGCCATTATTTTGTTACTTTTTAGTGGATTTCTTATTTTAGAATTTTTATATATTTTGAAGTCGGTTTTTCATTTTTTTATAATATTTTTTTCACATAAGATGTACTGTATCACGCAATTGGTTGGTTTTCTCACTGATGTCTTCCGTATTAATAAATACTTGGCAATCATTGCATTGTATTACATTATAATAATATGGAAACTCGTCATGATTATTGTAAGGAAAGTGAACTCGTTTGTGTGAAGTTCACGGCGATGCTCCGCTTCGCCGCCTCGCTACCACATTTCTTCACTTTTTTCCCTGGCTTTCGCCTCTTTCGTCTTTTCGGTGCAAATGAAGTGCATTGACGACAAGTTCAAGTCGTCGACGATGGCAATAATAATGATAGCACTTGAGATTGCGACACCCGGAAGTGTTCGCAGCAGCTAGTCGTAGTTGGCAATTGGCATTGCCGAGTATCTATCGTATACCCAAAGCATCACGTAATAATGTTGCGATAGTAAAAAAAAAAACTTTCGTTAAAAAATTGATAAAAACTTATTTTTTTCTTCGTCGCGAATCAAGTAAAGGTTTTCTGGTTTAGAATTGTCGGGTTCTCACGTCGACATTAATACATATACAGATCTATAACATTGGCTGGTTCGTTGCAAGTGTGGTATTGGCGATGCGATACGCGATTCAAGCGAAATGGGTTTCGATGGCTTCGTTTCGTTCGTGGCCATGTATGTAATAATCGTTTACTTTTTCTGGCGCGTCCCTTACATGGCCAACCTTCCAGTATCATTACGGAATGCCTTTTATATTGATTGTGATTATATAAGCAAGTCGAAACGAGCCACACTCGAACTTCACTTCCTCGAGCTTCATTTTCAAAGCTTGCTTACAATTAAAAATTGTTGCCATAGTTACTAACAAGTCAAAATTAATCATTGGTTGAAAATTTCAATACATTTCCATGGTAACGACACATTAACTCATTACATGAGTTTCAAATGTCAAAATTTAATGTTAAAAATTTTTTTCTCACCGTTAAATACTTTTACATAAACAATTTTAAGGTCAAAATTTTGGTCTACAAATTTTTTTGGGAAGCTGCTATTTTGTCGATTAAAAAAAAAATTCTGTATCTCTTTGCTGACCAAAACACCGTTTGGTTAGACTATTAGACTATACATCTACCTAATATCTATGCCTAATAAGTTCTGTCAGTAGTTCACAAATTTAATAATAACACCGGCCAACAAAAAACATTTTTTTCTTTGGGTTTCTGTTCTCATGTTTAAATTCTGATTCTAGACATTGAAAAACACTTAAATTTAAATTTTTAATTCTTAAAGTTTGCTTTGGTCTGATTCGCGTCGATAAGTAAATTTTATAATGAATTCATCATTCTTCATTATAATGAAGAATGACTTTACGAAACTTCTTAATGCTCGTGAAAAACGAGCCTGGGAGAGTTTGAGAGCAGTAGTTGATGGATTTCTAGGAAAAAATAGAGCTAACAACTATAGTGAATTGATTGCAAACGTGCTTAAAAACTTTAAAATTATGGGCTGCAGAATGTCTGATAAACTGCATATGCTACATTCTCATTTAGACGAATTTAAAGATAACATAAGTGCCTACTCCGAGGAACAAGGAGAACATTTTCACTCAAATGTGATGGATTTTGAACGAAGATATCAAGGCCGGTACAATGAGAACATGATGGGAGATTACATTTGGGGTTAATCCGAGAAAGCTCATACGAATATAAAAAAACTAAAAAAAAAATCACTTTTAGACATTAATTTCTTATTATTTCACATTTATATGTTATTGTTCGTCACGAATCTTCAATAAAAAAAGACTTTTATATAGCAAAAACTTTTCTGATCATATTTTTTTTTTTTTTTTAATTATTAATTTGACAACTTTTTGTACATATATTGTACTATATAGTTCGGCTCTTATACATAAATCACAGTAAAATCATGAGGTTAGGCGGCTGTCCACTGACAGGATCATAATTTAGAGTGAATTTATAAAAAAAAAAAAAATATGAAAATCAGTGATTAAATATTTTTCTCATTTTTGACCTAGGAGAAACTAAAATTTAACATGTAGAAGTCAGACCCAAAAATCGTGTTGACCGGTGTAAAATAAATAAACATTTGGCCTAAAATGCCCCCCTTCCGTTTTATATACAACGCCTTAAACTGCGTTAAACGCTTCAGTCATCCATCAATCGATTCATGCAGCGTTTTGATCGGTAATTCCTTCGCCGCTTTGACGATAGCGGACTCCAGATTGGGGTGTCGAAACATCCTGGAAGATGTGATCCCACCACTGGGATGGCTGATGCCATCTTCAACGATGCACCGAATTATGCTCCCAGCAGGACTCAGGTCCCGTTCAAAAAAACGAAGAAAACACTGATTTGGTTGTCCGGAAACGTTTTTTATTTCGTCAACACGGAATAGTGGTGTTAAGCGATTCCAGACTTCAATCCCCTGGATTACTGGCTTTAGAGCGAGTTGGACAGTTTACAACTGTCGACACTCCAACCTGGAATTTTCCCGAAAATTCCGGTTGGGAAAAAAGGACAATTCCTGAAAATTCACTTTATTTTTCCGATCAAAACGCATTTTAAATGGTTTGATTAATGAATGGCCGAAGCATTAAAGGCGTTGTATACAAAATGAAAGAGGCATTCTGATTTTTTTTTTAAATATTCTACAAATCTAAGCAGCATTTCTATGTAACTTTTACGTCTTATGTTATTTTTTTTTTGTGAACTACTGACTGTGTGCGATTAATATCACCAAACATAGAATTTTGCCTTCATATTACATCTAGTTGTGCCGCGAAGCTTTTGGTTGAAATTGGTCAACCGGAACCTCTACTTTCTTCAATTTTTTTCGAAAACTGCTTCAACAATTTTCTTTAAACTTGTTGCAATACTTAGACTCATTAATGCCTACAACTTTTATTTGAAACTTTTTTCTGGGAATAATTAAATAAGAAGGGTTTTGGAGTTAAGGGTGGGAGTTCATATATGTACATAGTCAGTGTACGTACATTTCTGTTTATGACCAGGGCCTTTCAGAGGTGGGACAGAAGGGGCATTTGCCATGGGCCCCATAATTTAAGGGACCTCATTTTCCAAGATTCAAAAGTAGCAAAATCAAAGATCATTTAGTGTACTGAAAGGGATAACAAATTTCTTACGATCAACAATGAGTCAAGATCGACTGGATCTTGACATCGAAATGGATTGGCGACGCAAAACATAAATTAATTTTTTCTCCCAAGTTTATACTTTTCAACGAATGTGGAGGAGGGAGGCTCCAAATATCAGTTGCCCCAGACCTCGCATAGAGCCTCTGAGACGCTCTATTTATGAAATAATAGCTTTGTTCGCGGGTCTCATTCTAAACCAATTACGAATCAATTCAAGACAGATTTAGGATTATCGCCAAGCGTATACACGCTTTTGAATCGAGTAACGGTCCGATGTTCGCGGTTCACAAGAAATTCGTTCGTTACCGATTCAGAATTGGTTCTAGCGATTCTCGGATTTTTGTTAGAGCGAAAAAGTCGATTCTCTTACTCATGCGCAGTTTGATAACTCGTGGCTAGTTCAATGTCCAGTTTCGCTGTCAACGTTCAATTTAATAAACAATTTTCGTGAGTTCTCGTTAATCTTCGTCTAGTTCGGAACAATTCTAAAGTCCATAAGTGTGCATGCGCTTGGCGATAATCCTCAATCTAACTGATTCGTAATCAGTTCAGAATGAGACCCGCGAACAAAGCTATTAATAGATTATTCTATTTATAAATTTTCAACCATTGGTGGATTTTATTTATGTTCTCTTAACCAACAGCGAGTTTCAAGTAAAAGAAAGTACTGTGACGCGTCGCAGCAACTATTATTAAAAACTAATAAAAAAATATTTTTAGAAAACTTTTTTTACCGTAGAACATGCTGGAAGTCAAAGCATACTGAAGATAAGAACATGAAATTTGTAAGCGTGATTCTTGAAAGAACAATGACTTCCACGGAGGAAGGACCTATTCGAAATGCCTTCTCTAGATAGCTCATAGAGGGGGTTGAAAAAAAAGGAGGAGATTTTACTTTAAGACATATTTTAGCCTTATAATATTGAAGTTCTAAAACTTAAAATTGATTTTTGTTTTTTTGTTTCAGGAATTATACTATATACGTTTATTCAGTTCCATTCAACGCCGGCGATCGTAACAAGTGCATTTATCGGACTGGGAATTGTCTTTTGTGGATGCGCAATGGTACACAATGTGTTTGTGTGGCAGAGGGAAAAGACGAATGCGGTTAAAGCACTGGCACTACAACATGCTCAGGAACAACGGGAGGCGGCGGCTCAGGCGATCGCATCTTCGACCCACATCTATTCGAACAGCTCGAGTCACCAGCAGCCGCATAACACCAACATCAGTATCACGAATCCGAACTTATTGAATTCGTCATCGCCTCATCTTATCTATCAGAACCATAGTCATCACAACCACCTGATGAACAACAGCAACCACTCGTTTGCTCATCACGGTCCCGTGCCGACGATGTTAAATCACTCGCACGTGTCGAATGTCGGTCCGTATATAATCAGACCGTCGACAAATACACCGCCAACACCCACGTCGCCGGGTGGAATCGGCAAGTTGACGGTGGCTGTTGGAGGCCACGGTGGAAACCATCGAGAAGCAAGTGGTAGCATCAGTCCGGGAGCTCCTCTCACGATGAACACCACCGGCTTGGATATGAGCAGTGTCGGAACGACCAACTCACCTCACGAACTATCAACTCTTGTCTGACCCTCATTCAAGTCATTGTACATATATCTTGCCTGCACCTATCTTATAAAAGGAACATTTAAAAAAAATTGTATATAGTATAAATAAAAAAATGTTCAATATAAATAAGACGGGGATTCAAAAATGGCACACCTTGATATTAAAAAGCTTCAAATGGAAATAAAACCGTTCAATGTACAGCACAAGTCATGTAAAAATCTGTACAATTTTCTTATAGTACATGACATGTACCGTACAATGTACGATTTTAATTCCATCTGGAACAAATCAAATTTCGAAAATTGAGGTGTGTGACTTTTTGAAACTAAACCTTAAGCGTATGTATTAAGTACAGGACATTATGTAGTCCGGTAAAATTTTAATTTGTCCAAAATGATATTTTACCGAACTATGTGTGTTACAAAAATGGTGGATGAATGATTTATTTTTTTATATGAAAACGATGACCAGATAGTATCAAAAATGAGATTTTCCATCAAAGGTTTTCTGTGTTGGAAAATAAAAAATAACATGAAACAATGTGGAAATGGTATTTTGAATTTTTTCCACTTAGAAAACAAGGTAGAAAATCTCAATCAGTACAAACGATGTAATTTATAATGCGAGTATTTTTACACTTAAGAAAAATTGATTGTGTTTGCTTTAATTAAGTACATAGTAACGAACATAGCAAAATAATTTAAAATACAAAAAGCTAAGTTCATTGTAACTATTTTTTTTTAAATATTTTCGGAAAATTTATAAGAAATTTATTTTATTTAATATTGTCGTACTCCCAATGTATGTATTATATTTGTAATAATGTCACATTGTGTTGTATATAATTTTTATTATCTTTAGCTCTTCGATAATATTCAGTTGTACTTTTTATGGTATTATAGAGACGAAAAAATTATTTACGGACAGATTTTATCAATATTTATACAATTTTGAAAAATAAATAAATATATATTATGTATTACATATTTGCAAAATGGAATTTTTATTTTGAATCCTTAGGATCGTCAAGTTTTACTTTTTAACGCAATCGTATCCTTTTTTTTCCAAATTGGGTAGACATTTTTTTTTCTCGAACGTTCAATCACATGTGTAGGCAATTTTTTGAGACAAATGTAATTTTAAACGCATTAATGTCATATCGATTGCCTATACACAACCTAGTTAAATAATTATTTGAAACTTTAATAAGTTATCCTATTCGAAAAAGGACTACCTATTAATCAGGATGCCACCTGCGTAGGAATATAATTTTTTTTTTTTGAAATTAATGAGAAAAAATTTTTTACCCTTATGATGATTTAATAAAAATTTGTAAGATTGAAAATAACGAATATCTAAGAAGGGACCAAAACTTAATAAAATTTGTAACGTTAACTATTCTGATCTTTCTCTCGACTATTTACATTCTGAGTTTTGACATTTGAAATCTCAACTGAAATTTTCTTGGCGTATGTTTGGAAATATATTAACGATATTAATACTTTTACACAATAACTTTATATAGAAGTTTCCTCGAATTTCTTGTATGTTCCCTTATAGCCTAGGTGTTATAGACGTCAGCCAAGCAGTGGACCACGGTTCGATTCCAGCACCCTTACCCGGATTTTTTTCTAATGTTAATGTATTTCTATATGTATTACAGCTTGAATTTTCATATATTAATGTTCATTTGAATTTTCCAGTTATCCTCCGATTAAATTCGATCCTTCAATCGTTCAAGTCCTTCGTGACTTGAACGATCGGATGGATTTAAGTTTTTTTTTTCTCATTATATTTTGAAAATATCATTGGACATATTTTAATTTGATTAGGGATTTTTAAATAGCTTTCCTTAAAACAAAAATTTTGTCGGAAAATTAGGTGGTAAATTTTCCAATTTTCACTTTTAGGAATGCGAGGTTTGAATCGTGCTTCAATTTTCAGCCGATTCCCAAATTTTCATTTTATATTATTCCATTTTTTGATGCGGCGCCGCATCAAAACCGCGCCGAAATCTGAGAAATTCTTGAAAAAGTGGCAAAATTGGCACTTTTTGCAACTTTAACGGCGAATATCACGTTAACAAACGATCGTGCGTTAACGACCGTGACATCGTTGGAATCCGCGTGAATTACTCTATCGATTGACATTAATAAAGTCCCGGAAAAGCTTACGGGAAAGATTTTAAAATTTCGACTTTTCAGATTTTTTAAATCCCTGATGAAACCATCGAAGAAAAAAAGTTGAATTTCATGGACGAATTTTTCGATGAAATTCAGAATATAGATAGAGGAAGATGTAAACGAAAAAGTTATCGTATCAGATTTTCAAAATATTATGTCGTTTCCGAGATAATCGTGATTTTCGATTTTATAAATTCCCCGTTAACGAAGTCAACATTTTTTAAGATTTTCGACTGTAAAAATAAGGTACTTACCGCGCCATCTCTCCACAATACACTGAACTATTTCTGAACTTATAATTTTAGTTCAGCGTATTGCGGAGAGATGGCGCGGTAAGTACCTTATTTTTACAGTTGAAAATCTTAAAAAATGTTGACTTCGTTAACGGGGAATTTGTAAAATCGAAAATCATGATTATCTCGGGAACGATAAAAGATTTTGAAAATCTGATACGATAACTTTTCCGTTTACATCCTCCTCTATATATATTCTGAATTTCATCGAAAAATTCGTCCATGAAATTCAATTTTTTTCTCGATGGTTTCATCAGGGATTTAAAAAATCTGAAAAATCGAAATTTTAAAATCTCTCCCGTAAGCTTTTCCGGGACTTTCTGGATGCCAATCGATAGAGTAATTCACGCGGGTTCCAACGATGCCACGGTCGTTAATGCACGATCGATAGTTAACGTGATATTCGACGTTAAAGTTGCAAAAAGTGCCAATTTTGCCACTTTTTCAAGAATTTCTCAGATTTTGGTGCGGTTTTGATGCGGCGCCGCATCAAAAAAAAAAAAATGAAAATGACAAATGAAAATTTGGGGATTGGTTGTAAATTGAAGCACGATTCAAACCTCGATTTCTCAAAAGTGAAAATTGGAAAATTGCCAACCAAATTTTCCGACCAAATTTTTGTATTAAAAAAAACTATTTAAATACCCTTAATCAAATTAATACATCCAATGATTTTTTCATAATATAATGAGAAAAAAATAAAACGTATTTTCAATCCAACGACTATTGAAGCCACGAAGGACTTGAACGATCGAAGGATCGAATTAAATCGAAGGATAACTGGAAAATTCAAAGGAACATTAATATATGGTAATTCAAGCTGTAATACATATAGAAATACATTAACATTAGAAAAAAATCCGGGTCAGGTGCTGGAATCGAACCGTGGTCCACTGCTTGGCTGCTGACGTCTCTAACACCTAGGCTATAAGAGAACATATAAGAAATTCGAGGAAACCTCTATATAAAGTAAATTTCTTCATATAATTTCAAAGTGTTAATATAAAATTCCACCCTTGCGCCTAAGTTCAGTCGGGACTTCCCAATTGATTTTCGCGATGAAACTAAAAATATTGATAGTCCATAATAAAATCGGAAGAGTTGTCGTTTCCGATTTTTTCTTTTTTTGTCCTTTCCAAGTTGTTCGTAATTTTCGATTTTACAAATTCCTATTATGCTTTGTATAGACAACCCACATAACATTTATGTATAATGTGATTGTCTGTGTTAAACGATTCATGAATTTTTCTGAAGATCGAAAATTACGACTATCTCGGAAAGAAGCAAGATCTGAAATAAAAAATAGGGATGGTTATAGAAATAAAAAGAAATATTTTAACAAATTAAATATTTATTATACTATAATATCGAATTCAGTGATCTACACATTTGGATTAGTAAGGAACTTGGTCATGTTAATTTTGAAAATTATGCTTTTTGATGGAAATTTTACATCTACCGTAAGAGCTTTTTATTTTTTATATCGTAGCTTCGAAAGGATGGAAAAATGGGTTTGTACAACATATGATTTTTATATTCAGGAGCATTTCGTGAGACGTGTCACTTGTCAAGTGAGACGACTGTTCAAATACGTATTTTGTAAGCTTTTGCTTCACGGTATTTGTCATGTACGCAATGATTTTTTTTAAGTACAATGGTACCTCGACATACGAGTTTAATTCGTTCCGCAACCTAGCTCGTATCTTGAATTACTCGTATCTCGAATTTTATCTTTTATCTCTATTAAAAAGATCAGATGCACGACCTGTTGCAACTTTTTGAGACCTTCGACCTGCTAAACCAAACTCGTATCTCGAATTTCGCTCGTAACTCAAAACAAAAAATCACTCGCTCGCCGGCTCGTATCTCGAAAAACTCATATGTTGGGGCACTCGTATGTCGAGGTACTACTGTATTCTTTAACATATTGTGGTAAAAGTATTTTGGAACGAGGAAGTCACAAACTTTTTCTTGAAGTGAAAATTGTTGTCTCACCTGACAAGTGACATGTTTTACAGGATGTATTGATTTTAAAGTAAAAACTTTTGCTATTATTAGTATAATAAATAAATATTATAAAAAAATGAAAAACCGACTTCAAAACAAATAAAAAAATCTTAAACAAGAAATGCACCAAAAAGTAACAAAATAATAGCGTATCCTTGTGGTATCTACAACTTACAAATTCTAAGGATGATACAATGTACAACTATTGTTATTTTTAGAGTTGGTGTCAGCCAAGAAAATGCGACTATATTGGTACTTAGCAAAAAACAAGAATACCTTATGAAATTTATTTTTCAAATGAACTTTAAAAACAATATACTCGAACTGTGACAATATCTAGCGACTTTTAAACTACAAAATACCAATAACCAACAAAACCATTTTACAAATGAGCATCAATATTTATTTTCTTGGCTGACACCAACTCCAAAAATAACAATAGTTTTACATTATATCATCCTAATAATTTGTAAGTTGTAGATACTACAAGGATACGCCATTATTTTGTTACTTTTTAGTGCATTTCTTGTTTAAGATTTTTTATTTATTTTGAACTCGGTTTTTCATTTTTTTATATTTAACTGATTAACTGATTTTATTTTCTTGAAAATGGTTAACCTTCCAAACGCGCTGCTCATATGAGGCCGCGCCGTTTAATATTAAAAGTTACTACATCATCCCTTTTTGCCCTTAAGGGTTGAAATTTTTTGCTTTTAAATGTAATAGCAAAACTAAGTGGATTATTCTTTCCAACAGAAAAAAAGTTATCAAAATTCGGTTAAATGTCACTATTTCATCCCCTATTTTCATCCTTAAGGGGTGGATTTTTTTCTTCAAATTGAAATGTGAACAATTTAAAGGTACGTTGTATGTAATAGAAACAAAATTATCAAAATCGAGCTATCCAATAAGAAGTTAGTTTTTCATCCCTTAGTTTTCAACCCTTTAGAAGTGAAAGATTTTCTTCAAATTAAAACTGGACCCCACAAAAAGCACCAGCTTTCAAATAAAAATAAACTTATCAAAATCGAGCTATCCAATAAGAAGTTAGTGTTTCATCCCTTAGTTTTCAACCCCTTAAAAGTGGAAGATTTCCCTCAAATTAAAACTGTACCCCACGGAAAGCACCAGCTTTCAAATAAAAATAAACTTATCAAAATCGAGCTATCCAATAAGAAGTTAGTGTTTCATCCCTTAGTTTTCAACCCCTTAGAAGTGAACGATTTCCTTCAAATTAAAATGGAACCACACGAAAAGCACTGGCTTTCAAATAAAAAAATAATTTTCAAAATCAAGCTATCCAATAAGAAGTTAGTATTTCATCCCTTAATTTTCAACCCCTTAGAAGTGAACGATTTCCTTCAAATTAAAATGGGACCATTCGGGAAGCACCAACTTTCAAATAAAAAAGAATCATCAAAATCGCTTTACCCAGTCGGAAATGCTGAGGTAACAAACATTAAAAAAAAAAAATACAGTCGAATTGAGAACCTCCTCCTTTTTTTGAAGTCGGTTAAAAATAGTGTGGAATGTGTGAGAAATTATTAATTTATTTTAAATCACAATGATTTTCTTTGAATTTCATCAATGAAATCAAAGATCTATATTAGAAACGTAGTAAGCAAAAAAAAAAGTATTCTAATTTACTTACATTGGTAATTAATTAAAATATGTATAGATAAAAATGATTTAATTTATTTAAAGACTTTTATTAACTAAATATTAAAATATCCTCGATCATGCTTTTTTGCAGTATAAATCAAGGCATTCACCACCCGTGAAATCCATGATAATCGGTGTGGACGACAACGATAAAGGATCACCATCAAAGATCAACTTTAATAGATCCGAGGAGACGTTCAATTCGGTCGCACATTTATCCAGAAGCACTCGAAAGTCGTCGTTTCGATCGATTGCAACGAAAAATGGCCGCTTCAAATGTTCACATTGTATTTTCAGTTTGATCTCGAATTGACTCTTTTTGGGTGCGACCAAATCGTTCAAATACGGTTTACTAACGAGGCCGCCATCAATTAAACCACCAGAAAAAAGACCAAGTTTCGACGGTGTATCATTCGGCTTAATCATTTGCTTTTCATCGGTGAAAAATACAATCAAGTCTTTTGGCTGGCCCTTCTTCTCGGCATAATAATCGAAAAGGGTAGAAAATGTTTCGTTCGGGTCTAATTCAAATTGTTTATCGATCTCTGATTGCCACAAAACGAGGATCGAGTACTTTTTTATGTTTGGTCCTTGATCTAATTTTTGTATTTTAGGACTTGCTTTTGCCTCGATTTCTTCGTCTGATATAGTAATGGAAGCTTCAACTGGTCTTTTGTTACGTCCCGTAAATTTTTTTCTAGATCTAGTCCGAGGTCTTGGCTCTATTTCTTCCTCAGATAACAAAGTTAGTGATTCGACTAGAGAATTTGGTGTATTGAGCTCATTGAAAGCTAATTCTAAAGATATTCTATCATCAAGGTCTGTGTCTTCATCAGAGATAGTTATACGCCGTTGTGGTTTTCTACCACGAGTTTTTCTCGTACTTGGGGGTACCTCTTTGGAAGTCTTCTTTGTGGATTTGGATGGGACACTTGCAGATGTATCACATTCAGGTTTATCATCGAGTGAAATAATCGAAATATCTTGGCTTGTTATTGAGATGTCTTCGGGATTGTCGGCGATTTCATGTGTCTGCATATCTTTCAACCGCTGATGCGGATCTTTAAAATATTCGTCAAAATCACTGTCAGACGAAGACATTGTTCACTTCTTATCACTTTATGTTCCACTTGAACGATTCTAATTGTTAGAAACTTAAAAGAAAAGACATTCGGCTTACTTAAACTTGATTTATATAGGTAAGTATTAAGTTAATTTTATCTCGAGTTAGAATGACTTCTAAAAGTATTGTAAGGGTAGATTCGTTTTATAAAATTAAAATGAGGGTTAATAGTTTAAAATGTTATTAATTTGTTAAATTATTATATTATTTATGAACTCATGACAATCTGTCACTTTTGAATTGAACATATCAGATCGGATCAACTCGGATTACCTCGGCTAAACTTAAAAAAACGCCATCTCCATTTTTTTTATAGTACGTTAAAATGGTTCATTTCCTTGCTATATTCACGTGGAGTTTATATATTGGCTAACTTGGCTAACGTCAAATGACAAGTGTTTTTTTAATAATTAATTTTCTTTGATTAATTACAATCTTAGATTAATCACAATTTTTATATCAATTTTCTAGTATTTTTTCTATCAAAACACCATCAACTAGCCATTGTTAAATATTTGTTTGAGAAATAAAATTTGTATGTAAACCCTAGGAAAAAACGCGCATCTAAACAAATAATGTTTTTAACAATACGAACTGGAACTGTTTTAAATTGTGACCAATTTTAAGACACATCGAGTCGAGTGGTGATCCTTGGATTGTTTAAGATAAACACTTGAAAGTGGAAAGATCACATCGTGCGGCCCACCAGCTATTTACTGTTGAAGTCCCACCAAGGTTTAGCGAAAATGTCGTCCCGATTACGACAGCCAGGTGATTTAGTCGACGAAATCCAATCTCCTGTCATATCATCGACGGAATTTCCTTCGTGTCTAAATCGTGAGAGTCACGGCTATTGCGAGACATTTCATTTGGTCAGAAGTCGCGTGCGGCGCCGCAGAGGTCTTCACGAGTCCTCCGACCAACGCCTTTTTCCTTGTCAAGACTTTCATTGCCTTGTTGGTGTCAGCGATCAAATCGTAGACTCTCCCAATATTCCCAACAGTCCTCGGTTTCCTGCCTTCACCTCCAGACGAGATCGCAACTTAAGTACTCCTCAATCATCCTTCCTTCTATATAATCTTCACTTATAGTACGAGAGCTAGCGACGTCGAAAAAAAAAGAATTTTAGGTCGGCCAGTTTTTATATATGTTATCTCTCGCACTATCCCGGACATCATAGCTTGTAGCGGGCAAACTAGCCACTTTACGAAAATTAGTCACTGGACATTTTTTTTTTATGTAAAATGTTATTTTCTACAAATTTCATCTGAAAAATTTTTTTTCTGAAAATGTCAATATTTTACCTGTACAGGTACGATGGGCACTAATAAACACAACCCCTCCCGACAGCCAAACAGCCCATATGATGTCCGGGATAGTGCGAGAGATAACATATATAAAAAGTGGCCGACCTAAAATTCTGTCTCGAAAACGTTGCTAGCTCTTAAACTATAAATTCAAATAGCCTAACATAAAAATTTTATTTTTAGACCCAAGTTCAAGTCGAGCGAAAAATGAGGACTCCCTAGACTCGTCGCAATCGACCACATTGACCATAGTCGTTATCTTTATTAGTGCCCTATTTGCCTTATCGCTAGTCTACATGAACTTTCCAGATCTGGACGAGTAATAAAATAATATAAAAAAATTTTCATCCAATTAAATCTAAATCTTTTAAAAATAAATTTTAGAAGCGAGAAAAAATTTATGAAACTACCATGGAATATTGAAGAGGCCAAGAGTCTGGGTCTCGTCCTGAGCCGATATAAGGACAAATATTTTTTCACCGTATTAACAGGAATTTCAGTCGTCTATGTATTGTATCCTTTTTACTATTGAAAATCTAAAACCCTGAAGGGTGGAAAAAATTAAATTTCGCTGACTTTGAATTTAATTATTATATTTCACAAATACCATTCACTAAAATTCACAACACAAATTATAGAACTAGATAAGTCGCTGATGACCTTGGACGTTCCAAGCGACAATAAATAAACAAAAAAAAATTATAAATTAAAGTAAATCTAAAAATCACAAACGAAAAATCCAAATTGTTAATTTTTTATCTCCAGATCCGTATTTCAAACACCATTCGTTCCTCATCAGTGGATCAAATTGAAGTGTCTTCGTGCTGATTCACCTAATGGTGAATTTTACATTTACTTTAATTTATAATTTGTGTTGTGAATTTTAGTGAGTGGTATTCCTGAAGGGTATATTAAAAATGTTAAGTACTTTCCTTAATAAAACATAGCTTACAAACATTCGCCATTCCCGGTTCGATATTTTTATCGATAATGTCCGGCTTTTTATTCCCATTTCCAATCGCGTTAATTTTGATTTGTTCCTGTTCAGCTTTAGGAGCATCGCTGTGTTATCTCCTATCACAACTATTTGGTCGTCGGATCGTTCGTAAATTTTTCCCGGAACGTGCTGCCAAGTGGGCTGCTACCGTTGATAAACACAAAGACCATCTTCTCAACTACATTCTGTTTCTACGGATGACGCCACTTTTACCGAATTGGTTTATCAATTTGGTGGCGCCCGTTATTGGAGTTCCGGTTCGACCGTTTGCTATTGGTACCTTCTTCGGCGTCGCGCCTCCTTCATTCATCGCGATCCAAGCCGGACAAACACTGCACAAAATGACGTCGTCAAACGACGCATTTTCCTTCACGTCCATCATCCTCTTAGGTATTTTCGCATTTATCTCCCTCATACCCGTGGTATGGAAGAAGAAATTTCAAGAGAAACTCGATTGAAATTTCACTTCTAAGACATTTTATCGTTTTTTGTTATTCCAATATTTGGAAGTTTCACAAATTAATTTATTTAATCGATAAGTGGATTTTAGTTTTTAACACAAAAAATAATTTATACCATCTAAGATAGATGGAGAGGGTAAATTGTTAATAAATCAATGTATTTTGTTTAAAATAAAATAAATTATATGTTTTACGAGTTTTTTTTTTTTTTTTTTTTTTTTTTTAACAAAACGATGTGATATAAGTTAGAGAAAACGATGAGTCGTCATCGGAAGACTGTGGAGACGGCAAGCTTATCGGACGCCAGTACCACCAATTGTAGTAAACTAAAAAAAAAAAGTAATAATTGCATTAGCGGATAGGCGTAAGAAGTGAAACTTCTTTTGCTCAGACATCATTTTTAATTAGTATTAACATTCTCATTCATGATCGAAGTATTTATTTTATGAAATCTTGGTATTTTGGACAAAAAATATCTGCTGCGAGGCGTCCCAGTACTTTCTTTTATGAAACTCAATGTTGGTTAAAAAAAACTACAGGGTGCGCCATCTAGACAGGGCCTATTGAAATGTTGAATAACTCCGCCATTTTTCAGCCGATTTTGACAAATCAGCCAGATTCTGAAACGTCAGTCTATGCCATTATAGTCATGGATCGGTTTACGCCAAAAAAACGGGCTGAAATTGTAGCGCTGTACATTGAAAACAATCGTTCAACTGTGAAAACTGTGCGTGCGTATCGTAAGAAATATGGGAGACATTCGGCGCCTTCCGCCAAGACAATTCGTACTTTGGCGAAAAATTTCTTTGAACACGGGTCTGTAGCTACTCGCCCGCGACCCATTCGACCGCGTCCGCGACGCTCCAATGAAGTTGTTGAAGCGGTGAGAGAGAGTGTTGCCGAAAATCCAAGTGTGTCGTATCGGCGTCGTTCTCAGGCGCTGAATGTGAGTGGAACCACTTTAAGAAGAATTTTGAAGGATGATCTCCATCTTTTTCCATACAAAGTGCAACTAACCCAAAGATTGTTGGAAACGGACAAGCCGCGTCGCCTCGAATATGGGAATACGATCGCAAGAAAGATCGATGCCGAGCCTGATTTTTGGGACCGAATTTTGATGACGGACGAAGCTCATTTTACGCTCTCTGGCGGGGTCAATAAACAAAACTGTCGAATTTGGGGAACAGAAAACCCACACATCATTCACGAAACACCATTGCACGACCAAAGAGTTACTGTTTGGGCCGGAGTGTGCTCGAAAACGATTATTGGACCATTTTTTTTCAAAGTTGGAGAAACCGTCGACGGTGCACGCTATCGTTGGATGTTGGCGCACTTTGTTTGTCCGGAAATGCGGAAACACCGTCTAACAAACTTCCCGGGAGCAAGTTCCCGGGACGCGTTGTGTCAAAAAAGGGTGATTTGGAGTGGCCTCCTCGTTCGCCGGATTTGACGGCGCCAGACTTTTTCCTGTGGGGCTATTTGAAGAGTAAGGTGTATGCCAGCAAACCAAAGACTATTGAAGAACTAAAAGCTAATATTAAAGCGGAAATTGCTGCTATTACGCCCGAAATGTTGTCAAATACAATGAAAAATGCCCAAAAAAGGGCCGCTTTTTGTGTGTCTAATGGAGGCGGTCATTTGATCGATATTGTATTCTGAGTGAATTGTCAATAAATGGCATTGTATACCCTAAATGAATCTTGTTCATTTTCCAAAATCGGCTGAAAAATGGCGGAGTTATTCAACATTTCAATAAGTCCTGTCTAGATGGCGCACCCTGTATAAGTACTTTATAACTATACTTACACCTAAACAGAACTATTGTATGTGCATACAGCCTGTATACATATGGATCATATACGAATTCCCAACTTTCACCCCGGAATTACCCTTATTTGAATTTTCCCAGGAAAAAATTTCAAACAAAAGTTGTAGACATCAATGAGTCTAAGAACTGTAGAAAGTTTAAAGAAAATCGTTGGAGTCGTTTTCGAAAAAAAATGGAAAAGCTCCAAAACTCCTAGAATAAAGTGAAGCTTTCGGATAACCGATTTCAACCAAAAGCTTCGCGGCACAACTAGGCATAATATGGAGGCCAAATTCTAAGTTTGGTGAAATTCAGATGAAGCTTTCGATACGATATGGCTGTCACACACAGGCATTTATCTAAAAACGACTTTTTGGTGTAAACTTGTATTTCCGGTGCAAACTCAAAATCAAAAATTCGATCCAATTACAATACTTCCTTTACTATTAAGTAGTAAAAGAAAGTAATATGTATACACTATACAGCTTATATGTACATAATACTTATGGGTCGGTGACAATTGGGCGGGTGACAATTGGGCGGGGGATAATTGGGCGGAGGACAATTGGGCGGGGACATTTGGCCGGGTGACAATTGGGCGGGTACAACAACCATTATTAAAAGATTGAAATCGAAAATAGTTTTTGAAGCAATAAGGTTGTAATTTTGTTAGGATGCTCATCATTTCATTTTTATTATAATAAAACGTTTAAGGGTACTGAAATCGTGTATCAATAATTATATTTGCCTTATTCCTTACCTTGAAAGTGTAATGGAAGATTTGCTTTAATTTTTAGTTTTGAATTGGTTATTTTTGTATTCATATCATTTTATTTGATTTTTAATCTGATAAATTGTTAGTATGAATCTTTTAGGTTTCATCATTATTGGAAAAGGAAAAGCAAGTAGAATTTTAAATAATAGAAAAAATTGATTTTTTTTTAATTAAAATCGATTTTTGACAAATCGATTAATATTGAATAAAGAATAATCGATTTTTATTTAATCGATTTTTTTCCATTAATCTCACAAAAGCCTAACAAGAGCAGTCAGTGAAACATATTTTGCTTCAGTGTGGGACATACCTCTCTTAAAGAAAATCAATAAATTTCCCAAACTCCATATGAAAATGCCTGAACACACAGGAAGGAATCAACAAAACAATAACCTTCCTCAAAAAAATAGAATTATACGAAAAAATCTAGAAATTCTAATTTAAATACCAAGTAATTGATGACCACGTAGTTAAAAAATGACTTATAAACAAACAAAAAAAATGTATGAATGAATGGACAAAAATGAATGACCTAGGCTAACATGCGCCCGCCCAATTGTTCCCGCCCAATTGTCCCCCGCCCAATTGTCCCCCGCCCAATTGTCATCCGCCCAATTGTCCGGATCCCAATACTTATATACGAATTTTCAACCTTCACCCCAGAACCGTCCTTATTCGAATTTTTCCAGGAAAAAGTTTCAAATAAAATATGTAGCCACTAATTTGTCTAAGAACTATAGAAAGTTTAAAAAAAATCGTTGGAGCCATTTTTGAAAAAGCTCAAAAACTCCAAGAATAAAGTAGAGCTTTCAGCTTATTGATTTCAACCTAAAGCTTCGCGGCACAACTAGATATAATATGAATGCTAAATTCCAAGTTTGGTGAAATTCGGGTAAAGCTTTCAATACGATATGGCTGTCCACACACAGACACACACACACACAGACATGTTTCTAAAAATCACTTTTTTGGACTCAGGGGACCTCAAAACATGTATTTCCGGCGAAAGCTCGAATTCGAAAATTCGACCCGATTACAATACTTCCTTTACTATCTATATAGTAGTAAAAGAAAGTAAAAAAGTTAAAGATGATTTATTTAAAAAAATGCTAAAAAATTTTTTAAATATTTATTTATAATTTTTTGAGTGTTATTTGAGGTGTCCTAACAATTTTTAATCTTCTGATTGAAAAAAAAAATAAATAACTGAAATATTGAGCATGCAGTTTACATGCATTTAAGAAAATTTCGAGGAATTCAATTTTATCCTTTAAATCAAATATTATTTTGATTTATACTAAACATTGTAATTTTATTAACTTGAATTGGAGCTCGTCCTGTTGAAGATCCTTATATTTTTACTGGACAATTAATAACTATTTTATATTTTATATACTTCATTATTAACCCTTTTGTTCATAAAAAAGAAGTATAATCTTCTATTAATTTATAAAATACTAATTTTATTTAACTAAATAAAATAAACTATTAATATTATTTTAATTCCAATAAAAAATAATAAATAATTTAAAGATAAGGGTAAATAACTTTTTCAAGCTAAATATATTAATTTATCATAACTATAACGAGGTAATGTCCCCCGAACTCAAATAAAAACAAAACTAATTTTAAATAAAATATTAAGTTAAATAAATTTAAATAATTAATTAAATAATTTTTTTTAAATAAATTAATATTCTTATAAATAAAATACTTGCATACTCAGCTAAAAAAATTAAAGCAAATCCCCCTCTTCTATATTCTACATTAAATTCAGACACTAATTCTGACTCCTGATTGTTTTAAACCATTAATTGACTCCATCAAAACGAGACATAGATGTTAATCTT
This sequence comes from Sisyra nigra, assembly GCA_958496155.1. Classification (NCBI taxonomy): domain Eukaryota; kingdom Metazoa; phylum Arthropoda; class Insecta; order Neuroptera; family Sisyridae; genus Sisyra; species Sisyra nigra. The sequence goes on along the minus strand of OY292313.1, from coordinate 9,707,735 downwards.
AAAATTTGCCTGATGAAGCCGAAATAAATTTGGCGAAACGTCGCATTTTTCAAATACTGTATTTGCCGGACGATAAGACGCACCGGACCATTACCGATAAGACACACCCCAAAATTTATCTATACATTTTTAGAAAAAAAAAGTATGGTTTGAACTATAAGATGCATCGGACCATAAAACGCACCCTGATTTTAAGTCAAATTTTCAAAGTAAAAAAGTGCGTCTTATCATCCGGCAAATACAGTAAATCATCTATAACCTTTTTTTTTATCCAAAATCCCAAGATTTCATAAAATAAATCATTTTAATTTATTTTATTACTATATAGTAAAATAAGTATTGTAATTGAGTCGAACTTTCGATTTCGAGTCTTCATTGAAAACACACGTTTTGAGGTCTCCGGAATCCGAAGAAATGGTTTTTAGAAAAATGTCTGTGTGTGAAAACGTTGTCTGAATTTCACCAAACTTGGTATTTTCGATCATATTACATCAAGTTGTGTCGCGAAGCTTTTGGTTGAAATCGGTTAACACGATATTCGGTCCCAATTTATTCTAAGAATTTTGAGGTTTTCCAATTTCTTTATCGATAACGGCTCCAATGATATTTTTTGAACTTGCTATAGTTTCCTAGGAAAGCGGTTCCGTAGCTTTCGTAGTATGACGGTCAACAAATAGCGGTAAATGACGTCACGAAGACAACCGTCTTAGCACTGCGGGGTTGTTAACTTAGGCAACTGACTATTAATCTAGAAATTTGAAAAAATCGATTTTTCTTTTCTTTCATATGCTCTAAGCTTAAACCTTTCAGAATATGCCCTTAAGAAGATTTTTCAAAATTTTAATTATTTTTGGACCAGGAATCGTTAATTAAAAAATGTAATTATTAACTACCATTGTTTGGCAACTGGATGTAACTTTACCTGAAACGCGTTTTTCTCGAAACTACTTTTTTCGATGCAGTAGCCACAATATCTCAAGTTCTAATCAGCCGAGTTACTTGAAATTTGGCATGAATTTTCTTTAAACATCTCTCTATCGCACGAACCAACAAAAAATGAAAAATTTAAGTTTGTAATATTTTTAAAAAATCAACAAAGTTAAAAAATGAGTGAAAAAATCGACCTTTATTTTTGAGTAGCCGCCATTTTATGAAAAAATTTTTTTTTTCAGTTTTGGAGGTTCATGCGATAGCGACATTCGTACTTATCAAGAATTCATCATTGTTTTATTTTTCAAATGACCACAAGGGTAGAAATCATAGCGATGAGGACACGGCCTTCCCCCCCCCCTCTACTTCAAAAACGCATAACTCAATGAAAAAAAAATTTTTTAAAAATTAATTTTGTGGACTATCGGAATATAAATAAACAAATGACAAAAAAATGGATAGTAAAAATATCAAATGCTTTTTTTTATCAATTCCCAAACAAACGCTCGAAATTCGGACCTCTAGACTAGAATATCACCTTAAGAGCTCGTTGTAGTGCCAAAATTTTATTTTAATATATACTATCAATTTTGGACACCATACGAATTTTTTTTTAAACGCCCTAAGGATATATAATAGGAAGTTGGATCAATTACAAAATATAAAAACATGTTACGTAATAAATAGTGCCTTAAAGAAGTTTCACTTCAAGAATTTGATCAAAAAAAAAATTTAATCTTACGGATATGTTGAGGGGTGAGAACAACTGATACAGTTCGGCAAGAATTTTGGCATTCATCGGAGGGGCGAAGTATAATCGTTCGTCGGCCGCTAGTTTGTGCGGCAAAAACGTAGCTACATTCCAAGTCAGGATAGGCGTAGGGCTCTGCCCACTTTCCATCGATCATTAGAAATCTTTCGGGACTCTGTCCCGACCAGCTACCACTAACAATCGCCGGTGGTTTTGGAAAAAACGGCCGTAAAACTCTAGCAGGAGTCATGCGATTAATACGCCATAGCACGTGCAACTTTCCATTCACATCGCCATGTTCGGAACTAATATCCATTATCGATTTTACGTTTCGATTGGTCGATTCAACTTGTGAACTTTCTTTGGCAAAGATTTCAATGTGCTCTTGATAGATTTGCTTGAGAAGTTCAACGGTTACATTTTGACTTTTTTCAAAGTCTTCAGTCTAAAATATCAGTACAACAATAAATTGTATGGCAGTAAATTGAAATTGTTCATGGGTTACCTTAACGATATAAGGCATTCCTGATTGATATAAACTAAAATTGTTGAATCCAGTCAAGTCAATGATCGAATAGACGTTTTCACAAGGTGAACAATCCATGTCAGGAACATGAAAGTATGGATTTCGAATTAAACATGATTCATCGTAAAACTCTAAAAAGAAAAAAAAACTTAAGTTATAATGTAAGATGTAAATTGTAAATGGATATTATTATATTGTACTAGCTAATACCCGCCCGCTTCGCTGAGTGTATCTAAATTTAACTGATTAATTGAAAAAGATGATAGATACTTTCAGACTTTAGATCCAAAAAGTTCATCAAAATTCGTAAAACTACTTTTCAAGAAAGGAGATGTTAGCTGTCTCACATCAATTCTATCTATACGATTTTTAGTAAAAAAAAGTACCTGTAGTCCTTCCTTTACGACTTGAAAATTTTTCATACCAAAAGTCATTTAAAGCCATTCAGCTATTTTAGGGGGCATCCATAAATTACGCGAGGCGTTTTTAAAGATTTTTGAAATCTTACCCCCTCCCCTCTGGTAGGATGTCATGAGATTTGGCATATATCATTCCCGCAATCTAATATGATATTTTTCAAAACAAAAAATACGTGATATTTGCGAGACCTTCCCTTTCCCCAAAGTAAGTTTAGATGAGATTCGGCTCGGCCCCATCCGCCCCTGAACGTCTCACGTAATTAGTGGATGTTCCCTTAAAAGAATAGAATAGTAGCTATCCGACAGGATCTTTAGCAAAACTTCATTAAAATTCGTTCCGTTAAGTAACTGTTAATTTTTTGCAATTTAGAGTTTATTATCTTAATACGTTTATTTATAATTAGCTGATACCCGCTCGCTTCGCTGAGTGTATCTAAATTTAACTGACTGATTAAAAGATTCCCTACGTTCATAGCGAAATATAAAAATTAATCTATTTTGACAGAAAAAGATGATAGATCCTTTCAGACTTTAAATCCAAAAAAAGTTCAGCAAAATTCGTAAAACTACTTTTCAAGAAAGATATGTTAGCTGTCTCACATCAACTTCTTTACGGTTTTTAATAAAAAAAAGTACCTGTATTCCTTCCTTTATGACCTGAAAATCTTTCATGAAAATGTCATTTAAAACCGTACAGCTATTTTAGGGGACATCCATTAAGTGCGCCAAGCGTTTTTTGCTATTTGTGAAATCCCCTCCCCGCCCCTCTGGTAGGATGTCATGAGATTTGGTATATATCATTCCCCCAACCCGCAATTTAATGTGATATTTTTCAAAACAAAAAAATACGTGATATTTGCGAAACCTTTCCCTTTCCCCAAAACAAGCTTAGATGAGATTCAGCTCAACCCCATCGGCTCCTGAACGCCTCACGTAATTAATAGATGGTCCCTTAAAAGAATAGATTTGTAGCTATCCTACAGGATCTTTAGCAAAACTTCATTAAAATTCGTTCCGCTAAGTATTTGTACATTTTTTGAAATTTTTAGTTTATTATTTTAATACGTTTATTTCTAATTAATTTCTTCGACAATGAACAATGAAAAAATTCAAATATTTAAAAAAATGTCATTTTTATTTTATCGGATGTTAAATTGAAATTCATATTTATTTTCCAGTAAAATTTGTCATTTTTTTATTTCAACTTTGTAGAGATTTCTTTCGTTATTGTGTAAAATTGGTAGGGCCTTCTTGAGGAAAATGCATTAAAATTCTATTTCACGAACTTTATCGATACTTTTTAAACGTACGGTTCCTGTAGGATATTGATTTTGTCATCCCATGTGGACCATGCATTATTCTATCCTTAAAAGTTAAAAGTAAGCTATATCATTCTTCCCCAAACTACCACATTGCAAAAATCATATCAATCTTTAACTATGTGATAAACAAAAAACATATCTATCCCACGAGAATAGTACATCTCTCCTGTGTAAAAAGTAGATCAAGTCTTCTTAAGGAAGAGGAATTAAGACTCTATTTCGTGAACTTTAACGAAACTGCTTTTAATAATCCGTTCCTATAGAATACATACTTGTTTTACTATCCCATGGGAACCGTTCATTATTCCGGTATAAGAAGTAACCTATATCATTCTCTGACCCCTAAACAACTACATTGTAAAAAAGGAAGTTTATCTTTTGCTCTGTAAAAAACAAAAAAATATCTCTCCCACGGGATCCGTACATTTTTTCTGAATAAAAAGTATATGTTTCTGGATAAAACTATTATTACAGCGGATTATGATCTATATCTATGCGAAATTTCTTCCAGATCCATTCAGTACTTTTTGAGCGAAAGAGCAACAGACATCCATTCTTACAAACTTTCACGTTTATAATATTAGTAAGGACTATAACGCCGGTTGTGAGATGTACAACTACATAAGAACATAATCGAATGTTTACCTGTTAACGATGGAAATATCGTAATAACCGGGATGGCAAGAAGTCGCAACAGTTTCAAACTAGGATAAATTAAATCTTGAACATTTCGCATCACCAAACTCAATGTTGGTTGATGATTATTTAAGACAACTGTTAAAATGATTGTACTTAATAAAATATATAATAAAAACTTGATCACTCGAACCAGTCCACATTTCCATGTAAAGCGTAAACGCTTTTTCTTAGGCAATTTACTGTTTAATGTGAAAAAGCAATCAGTAAACATTGAATTTATTTCATTTTCTGATAAATTCAATTCTTTGGCAAGTTGTCGCAGCTGCTCGACGCTATGCGAGTATTTGGCAAGAATTTCTTTCTCGTCGAAATTTTCACTCATTTTCCTTTTATAAATACTTTAAGTCCCTCAAAAATAATCATTTTATTTAAAATATAAAAAATAAAACTATTTTAAAATCAAATTTCCCGAAACTTCATAACTTTGACAGATCAACTTCAAACCCGACTTGCTTAGGTTTAGTTCTTCGCTATTACAGACGCCACAGACGCCATCTCGTTAAGAAACTACCAAAACTACAAATTTAAATTTCCATTGTAAAAAATTAACAATGTAATATTTCAGATTTAAAATTTAAATAATACACAAACTTTATAAAAAAAATAAATTTAAATAATATAGTCCATAAAAAATGGTCCATCACTTAAAGCATATTGCATTAACGGTAGATCGTATGGAAATGGAAAATATTCGACGTTTTCGGGGACTTCATCTTGGTAAATGTTTCGCACGGCAAACGCTCGTCTTTGTGTAACAAACTCGGGAATGAACAGGACACCAGCTTCATACGAACGAATGATAAATCGGTTTTCAATCTTGGACGATGGACTGAAGCCCCAGGCTGCTTTTGAGAGATTAGCACTGGTCAACATAAACCAAGCCATTTCTGTTGCATTCGGTGAGACTCGACAATAAGTTTTAATGTGTGGAACAGCTCGAGATCGATGATTGAGATGTGCTTTCCATTGACTAAAATAAAAGCTCAAATATTTCAGTATACATTTCATATGATATAATTCACTAGAAGTAAACCATGATAAGCCGAATTCATAATATCAGCGTACTACTCGAGATATGTATTTCCATGAAGCATACAATTTTTTACTTCAAATAGAACTTTTTTCATTTCAAAAGCAACATTTATAATTTCAATAAATTTTTTTACAGTTGAATTTGAAATATCTCACATGAGAATGGGAGACTGAAGAATTTGAATAAAATCCCACATCTCATCTCACCAGTGGGGAGGGAGACGGAAAATCACCCAAAAGCGCTTTACGCATTTAATAACTGTCCCTTTAGAATCAAAATATGTGTATATTAGTGATGAAACGAATGTCCGATTTTTCACAATGTTGGCTTTCAAATAAATTCCGCGTAAAATGCTAATTATGCTAAAAATATTAATTGTTTTGTTATTTGAATTTGTTAATTATTTAAATAGAAAAAAAAATATTATAATTAAAGCGACTTATCAACTTGGATACCTACTAGAAGTTTAACTTTTTTTTTGTTTTCTGTAAAAGATATTTAAATTTTATTATTTAACTAGCTGGTCCCGCCCGCTTCGCTGAGCGTATCTAAATTAATCTGGTTGAGTAATAGAAACCTTCATCCCAAAATAAGAAATTCAGATATTTCAACAAAAAAAGACAGATAGATATTTCTAGATCTTTGATTCATATAAAGTTCTTGAAAATTCGATAAACTATTTTTCCAGGAACAGATTTCTTATAGCTATCTAGAAAAGCTATCTTATAGGTTCTATACGTTTTTATGAATATTATAAAATACCTATACTTGTGTTCCTTAAGTATAGCAATACAATTTGAAAATGTTGAATGTATTAAATATTTAATTGAGTCTTTCGCCGCGTTCAAATTTTTCAATATGTAGTTAAAAAAGTTGAGTAAGTGGAGTAATTGTTGACTGTTTAAATATAATTTAACACGCTTATTTATAAAAATTATAGGTATTCGAAAATTAACAATAAAACAAATTTCAATGTTTCAAAAATTTTTATTATTAATCTATCGGATGTTAAATTAAAAATCATATTTTCCAGTAAAAATTGTCATTTTTATTTCAACTTTTTTGGAGTAATTGTGTTAAAACGTCATTTTACGAACTTTTAGGAAAGCTTTTTTAAAAACACGATTCCTGCAGGATAAGTACAATTGTTATGTTATCTTTTGAGAACCGTGCATTATTCTAACATAAGAAATAATCTATACTATCCTTTGACCTCTCAACTACCCTATTAGCCTTTTTCCTAGGAAGATTTAAAAAAGATCCGCTAGGGGCAGCACCGGTGGTGCGGTACATATATTTTGAATTCTCTATTGACAATAACGTCAAACGTATAGAATTATAATGGAATTAACGGAAGACAATGTACCTGGAGCAAAATTGAAATTCGCAAAAGTGCAAGATCATCTTGTCCGGGATTTAAAACGATGACTTGCATGTCGTGGCTTAACCGTGTCAGGTAATAAAAATTTCCTAGTTGAAAGGTTAGTTGGTTCATAAATTTTCTCGTATATGTCATTGTGTTGTTGACAATTTTATTATTTTAAATAAACTTAATTGTTTTCTTTTGAGAATTGAAGAATGCATTGCAAACGGTAATGATAAAAAATTTTTCGTTGGAATTGATTGTGGTAAATGTCTAGCGGATAAACAGCAACGCATTAAATTACTCAACCCAACTCGACCAAGTTCAACATCATGCAGTTTTCCTACTACAAACTGGGCAAATTTTCCATCCCACGTTATTCCTCGTTCTTTTTGCTATGCTATAATGTATAATTATATTACTATCGGTCCTATTGATACTTTAGATTTGAATGCTACTTTATCTGACGATGACGAACAGTTTCTAAATTGTGGTAACTCGAAAGCACTTCAAAGGGGAAGATAATATTGTTTGAGTGACTTTGTGTTAAATATGAAGATAATGAAGATAATAATAATAAATTTTTTTTGTCAACTTGTGGTTTTATAAAAGGTGCAAATTTGACACCATCCTGCTTGTATCGACTATCAGGCGTACAATAAGCGAATGCACAATGTTTTGTAGGCATGACAATTTTTTTAAAAATTTTTTTGATCACAATATTTGTTTATTCTAATAATAAACAGACGTACGTTTGACGTTATTGTCAATAGAGAATTCAAAATATATGTACCGCCCCACCGGTGCTGCCCCTAGCGGATCTTTTTTAAATCTTCCGAGGAAAAAGGCTAATTGCAAAAAATCATGTCAATATTTTGCTCTGTGAAAAACAAAAACTGGTTTGCAGCATGGTGTTATATAACCCATAGCCCTACTCGATAAATGAACTACCTAACACAAAAAGAATTTTTCAAATCGAACCAGTAGTTCCTGAGATTAGCGCCTTTAACCAAACAAACTCTTCAATTTTATATATGAGTATAATTAGTATTAAAATTCTAGTTATAATCTGCTTAGTAAGTACAATTCGTACATTATAAATTGCAACAAGACTTATTAGACTTAGAATAATATTACTACCTTAATTGATTGGATTCTTAAGTTCGTTAAAAAATATATATAAAAATTTAGAAATAAAGTTTTTGTAAACGTAAAGAAGAAATTAAATTTTTTATTTTTGTTGTGCTTTTTTCATTATTTATTGAACTAAAAAAAAAAAGTATTTTTAATTTAGTGGCCTATCTCAAAACTGTTCCCTGATCATTTAGTTATTTAAATGTTTTAATGAAATAAAAAAATTGTGATGTGACCCTCTGTGTTTACTAGGAAAGCTCCAGGCTTTTAAAGAAAGCCAGCACCTGCCTAGGAGCTGCCGTTGCTATCTCGACAGACGGCATGTCCGTTTTTTCGAGATGCTGCAGTCATTTTGAACACTAGTCCAGTTCTGGTTTACTTCTGATGAATAATATGAAAATTTATGAAAAACTTACCACATCAATGATTGAAGCCATTGTTGTCTCATATGGGTTTCTTTTCGATACGGCAAACACCCCCCACCCAGAAGATTATCATGGCTTTTCCTCACGTTTTCCAATGACGGATAAACGAGTGAAATGTTCGGAGGCGTCATTAAAGCCTTGATCTTACTCTTACTCAGACTCGCTCGAAATTGGCCGTGTAACCATGAGCTAACATTAGGTCCGAGAGAGCCGATACTTGAACACTGAGCAATTATCGACCAAGAACTTCCCGAATTTGGTGGATCCAATGGCAACGTGCAATGATCTGATAAAATTGCCGCCATTCGTCGGTGGCCAAATTTGTTGTAATCATTACCCATGTGCGTTCCCGGGACAGACGTTATTAAAAACACACTGAAATTAAAGTTAAGTCTATGATTCAAGGATCATCTAAAAAATTCTAAGGATTTTTTTGAAAATGATAGAATTTAACGCACTCAATGTACCACTAAGTAAAAGTTTATAGCAGGTTATATTCTAAGCTATTTCTAACTTTTTGTTTAAATTTGACTTAAACCACTTTCAAAAAAAAAACGATTTTTATACAAAAAAATTAAAATAAATTACTTGATTGCTGAGAAATCGATGGCTTTAACCCGTTCTACCCAGTCTTGTAGTATAGGCAATTGATATGAACAAAGATAGGTGAGCAAATCTTTCTTGAACCTAGTTGGACCGTTGCCTTCCTCAGTTCGTCCATGAAAATTAGCAAGTGGTGGACAACGAGGACTCACCCACAACCTAAAACAAAAAAAACAAAAAAAAAAACTCAAAAAAAATTTGAAGCTAAAAACTTGGTTTTTACTAACCCTTGCGTGCGATTATCCCAATCGGGTTCGTATAAATTCGCCGTGGATACAACAACGCGTACACTTTTATCGTCGTAGTAGAAGATGCTCATTTTCCTAGAAGAAAGGAAGTGCTCTCATAACTTAAGAAATTAAAAAAAAAAAACTTTTAGTTAATATCACATCAAATATGGGGTTTACATTGAAGTTTAATTTTCACTGAAGTATAGAACGATAGTTTACCCACTATGCTAAGTCAGTGGGTCTATCCAACTTGAGTCAAACCAAATCAGGATAAAATAAGAAAATTCTCTGGGTCAAAATTAGGACATTTTCGGAAAAAATCTTATACGTAGAAATAATTTTAAGGATAATTGTACTTGTAATTAAAAAAAAACAATATGATAAAAGTACATATGTTCCGGGCAATGTAAATAACTCATTGGTCATTATTTATAATGTCCAGGTAATTTAAAAAGTACTTTAAAGGGATATCAAAAAATGATGTATTAAATAGAAAATATCACATTACCCGGGCATTATAAATAATGCTAAAAATTGAGTGGGTAACTTGATTAATAAATATTTTTATCATATTTCTCTACTTACTAAAACAATAACACAATTGTAATTTTCTATTAAGAAAATAATAATAAAACTCTTATACTATTAATAGAAAAGCATTATAAAATCTTGGATAATTTTTTTTAACCCCATTTACTTTCGAAATCAGGACAAATGAAAAAAAGTGAAACAAATGAGGACAAATTCAGGACATAAGTCCGAAATCAGGTTTGATAAATATTCTGTAAGGATCTTTGGGAAAAGTTTTTTTTTAAGTCGCTCTAACATTTAAGGTCATATCACGACTGTCTTAAACACAGAAAATTTCTGTAGGTCTTAAATCTTAGATCATACGTCTTAAATCTACGGATTCGACAGGGATCGAACCCAGCACCACTGACGCATGTAGCGGAGAAAACAAACCGCTCTAACCACGTGAAAGAAAGCTATCCTTTTTAGCACTTTTATTAACGTCTTAATGAATAAGATTTTTCTTTGTCCACGTAAATGTAGAGATCAGATGGGCTTAGAAGTAATTTTTTTTTTATATCACTTAAGGGCTATCCATAAATTACGTCATACGTTACGGGGGAGGGAGGGGGTCGACGAAGGGTGACATTGTGTGACAAGGGGTTGGGAGGGATCCTATATTTTGTGACGTCACATTTCAAAATCTATTCTAATCTAAGTGTTAAGTAAACCACGAACTTTGAACTATTAACGAAAAACTCAAAAACATTTGCACCCCTATCTGTAGAAACATAAGGTACCAAATTGTTTTGTCGGCCACTCGCTCTACAACACTGAGAAAAAAAATCTCTTCAGGCAACTGAATTAATGCCAACAAAATGATTTGATAGCCGAAGAGAATTAAGAATTAATTGTCCGAAGAGAATTTTTTTCTCGGTGTAGTTTTACGCGCCGATACTATTGCCCTTTGATAAATGCCTCGAAATGCTGCACCGTGCCTAACGGTGATATTGTTTTTATTTCATTAGACAGTTGACTTTCAAGATGATTAAGTTTGATCATTAATTAGGTAATATAATTAATCGTTTTTTTTTAAATTTCTTGAAATGTTTGATTTGATGTTAATTTTATTAAAAAAACATTTAAATTGAAATAAAACAAATTTTGGAACTGCTGTTTTAATTCAATAATTATTTGTAGATATAAAATTGTAATATATGTGACGTCACACTAAGGAGGGGTGGGTCCTACAAGTGTGACCATCTGTGACAATGACGGGGGAGGGGTCAAAAATAATGAAATTCGTGTGACGTAATTTATGGATGGCCCTTTAATAGTACATGTCAGAAATATTTCCTCCAAGTTTCTATTTAATCAAAGCAAAACTTTGAATAGGAAAGCTTTTGTAAATTTTTTTCTCTTCGGTCTTTGTATTTTTACTTGATACAATACTTAATTAAGGGGGTATTCTAGTCTAGGAATTTGAATTTTTCAAAATTCAAATTATTTCCGAAGTTATAGCCGTTTTAATGTCGCGGCAACTCGACCGGTTGAGACTTAACGTAAAACTTTAAACGCGTTTTTCTCAAAACTACTTTTTTCGATGCAGTAGCCACAATATCTCAAGTTCTAATCAGCCGAGTTACTTGAAATTTGGCATGAATTTTCTTTAAACATCTCTCTATCGCACGAACCAACAAAAAATGAAAAATTTAAGTTTGTAATATTTTTAAAAAATCGACAAAGTTAAAAAATGAGTGAAAAAATCGACCTTTATTTTTGAGTAGCCGCCATTTTATGAAAAAAATTTTTTTTTTCGTTTTAGAGTTTCATGCGATAGCGACATTCGTACTTATCAAGAATCCATCATTGTTTTATTTTTCAAATGATCACAAAGGTAGAAATCATAGCGATGAGGACACGGCCTTCCCCCCCCCCTCTACTTCAAAAACGCATAACTCAATTAAAAAAAAATTTTTTTAAAATTAATTTTGTGGACTATCGGAATATAAATAAACAAATGATAAAAAAATGGATAGTAAAAATATCAAATGCTTTTTTTTATCAATTCCCAAACAAACGCTCGAAATTCGGGCCTCTAGACTAGAATATCCCCTTAATAGTACATGTCAGAAATACTTCCTCCAAGTTTCTAGTTAATCAAAGCAAAACTTTGGATAGGAAAGCTTTTGTAAATTTTTTTCTTTCGGTCTTTGTATTTTTCCTTGATACAATACCTAATTAAATCAATTTTTCTCAAAACTGCTCCCTACTGGAAAAAACTCATAACATCTCATAAAAAATATTTTATGAGATTTTATTGGTGTTTTTGTCCGGGAAAATACTCATAGGATCTCATAAAAAATGTTTTTTGATGAAATTCTATGAGATCCTATCAGTATTTTCCCGGACAAAAACACCAATAAAATCTCATAAAAAACACATAAAATATCCTCGACTTTATTTTTTGAAGATTTTATGGGTATTTTATAAAATCTCATAGGAATTCCACTTCTGGCTCAGCCTAATAAAATTCTCATTGAAATTACAAAAAAATACGAGATTCTCATAAAAATCTCATAGGAATTCTATTTTTGGCTCAACCAAATAAAACTAAAAAAAAAAATACAAGATTCTCATAAAAATCTCGTAAAATCTCATAAAACTTCCTAAAATACGAGATTGGTCATAAAAATCTCCTAAAAGATAAGGAATTAATAATTCTATGAGATTATATTTCACAAATACAATTCACAAAAATTCACAAGACAAATTATAAATTTAAGTAAAAATAAATGTAAAAAATCACAAACCGAAAAATCACATTACTTCCGAGTCAGCTTGTCATGGGACTCAAAAACATGCGGTTTTCCACGCGCTAGTGAATAGACTTTTGAACGTGCCATTAACGGATGAACTTTACACGAAAGAGTTGAATTACATAAAAGGAGTGGCAGCCTTTAATGGATTTTCGACCAACGTTGTGGAGTTTATTCTGAAGAAGGCTGTTTGGAGGAAAAAACTGATGGACGTCACAACCTTAGGATCTGAGGAGGAGAAACAAAACAAATGGGCGAGGCTGACATTTTTCCCTGGGGTATCTAATAAAATTTCAAACATTTTGAAACAATACGATATAAAGGCAGGATACACGACAGCTAAACTAAAGGATATTTTCCTGGTTTGCAAGGATAAAATACCTGATCTTCAAAGATCAGGTATTTATCAAATTGCGTGTATGGAATGCGAGAAAAGCTATATCGGACAAACCAGGAGAAAAATAGGAACTAGATACAAGGAGCACCTGGCAAATATAAAATATTCCAGAACGGAAAAATCTTGTGTAGCGGAACATAATGTTGAAACAGGCCACAAGTTAGCCGAAGTAAAACTTCTGAAAATTGTTCAACAGAACAAGAGATTGGATGCCATCGAAAGCATTGAAATTTATAAAAGAAAAGAGAAAGTTTTAAACTGGGAGAAAGGACCGATTCAGGATTCGGCGTTTTGGGAAAGAGTAAGAAGAGAATGGACGAAAGGATTGCACCCCCAGCTGCAGCGATTGCAAAAGAGAAAGGGATCGAAAGGGCCTATAAATTGCGGCCAATTCGGGACTACTTTGTGAATCAGCACGAAATTGTCCTCGAAGACACTTTAATTTGATCCACTGATGGCGTTTGAAATACGTATCTGGAGATACAAAATTAACAATTTGGATTTTTCGGTTTGTGATTTTTTACATTTATTTTTACTTAAATTTATAATTTGTCTTGTGAATTTTTGTGAATTGTATTTGTGAAATATAATAATTATAAGTCCAAAGTCAGCGAAATTTATTTTTTTTTAAATTCTATGAGATGTCGACTACTCATAGAAATACCATCAAATATTTGATTGTTAATTTTTTCTTTCTCATGGGATACCATAAAGCCTCAAAGGATCTCATTAAAAATACTTTTTTTAACCGACTTCAAAAAAAGGAGGAGGTTCTCAATTCGACTGTATTTTTTTTTTAAACTAAGGGATGAAATACTAACTTCTTATTGGATAGCTCGATTTCGATAATTCTTTTTTTATTTGAAAGCTAGTGCTTCTCATGTGTTCCCATTTTAATTTAAGGAACATCTTTCACTTCTAAAGGGTTGAAAACTAATGGATGAAATATTAACTTCTTATTGGATAGCTCGATTTTGATAATTCTTTTTTTGAAAGCTGGTGCTTTTCGTGGGGTCCAGTTTTAATTTGAGGGAAATCTTCCACTTCTAAGGAGTTGAAAACTAAGGGATGAAATATTAACTTTTTACTGGATAGCTCGATTTTGATAATTCTTTTTTTATTTGTAGAACACAACCTCAAATTAATCTCCTATCCATTTTAAAAAAAAACTCCACTCATAAGGGGTCAAAAATTAGAGATGAAATAATATTATAATTTTTTTCTGGCTAACCCGATTTTGATAATTTTGTTTTTATTACGTACAACGTACCTTTAAATTGTTCACATTTCAATTTGAAGAAAAAAATCCACCTCTTAAGGATGAAAATAGGGGATGAAATAGTGACATTTAACCGAATTTTGATAATTTTTTTTCTGTTGAAAAGAATAATCCACTTAGTTTTGTTACTACATTTAAAAGCAAAAAACTTCAACCCTTAAGGTCAAAAAGGGATGATGTAGTAACTTTTAATGTTAAACGGCGCTGCCTCATATGAGCAGCGCGTTTAGAAGGTTTAACCATTTTCAAGAAAATAAAATCAGTTATCAAACTTCAGATCACTAAAACGCGAGAAATAAATAAATATTATAAAAAAATGAAAAACCGACTTCAAAATAAATAAAAAATCTTAAACAAGAAATGCACTAAAAAGTAACAAAATAATGGCGTATCCTTGCAGTATCTACAACTTACAAATTATTAGGATGATACAATGTACAACTATTGTTATTTTTAAAGTTGGTGTCAGTCAAGAAAATAAATATTATAAGTAATTTGTAAAAACTTTAAAAAGGTTTAGTTGGTATTGGTATTTTGTAGTTTAAAGGTCGCTAGATATTGTTACAATTCGAGTATATTGTTTAAAAGTTCATTTAAAAAATAATTTTCATAAGGTATTCTCGTTTTTTGCTAAGTACCAATATAATCGTATTTCCTTGACTAACACCAACTCCAAAAATAACAATAGTTGTGCATTGTATCATCCTAATAATTTGTAAGTTGTAAATACTGCAAGTATACGCCATTATTTTATTACTTTTTAGTGCATTTCTTGTTTAAGATTTTTTATTTATTTTGAAGTCGGTTTTTCATTTTTTTATAATATTTATTTATTTCTATGAAATTTTTCCAGTTGGGGTGTATATGATTAAGGGTACATTCCATTTGGTGCTTACAAAGAAAATATTGAGCGCTTGATAAAACGCACCTTAAAAGTTTTAATAAAACCCCATAGTATTAAATAAATAAAAAATTCTCTTACGTATGATGTTTTCCAAATGCATCTCTCATCCGAACTTTTTCAGTAAAAATATGAGGCACTTTCGAATTGATCGTTATCAAATCTTTATCTTCCTCCCCATATAATATAGTCAACGGCGTATTGCTATTTGAAAAAAAAAATTGTCAAGTCTTAAATGTATCTTTAATTCATCCAAATGAAATTTTACCTATAGCCAGCAAAGCAATATTGAGCCAATAACCACGGAAGATCTACCATAAAATTAATTTGTAGAGATGCAGCTAAATTTCCCAAACTTTTATCGAGTAGTTCTACAAGAAAAAATGTGATTAATATTAAAATAATAATTTCGTGTGAAAAATGGTGTCGCTAAAATTTACCTTGGAAAGTAATTGATAGTGGATCGTTATGTGTTTGAGGAGCGCTGGTTATTGTCGTATAAAACAAATAATATGGTGCGGCCGCCGCGTGTTTTTCGGCAAATTTACCCTTGGGGGCCACCACTGGACAATAATCATGAATATCATAAGTTTCCTTGGTGCGTTTGGTCTTTTGATTTAGACTCGTCGATGAGCTAGAACTAGACTTTTTCGATAAACCAGAGATAGACGTGGTGCCACCCTCGGTTGACGAAGACGACGATGGACCGTCATCGCCTTCAGTACTTTTATAGAGAAGTTCCACTGAAATTTTTTTAAATTTTTGATTGGTCGGAGACCCTTTACTTTTTTTATCTCGGTTTTCTTTAGCTTTAGGTCGCAACGGCGATGATGATGATGACATGGGTAATTTTTTATTGATGGGTTTTACTGTAATCGTCGAAATTCCATGCTCTCTCATTATACGAAGTTGATCTTTGACTAAGTTAGGATTTATTTCTGGGTCTAAATCGTCCGGAAGAACGATGCCTTGACTTGAATCAGAGGACTGAAGTTCCAATAATTTTTCTACTACAAAATAAAATTTGATTTAGTTGTGAACATATTTCCAATTATTAAAGTCATTACAATGTGGATGCAAGAAACTTGTTAAATGTTCAGGACTTCGGCGAAAACATTTTATTCCATATTTACAGAGAATTTTGGACTTTTTAGGAGATGGACCGTCGCTGGATGAACCTGAAATTTATAATTAATAATTTTTAAGTGGTTTTATTCAAATGACAGTAAATAGAATGTTTTACTTGCTGGAGATGATGCTCGTTTATTATGATCTTTGGAAGATGGATCCGACATGATTATTACTTATATAATTCACCTAAATGATTTTGCTTCATTAAACACAGACAATTTCAACAAGAAAACTTAAAGTTAAAATCTTTAATTAAGTAAAGTGAATTTCAAATCACGAGAAATAACCAACCATACTTTGAACACGTCGCGCCATAACTTGACACATTTGACAGTTTTTAGTCAAGTTCTAAACCTTTATCAACTTTTCATGTGTTTGGTTTGTTCATATGGTTCATATTTGATATTTTTGTCGTATTTTGTCTATTTTGTATTTCTATTTTTAAATGCAATTTTTTTTTTGATTTTAAATCAAAAATTTTATTATTTTGCCAATTGAATTGAAATATTCGACATCTTCACTTGGTGCTTGAAGGAATTTAGCGCCGTACCAAATGATTTAAGGTGATTTTTTTGACTTGTCGGAACTTTTGATTTCATCAACTTGACAAATCTTAAATTCACAATATTTGGAGTTTTTAAGTTAATAAACTCGATTTTTGATTTAATTTTATTCTTTAATATATATTCTTAATGTATGAGTAAAATTATTTTAATTTCAATCGATTTAATGTGTTTTTTTTTTAGTGCATTGGATCTTGTATTTTTTTTTATTCTAAAGTCGAATTGATTGGGGCATTAAAATGCAATTTTCTTCCACTTTGAACGCTGAAGCCGGTCCAACTTTGGCTGAGAGAAGCGGTTTGGTACGTGAGGTTGGAGCTCAGGCGATTTGGAGTTTGTCGTCGTGCAAACCGGGTAAATCAGTCTATAAAGTATAAACGCCTTGTTACAATGAACTCTCGATAAGTCCAAACAACCTCTACCTTTTTCATTTGCAGTTAGTCCTATGAAATCTATGAGTTTTCAATATTTGTTGAAAATCTTTATGAATACAGATCCTGAATTATTAGAGCATTTTAAATTTATAGAATACTAGCTAATATCTGCTCGCTTCGCTGAGTGTATCTAAATTTAACTGAGTGATTAAATGATTCCCTACGTTCACACCAAAATATAAAAATTAATCTATTTTGCCGGAAAAAGTTGATAGATACTTTCAGACTTTAAATCCAAACAAAGTTCATCAAAATTCGTAAAACTACGTTTCAAGAAAGAGATGTTAGCTGTCTCACATCAGCTTCTATACGATTTTTAGTAAAAACGTAACTGTATTTCTTCCTTTAGGACTTGAAAATCTTTCATACCAAATCTCATTTAAAACCGTTCAGTTATTTTAGGGGACATCCATTAATTGCGCGAGTCGTTTTTTGCGAGTTTTGTAATCCCACCCCCTCCCCTCTGGTAAGATGTCATGAGTTTTTGCATATATCTTCCCCAACCCTTAATTTAATGTGATATTTTCCAAAACAAAAATATAGGTGATATTTGTGAGACCTTCCCTTTCCCCAAAGTAAGATTAGATGAGATTCGGATCGACCCCATCGGCCCCTGAACGCCTCACGTAATAATTAATGGATATTCCCTTAAAAGAATAGATTAGTAGCTATCCTACAGGATCTTTAGCAAAACTTCATTAAAATTCGTTCCGATAAGTAATTGTTGAATTTTGAAATTTTTAGTTTATTATTTTAATACGTTGATTTCTAATTAATATCTTCGACAATGAACAATGAAAAAATTCAAATATTTTAAACAATTTCATTATTAATTTTATCGGGTGTCCAATTGAAATTCATATTTATTTTCCAGTAAAAATTGTCAATTTTTTCATTTCAACTTTGTAGAGATTTCTTTCGTTATTGTGTAAAATTGGAGGAAAATGCGTTAAAATTCTATTTCACGAACTTTACCGAAATTTTTTAAATGTACGGTTCCTGTAGGATATAATTGTTTTGTAATCCCATGGGAACTATGCATTATTATAGCCTTAAAAGTAAGATATATCATTCTCCCCCAAACTACCACATTGCAAAAATCATATCAATCTTAAACACTGTGTTTAACAAAAAACATATCTATCCCACGGGAATAGTCCATCTTTCCTGAGTAAAAAGTAGATAAAATCTTCTTAAGGAAGATGAGTTAAGACCAGTGGCGTGCGGTGACTTTTGAAACAGGGAATGCGGTTAGAAGTGGGGTTATAAAAACCACATTTTTTCAATTAATTTTTTTATTTGATAAACGTGGTGTTGTAAGTATTTTATTTTAAATAAGACTTATTTGACGCTCCTTACAAAAATCATCAACAACCACATCATATTATGTATTTAAAAACCACGAACCATAGTTCTTATCCTAAAGAACAGAACATTTGTATGGCCTTTGGGTCAATAATTCAAAATAACTCACGAAAAGTATCAGTAACAATTAAATTCACTGTTTAGATTCAAAACGGCAAACGCATCTGCAAACCGTTAATCGGCTATGTTAAATGCCGAGAGAGATAGTATTCAATCGTACTAGTGCGCATGCGCGACCAATTCGAAGCAAACAATTGTATGCTACTGTCGCGAACGCATTAATTCTAGTAAACTATGCTAATTTTATGAGTGATACCTTTCATTATTACGTAAATTAAAAAATTTATAAATGATAAAAATAATTCATTTTTAGAATGATTTTACAAATGCAATTACGTAAATTAAAAATGAAATGAATAAATCAAAAAATATTCAATTTTAAAATCGTCTTACAATCCAAAGGCATGCGCCGCATCTACAGCATGTATGGACCGCACGCCTCTGGTTAAGACTCTACTTCGTGAACTTTAACAAAACTGCTTTTAAATACTCGGTTCCTATAGAATACATACTTGTTTTACTATCCCATGGGAACCGTTCATTATTCCAGTATAAGAAGTAATCAATATCATTCTCTGGCCCCTAAACTACCACATTACAAAAAAAGGAAGTTTATCTTATGCTCTGTAAAAAAACAAAAAAATATCCATCCCACGGGAACCGTGCATTTTTTCTGGATAGAAACTATACTATATATTACACCGGATTATAATCTATATCTATGCCAAATTTCATCCAGATCCATTCAGTACTTTTTGAGTGAAAGAGCAACAGACATCCATACATACAAACTTTCACGTTTGTAATATTAGTAAAGATTTTTAAAATCTAGTCATCTTTAAAATACGTGGTATCTAAGGATTGTTTATTTTATCAATTTTTTTTCTATATTACTTAAGTTCAAGCTCGAATCACAATAGTTAAAATTTCATTAGTTTTATCGTTTTTATTTTGTGTTTTATTCATGAATTTTTGTATTATTTGTGATGTTTATAAAATATGTGTCCTTTCAATTGCAAAATAAATGGAAATTATTATCATTCAATGGAAATTTAATATTGAAAACGTGTTCGGAAATAAAAAAATATTGTAGTTTTCAAATTGGACCATTTAAGTTCCCATAGTTACTCATACCTTGAATTTTGCAAATGGCTTGCTTAGATCTCATGCTGACGTCAAAATTTATCGATTTCTCTTGAAATTTTCGAATTTGGGATAATAGACATGACTTTAGCTTCTATTAGCCTTACTTTATGGTTGAACAAAAGCATAATGTAAGGCGATTTAAAATACTTAAAGCGCCACGCTAATCTTACTCGTGCCCTCGAACTTATATAGGATCCTTAGAGAGTCTTACTGTATTACGTTTTATAATATTAATAATTTTTATTTAAGGATTTGGAATTGACCAACTACGTGATGACTGCACCGACACATATTGGCAATCGGATGGCCAATTACCCCATCTCGTTAACATCCAATTCCAACGAAAAACGACCATCAGCGACATTTACATTTACATCGACTATAAACTGGACGAAAGTTATACACCTAGTAAAATTTCAATTAGGGCAGGAACACATTTCAATGATCTACAAGAGGTGGACGTTGTCGTCCTGAATGAGCCTTCAGGTTTGTATTAATTGAAAGTCCTTAGTCCTTAAGTCCTAGTTCTGAAGATTTATTAATTTTTAGGCTGGGTCCAGATTCCAATTAAAGACAATATTAGAGAAAAGTCAATTAGAACTTTCATGATCCAAATCGCTGTTATAAGTAACCATCAAAATGGACGCGACACGCACATGAGACAAATCAAAATTCATAGTCCCACGGAAGGTCGAAAAGTGGTTTTGGATGATTTTGGTACATGTTCTGCTGTGGAATTTCGACAATTTGCTACGATTAGATAGCTTTTACTGTTAACTGCTCATTTGTAATTTATTTAAATATAAACGTATAAACTTTCAACGAGTTTCATTTCTTTATGTTATCAATGCGTGCCCTCGGGCAGTTCAGGTTTATCTGGAAATTTACATTATTCTTAAAAAAATAAATATGTAAATTTTTCAGTTAAATACAACGTAAAATACCTCGACTTGTAAGAGATTATAAAATGAGTGAAATTTCCGAGCACGATAAAGCTGTTTTAAATAGTATTTTCAATCCAAATTTACCCCTTGGAGAAGCTGCTTTCGATGATGATCTGACCTCTAAAATCAGTAAATTGTCTAGAAATTTTTTTTTTTTAAATTAGTTATAGTTTCTAATTTAGAAGTAGACGAAGTGGAAAATATTGATGGCGTCAAAGAATTGGAATTGGAAGGAGTCAAAGCGGCCGAAATTGGAAATTTGGATTTATCTTTGGCGAAATTAAGTGAAGCTATCGCAAAAGCTCCACAAGTTGCATCATTTTATAATAATCGTGCCCAGGTTTATCGCTTACTGGGAAATAATAAAAGTTAGTTAGATACATATAAGTAAAAAATTCAGCTGATCCTGCAATCCTTTCAGCTGCTTTGGGGGATATTGAAAAGGCTATAGAAATTAGTGGTAAGAACGGAAAGTCGTACTGTCAAGCTTTGTGCCAACGAGGAATTTTACATAGATTAAATGGAAAAATTGATGAGGCTAGAAATGATTTTCAGATTGCTGCACAACTTGGAAGTACTTTTGCGAAACAACAGGTATGAAACCTGAAAATTACATGAACATATCCATAAAATATCTTCTAGAAACTTTTCGGGCATTTGATGATTTTTGCGTTTAAAATTGAGATTTTACGAAAATTTATCGTTGAAAAATTCAAAACAAAAATTATACAATAAAAAATTAAAATTCGCCGACTTTGGACTTAATTATTATATTTCACAAATACCACTCACTAAAATTCAGAACACAAATTATAAATTAAAGCAAAATAAATGTAAAAACCACAAAATTTGGATTTTTCGTTTTGTGATTTTTACATTTATTTTGCTTTAATTTATAATTTGTGTTCTGAATTTTAGTGAGTGGTATTTGTGAAATATAAGAATTATACAACAATGAGGAGTTGTCTTCTTCTTTCTCCTCGGCTTTTCCCTATTCGGGGTCGCCGTTCTGTAACTTTTCTCTCCATCCTGCCCTATTCTTGGCGTCCTCCTTTATCGATCCCTTTTCTCTCATGTCCTCTGAAACACATTCCTTCCATCTCTTCCTCGGTCTTCCTACTCGTCTCATCCCCTCTCCCCTTCTCGTCACATGTCCATACCACTGCAGCCTTTTTTCCTGTATCCTCTTTGAGCACTCTACCACTCCAACTGTCTCTCTTATCCTTTCGTTCCTGATCTTGTCCTTTCTCGTCTTCCCCAGCATACACCTTAGCATTCTCATCTCTGCTACATCCAACTTCTTGTGGACCCTCTTGATTGTCCAAGTGCCACTGCTATAGATGAGCGCTGGCCTCACAACCGTCTTGTATAACCGACCCCTGACCTTACTGGCTATTCTTCCGTCCCACAGCACTCCGGATATTCTTTTCCAGCTCCTCCACCCAATCTGAATTCTGTGGTTCACTTCCCTGCTGAGGTAGCCATCTTCTATTACGAACGACTCCAGATATTTAAAAGTATTTACCCGTTCCAATTTTTCTCCCTGTAGCGTTTACATCTCCGTTGTTGTCACTTCCTCCAAACCACAGATGTTTTATTTCACAAATACCACTCATTAAAATTCACAACCCAAATTATAAATTAAAGTAAAATAAATGTAAAAATCACAAAACGAAAAACCCAAATTGTTAATTTTGTATCGCCAGATACGTATTTTTAACGCCAAGCGTTTATCATCAGTAGATCAAATTGAAGTTTGAGGACAATTTCGTGCTGATTCACAAAGTAGTCCCGAATTGATCGCAATTTATAAGTCCTTTCGATCTCTTTCTCTTTTACAACCGCTGCAGCCGGGGGTGTAATCCTTTGGTCTATCCTCTTCTTACCCTTTCCCAAAACGCCCGTTTAGTGAGTGGTATTTGTGAAATATAATAATTAAGTCCAAAGTCAGCGAAATTTAATTTTTTATTCACAGATATTCAGTTTGCGTCCTGCTGATCCCGAGTCTGTCATCCTCTATAGCCTCCCTCTACTTTTCTAGATGTTCCTCAACTTTCTCTTTGCTTTTCTCCTACAATTCTTCGATAAGACATCCATGACCAGGTTGAACAAGTACGGATTTATGATGGATACCCACCATCACTGGAAATCCGTCCGTTACACCCACACTTGTTCTCACTCGGGTGTGTGGCTGATTATAAATATCTCGTACAATCCGCTCGTACTTTTCCGCTACGCCTTTCTTCCTCATACACCCCCACAGGACTTCCCTCGGCACGGTATCGTAGGCCTTTTCTAGGTCTATAAAGACTATATGCAGCTGTTGCTTTTTCTCCTTGTCCCAGACCTATGAAAGATAAATTTTTGTGGAATTTCTGGAATTATTATAAGATGGTTTATGGATAGTTTTCAAAAATAAAGTTTTATTAAAAAATTTTTTTTTTTTTTGAAGACCATCCATAAACCATCTTGCAATAATTCCAGAAATTACAGAAAAAGGGTCTAGCCGAGTAAGGCTATCTCAGCGATCCCACGCTTTTTTTTAGGCTGACGTTTATTTTGTTCTCCTCCACATATACCTCTAGGTCAGGGGAGGCGAACCTTTTTGTAAAGTGGGTCAAATTTTGTTAATCTTTTTTTGAATACTAGTCCGTGGGTCACTAAGCATTGGCGTCACTTGGAAAGGGTGAGGAAGTTGTAAAAAGAGAACAAATAATTTGGAAACACAAAAAATTTGTAATTTGACCTTTTTTTTGGTTTTTACTTTTAAAATCTTCTGCTTAATTTGTTTTACGATATAAAAGATTTTTTTTTTGTAAATTCGACATTACATACTTTTATTTTAACTTTTTCAATATTTTAGACTGCCTGTTCTATCTTTGATGATAAAAAAAATTAGTTTTTAAGACTCAACGTGTGGGTCATTTAAAAAGTCTTCGTGGGTCAGTGACTGACCCGCGGGTCATAGGTTCGCCACCACTGCTCTAGGTGGTAGTAGTAAGTATACTTGATATTAGACCGCTACCCCTTCTATTAACGAAGCTAGAGGGGTCACAACCCTTAACTTAAAATTTGTTTTTCTACGAAACTAATAAAGATAATGAAACAAATTTTTCAAAATAACATTTAAATTAATAACTTCTATTTTCTGTATTTTTTTTTGTGCTCACATCAAAATATTTAAGTGGTAAAAAAAATTAATGAAATATTTAAGGGGCTGTTATATGTGGAGGAGAACAAAATAACCGCCAGGCTAAAAAAAGGGTGGGACCGCTGAGATAGCCTTACTCAGCTAGACCCTTTGTCTTTCATAGGTTTTCTAGGGACAAGGAGTATCGTAGGCCTTTTCTAAGCCTATCAAGACCATATGCAGCAGCTGCTTCTTCTCCTTGTCCCAGACCTATAAAAGATAAATTTTTGTGGAATTTCTGGAATTATTGCAGGATAGTTTATGGATGGTCCTCAAAAATAAAGTTTTATTAAAAAAATTTTTTTTTTAGATGGTTGAACTGAATCCGTATGCAGCACTGTGCAATGCTATGCTGAAAAAAGTTATATCAGATTTGAAGTAAATATAAAAAGGAAGAGAATATGAAATAAGACGGTGCTTCATAACGGCACGGTTAGATAATTCATTGCCTTGAAAAAGCCGTGCAATTATGAAATACAGTGGAAAACGTTTAACATGAAATAGATTTTCAAAACTGAAATTTACTCTTAAAAATATTCGAACCTATTTCGATGTGTCACTTGTTAAGTGAGACGACAATTGTTACGAAAAAATATTTTGGTCTCCACAGTTTTCTGTTCACCGTTTTCCACTGAATATTTTTCTCTAAATTGCACACTAAAAGTGTAACAATTTTAATATTAATAAATACAAGCTTTTATTAATTTTTGTTTTTTTTTTTACAACATTAATTACAAAACACTTTCACAATTCAGCCCGAGCTTAAGGCTCGGTTAGTTTAAACCGAAGAAAACGTGAGAACTTCTAGAAAGCAGGAAGAAAATGTTTTCCTCGAATCGAGTCCACTATTAATGTTTCTAAGTAAAAATTCTCACATTTTCTCCAATAATAAAATCTACGCCTGATTGTTCTAATAAAACATGTTACATTCTTTGTTTTATCGGAAGAATTTGAATCGATGTCTGATTTGATTAATGGTCTGTTCCAGATGACAATAAAACCGTACATGTACAGTACAAGTCATATTGTGTAATATAAAGTTATATTGCGCATGACTTATAGTACAAGTGCAAGATTTAATTTTCCCCTGGAACAGACCGTTAATCAATTGCCTTAACCAATTTGAATAAAATGTATGAAAAATTTTAAAACTTTGAGATCTTGAATTTGTTTCTATAAATAGATTTGAAATGTTAACTTTATGTAAAAAAAAGAAATATTAGTAACAAAAAAAAAACTCAATGTGCCACTCAAATCTCAAGAGTTGTAAGTAGGAAATCCATTTATGGAGCTCAAAAAATATCTACGTTTTATTTGTTTGTGAATACTTGTGGTTTTACGTTAAGATTTTTAACTGTTTAACATTCAGTTTGTGTCATATCTTAATAAATTTATTTTTATCGTATTTTTATAGATTTATTTTTAATGAAAATATAACCATATAATGTACGATAAAAATCATGCGCAGTATAAAATTATGGTACCATTTTCATTTTGCGCATGATTAGTACCGTACAATGTACGGTTTTATTTTCTTTAGAAACAAATCTTATATTTGGTAAGTGATGACACAAATCAATACCTTATATTGATAAATAAAACGCAGCTATTTCTTAATCAGAGTATAAAAAACGTTCTTATAAAAATAAATGTAAAAACCTTGTACATCTTTTTTCAGTTTATTTCTTCATATTTTCCTTTTACAATATTTCTATGTTAAGTATTGAGTTTTGTATATTTTAAATAAATGCTTTAATAAATATTTTCTCTGTGTATTTTTTTTTAAATATATTTTTATAAATATATCTTTTTTCCTCATTAATCAAAACTTTTCTAATAACATTATTTTATATATGGTTCAATATTATGAATATATTCACACAATAATAGGAAACGTTGTAAATATTTTATATATAATTTTTTTTTTTTAAATAAATGCATTATATCAAATCATTATAGATATGAACAAATATGTGAATCTGAATAAAGTCTATTTTTAAAAATTAAAAAAAAATAGGTAAATGGAATGCTTTTTCCATGTTTCCACCCACAATTTGTGCCAATATGTCGGAACTTAAAATATAAATTTTTAAAATCAAATTTCAAGTTAAATGTTCATTGTTAAATTCACCTTGTTCCCATATTTACTTTTATTTAATATAATATATTTATGATTTAGGTCCGAAGATTTTGAGTTGTATATGTAAATATTTTTTTTTAATATGTGAATATATTACAACTGAAATTTAAAAAGATTGGAAAAATTCTCTTCTTTGTCCCATTTAGATCGAGTTTTGATTTGAACCTACGGAAATAAAACAAAAATTAATTAAACGCTTAATTTATTACATAGGCAGGTTTCAAATTATCGTATATAATCATATAAATCAGGGGTCGGCAACCTTTGGTTGTAAAAGGGCCAAATATTTTACGCGGGCTGCACTTGGGCAGTGGCGGATTTTAGTAAGCATCTCAGCAAATGCTGACTAGAAACACCCCTTGTCGTGCCCCCTGGGATCCCTTTGTGGACCATGCATTGTGATCATTAAAAAAACGACTTATTTTTACTATCAATTTTTTTATAGTTTGTTTATTTATATTCCGATAGTCCACAAAATTAATTTCAAAAAATTTTTTTTTCATTTAGTTATGCGTTTTTGAAGTAGAGAGGGGGGGGGAAGGCCGTGTCCTCATCGCTATGATTTATACCCTTGCGGTTATTTAAAAAATAAAACAATGATAGATTCTTGATAAGTACGAATGTCGCTAACGCATGAACCTCCAAAACTGAAAAAAAATGTTTTTCATAAAATGGCGGCTACTCGAAAATAAAGGTCGATTTTATCACTAATTTTTTAACTTTGTCAAATTTTTTTAATATACATATAACAAATTTTAAATTTTCTTTTTTTTTTGATTCATGCGATAGAGAGATATTTAAAGAATATTCATACCAAATTTCAAGTAAATCGGCTGATTAGAACTTGAGATATTGTGGCTACCGCATCGAAAAAAGTCGTTTCGAGAAAAGCGCGTTTAAATTTTTACGTTAAGACTCAACCGGTCTAATTGCCACGACATTAACACGGATATAACTATAATTTGAAAAATCCTTTTGGGGAGATATTTTTGAATATATAAACTATCGGATTTTGAAAATTTTTTATTTTCGATTTTTTCAAATTCCTAGACTAGAATACCCCTTTAACTGTATGGGATAAATGACGCCTAAACAGACACAAATCGCGCAAAAAGCTTAGTACAAGGACTGCTTCTAGTAGGCAGAATGCTGAACCTGGAATAAGCAAGAATCCTTGCACAACATAAATACATGAGCAGAACAGGAATACAATAAGCCTAAGACTGCAGTGCGGGGGAGACGAGCCCTAACCTGGTTTTCTAATAACTGGAAAAAAAACCCTCGATATAAGGACCTCTATTTAACGGACTTTGGATATAAAAGACAAAAAATTCGGTCAAATGTAATGGGCTGCACACACGTTGAGATCTGCATCGCCTAAAATGGCTAAAATGCATGCATCTCAGATTTGTAACCATGTTGTTTCAACTGTTCTTACATGTTATACATATATCAGTTTATTCACAATTTTTTTATATTTTAGTAGCGTGATACTTCATAGTGAGACCACACACGTTGCAACTTGTATCAGCTGCATGAGATCTGCATCGGGGTTACAGTACAGCGATGCAAAGAGCGATACCCGCTGATACCGATGCAGCGATACTGAAACCGGCCCATTGAGATCTGCATCGCGATACTGATGCATGAGATAAGTAGCGATGCAGATCTCAACGTGTGTGGAGCCCATAAAATGTTTTACAATGGCTAGAACCTGATGAAAGTGACCCTGGGTATAATATCATGACTGAAACTATATGACACGCATTTTAAGAAAGTTTATTATAAAATAGCAAACTTCAAAAAGGCAAACAAAACCTGATTCTTTTTAGCGAGACTCCCAAAGCAAATGTGTTGACATCAAACAACAACGTCATTTCGCGATCAGTGTCCAAAGACAATTAAATAGAATTGTTTTGTTTTTTTTTTTTTTATCTAAATAGAGTGCAGACTTTAAAAAAAGTTTTTTAATTTAATTTAAACTTATTTTTATATAACGGACACCTCTTCCCCTTAATTAGTCCGTTGGTATAAGTCCGTTACATCGAGGTTTTACTGTACAACCAAATTGACCAAAAGTAGAATCTGTTTAATTTCGTTTCCATTGACATTTCAATGATCACTAACATAGAAATGTTTCCACGTTTCAAAATTATTAGTTTAATCAAATACACCCTTAACTTATATCTCGGATTAGTAGTATATTATGTTATATCCTATAGTGTGAGACCGACTTAAGTGTAATTTGTTTTGAACCTGTTAAGAGGTGGAATCGATGTCTTCTTGATCGACGATTTCAAAGTCTCGTCCGGTCGACGATCGTTGACTCGATTCACTCTCACTTTCGGACACGCGAGGCTCCTCTACATTTCCACGACCATTTGAATCGCTTCTTTGGTCAGATCTAAAAAAAAAAAACTACAGTATAAATCGTTGATAACGACACCGGATATAATGAACAACCGGTTGTAACGTACAAAACCTTCGGGTCCTGTGATATGTCTTATATAAGACGATACATGCGATGCATATCGGTTATAGTGAATATCGCTTATAACGAACGAAATTCGCCGGTCCCCTGAAGTTCGTTATAAACGATTTCTACTGTACTTATAATACAACACAACCAATTATATGTTCACATCAAGATTAGTAAATTAACAAAATGCTAGAAATAAATAAAAATCTGTGGCAAAATTTACCTCTCTGACTCCCAATTGAGATCCTGAATGCTTCAATTAAAAAAAAAGAAATAATTTTATTTCTTTTGACAGAGAAAACTTTCTTCCGTTATTTTTTTTTTTATGAGAGTGTTGCAAGTATTCATTGAATAAAAGAATTAAAAAACAAAGACCCAATACAGTTTAATAAGAAAATTTTATCTTGATTTTTGTAACTTAAAAAAATCTTTACCTATCTTCATCGAGTGTGCTCTCTCGCGACAGCTTTGCACTCTCATTGGGAGCTCCCGACTTTTTCGAATTATCCTCGTCCTCAGCGTCTGAATCCTTATCTTTCTTTTTCTTCTTCTTTTTACCGTCTTTTTTATCGTCATCTGACGACGGTCCTTTGTACTCATACTAAAATCCAAAGAAAACATTTAAACCACTACTAATTGTTGTAAGAAAGTTTAGATGATTACGTGGTAAAGCGGCCAGAATGACGGTAAAAATCCAACATCTTCGGTTAAATTGGGTAGCAACCATAGATGGTGTCGACTCAGTGTTAGCACCCACACGAGACAGAAGACAATGACACGCAGCACCGCCAAACCAATCACGAACACCAGGAAGCCAACCACCGACATACTCAAATAATAAACACCAAGCCTACAAAAAAAAAATGACTTAAGAAATTTATTGCCATGTA
Source organism: Sisyra nigra (assembly GCA_958496155.1). Lineage (NCBI taxonomy): Eukaryota > Metazoa > Arthropoda > Insecta > Neuroptera > Sisyridae > Sisyra > Sisyra nigra. The sequence continues at coordinate 9,678,052 of OY292313.1, read as the reverse complement.
TTTGAATTTTTAATGTTGTCTTTTATAAATATTAAAGCACAAATTTTATGCGACCCAGTTTCATACGTATTTCGATTTTTAAACAATCTTCTTCAATGGTCATCGGGTGATCGTAAATGTCTCCGTGACTGATATATAAATCATCGCAAATATATTCAAATTTTTTTTTTGGTTTATTTAAGGTCGCATCAACTACTTTCGTCATTAGCAACCGTCGAATCAAAAAAACCCCAAAAAACATCTCAGGCTTTCGTTGGGATTAGAACCCAGGACCACTGGTGTATATAAGGCAACTATCTAGTCCACCACGCCACTAAGTAACCCTATTCAAATTTAACTGATGATCACTGAAGATGATTGCTTGGCAATCCAAATACGTATAAGGGGCGGTATGTCAAAATGGTGTACACTGGCGCAACTCAGGTTGCATATGTTTCACCTTTTGTCAATGATATTGAATTAAGTAAACGCTTCAATATTAACAAAACACAGGATCATAGATTGTTAGTTATTTCCAAATCGTCACTAAGTGTCAAAATCTCAAAAAAAAAAAATTTTTTTACCCATAAGCAAAAATCAAATTACAATGAAGTGGTAATTTTTTGGCTCATTAAAATAAATTTAATTCGAGTTTTAGTTTCTTAAAATTTTCTCAGTGTGTAACTTGACAATGATGCTGGTGAGTTATTTTTATTAAAAGCCCTTTAATATCTTTAATATTACTAATTGACACTAGCTGTGAGATATGCACCGTTTTCTTGTGAAAGTGGAATAAGTCCACTTTTGACAAAGTTAGTTAATGATAACAATGAATTCCATTTCTTTAAGTTTGGTCTTTAAACAATTTCCAATAAAATCTTTTGATACAGTGGTACCTCGACATACGAGTGCCTCAACATACGAGTTTTTCGAGATACGAGCAAGTGATTTTTTGCTATGTGTTACGAGCAAAATTCGAGATACGAGTTCGGTTTAGCAGGTCGAAGGTCTCAAAAAGTTGCAACAGGTCATGCATCTGATCTTTTTAGTAGAGATAAAAGATAAAATTCGAGATATGAGTAAGGTTGCGGAACGAATTAAACTCGTATGTCGAGGTACCACTGTATTTTTATGTAATAAAAATGTTACGGTTTATATATATATAAATCAACTGTGCGTGTGTTTGCAATTAAACTCCTCCTAAACGGATGGACCGATTTCGATGACATTTTTTGTTTGTGTTCAAGTGGATTCGAGAATGGTTTAGATTTACAATTAGATAATTTTTATATTTTTTTTTGTTCGAGAATGGTTTCGATTTACAGTTACCTAGATGTTTTTTTTTAATTTTTTTTTCCGGTAGATAATAGCACTGAGATCAGATTAAGGAAAATTTTCTGTACATTTGCTACTTTTTGGTGCATCAAAACGGTTCAGATTGTAACAGCTTATAAAAAAAAGAGTTTAAAATTTTTGTACTTAAGACGTGTGTACAGGACAACGTCTATCGGCTCCGATAGTATTCAATAAATTTCAATTCGGGTAACGTCAAATACTTAAGCAATATAATGAACTTTAGCGCTTTAAAATGGTTAATATATTGTTATAAATTTGTTCCAGATGAAATTAAAACCCTGCATTATAAAATGTTCGTTTTTATTTTCACCTGAAAACAATTTTTATACATCAGGGTTAATATGTGCTCATTTTTATTATTGTAAAAAATTATTGGGCATATGAATTTTTAATGTTGGTTCTTACCGAACGGAAGGTGGCCATAGTGGGAATAGACAGAGTCCAATCGCTCCAAGAACGAGCAACGTGCCGAAAAACCAATAATAAATTGGTACAGGATCATAGATCCAAACATAAGCATTCATTCCATCTTCAAAAACTTGATCCAAATGCATTTCCAGTCGGATTTTTCTCTTACGTTTCTCCTTCTCTTTTTCACCCTACAAAAAAACCAATATTACTAAGTGATACATTTAAAGTATTCCGTATCAAAACTAGTTATTTGATAAGGAATTCTCTGGTTGTTTTTTTTTTTTAATTACAGAATCAGATTTGCTTTCGACATGACTATTTTCCGCGTCGGTGCCTTTTGATTCCTCTTTTTTCTTGTCGCCATCGGCATCGTCTTTCTTTTTATCGCCTTTGCTGCGACGTGATTTAAGCTCTTGTTCTGAGACGGGGACTTTTTTGGCGCGATGGAAGAACCGATGCTGTAGCATTGTGTTGAGGAAAGTTACGACTTTGGCTCGGTTCGGGAAAAATGGAACGGCGCCTTCGCGCGCCGGCTTGCCCCATTCGGACTCGAGCAGCGCATCGATTGCCTTATACGCTTTAAAAAAAAATCCAAATTTAAATTATTTTAATTCATCTGACAACAAGTAAAAGTTATCTAAGAAATTTTATCAACTGTTTCAGTTCTGTTTGATACTTCATTCAAATTTTTTTCTTTACAAATTACAGTCATACCATCAGTGTAAGATACTGGGCTATTAAAAGACAGCATATTACAATGTAGCTGAAATAAATTTAAAAAAACGAGGGACCTAAGATTCAACCTTAGGATACATTAATTTTAAGCTAGAGTTATTTAGAGCTTTACTAGTACAGTAAAACCTCAATATAAAAGACCTCTATTTAACGGACTTCGGATGTAACGGACAAAAAATACGGGTAACTGTAAAAAATTAAAATCACAAATTCAAGTTTGCCTCATGCAAAGAGAAGGTTGAGAGAGCCAGATCATACGAATACACGTTCTGCCCCCTACTCTGAGTACGAAATGTAGAACTATTCCTTAGTCATTTGTTTGCACATTTATCCACTGTTCTACACTCGGAACGACCATAGTTTTAGAAAAACGGTCGAGGTTTTAGTGCTTTAGGCGTTCCAAGTGTAGAAAGTGTGGAGAAAGGAACAAACGAGTGGCTAAGTAATAGTTCCAAATTTCGTAGTCGGAGTAGGGGACAGCACGTGTATTCGTGCGATCGGGCTCTATCAACTTTCTCTCTGCCACATGTAAACAATTTTTAGCGGCTATGAAAATCACGTCATACGTCTAGCACTAGAATTTGAGACAAAATGTCGTCCTGCTCGGCACCTAGCAGGAGCTTTTTTTGATTTATTTAAACTTATTTTTATATAATGAACTTGGCTTTAACGGACACCCCGTCCCCCCAATTAGTCCGTTATAACGAGGTTTTACTGTATTTATTATTGCTTTTTGTTTGTCATATAGCTTTCCAATAAACCACGAGAAACTCATCTAATGCCTTAAGATTTTAGCTTTGAAAGAAAATCCTTAAAATCTCATCTATCAAAAGCTTTAGTTATAAATATCAGGACGTAGACTTATTGGAGTTAATTGGGCCTATTCAGCAAAACGTGTCACTTGGCAAATGAGAGAGGTCAAATTCGTATTTTGTCAACTATCGCTTTACGATAAATCTCTTTGATTTTAACGTAGTATGAATCGGTAATTGTCGGTTTGAAGTCAGAAATTCACGACATTTGTCGTGAAATGACAACTGTCGTCTCACTTGAAAAGTGACAGAATAGTTAAACATGCTGTATGCAAAGCCACTGAAGATACTGATACACTGAAATTACAACCCTATGTGGCTTTAAGTGGGGATTAAAAATTTTTAAAATCATTCCTAAATTATCAATTTTCTCAAACACTAATTTAGCAATTATAAATTTATATATATTGTGTAAGCATAAAAAAACCTCTGTTTCTTTGGTTTATTAGTTTATTTATATAAGGGTGGAAAAAATTTATTCCCCAACCCCTATGAGATTACTAGTTCAATTTAATTTACCACCAAACATATTTAATGAGCCTAATGTTAACATTAATTGTTCTGCTGTTTTCAAAAATTTTGTAGTTTCCCCTTCATTGACCGAGATATATTTTTTTAGGCTAAGACTAGGGATGTTCTACATAAAAAATCGATTTTTAATTAATCGACTGTATTTTTAGCAAGAATTTATAAATAATCGATTATTAGTACATAATGTTAAAAATACTTATTTAAATGTTTTTTTATTTTTTTAAAATAAAAATCGATTTTAATCGATTATTTCCACAATCGATTTTTTTTTTCACATCCCTATTAGCGCTACGGGCTATAGAAGACCGCACTTAATGTCGAGGGGTGGCAGATGAAAAATCGGCTGATTGATTTTTGATTATAACAAAAAATCGGTTATTAATCAAATATTTGTAATATTAAAAATACGTTTAAAATCGAATTTTACTTAACAAAAATCGATTTTAATCGATTATTTCCATAATCGATTATATTTTCACATCCCTAGCTAAGACTGTGTTTATGTATATTATTTAATATTACGTGAAAAGCGTCACGGGTAGCCAAGTATATAAATATGGTGCACAAGTATATAAAATTAGTTTCAAAGACTAGTGGATCAGCAGTGTTCCCATTCTTTATAAGTCTCAAATGTTTACCAGAAATAATCGGGTTTATTCCATAAGACGCACCCCTTGTCAAATTAGACGACAATTGTCACTTAATTAACGACAAATCTCGTGAATCTCTTGTTTCAAACCGATCGATTCGCATTATATTAAAGAATACCAAAGAGACGAGCATACACGACATTCGTCGTGAAACAAAAACGTACACGAATTCGAACAGTCGTCTCACTTGACAAGTGACACGACTTACAGAATAGGACCATTTATAACATCCAATAAAAACATTTATTAGAGTACTAGCTGATCCCGACTCGCTTTGCTGAGTGTATCTAAATTTAATTGATTCCCTACCTTCATTGCAAAACATAAAAATTTATCTATTGAAAAAACTTCATTAAAAATCGTTCCGTTAAGTAATTGTTATTTTTTGAAATAATTAGTTTGTTATTTTAATACGTTTATTTCTAATTAATATCTTCGACAATAAACAATGAAAAAAATAAAAATATCTTAACAATGTTATTACATAATGATTTGAACGGGTGTTAAATTGAATTATTAAATTGATTATTTTCCAGTAAAAATTGTCATTTTTTATTTTAAACTTTTTAGAGAACTTCTTTTGTTACTGTGTAAAATTGGTCAGGTTCTTGAGGAAAATGTGCTAAATTCTATTTCTCAAACATTACCGAAACTTCTTTTAAATATACGGTTCCTGTAGGATATAATTGTTTTGACATCCCACGGGAACCATGCATTATTCCAGCATTAAAAGTAAGCTATATAATTCTCCCCCAAACTACCACATTGTAAAAAGCATATCATGTCATCAAGCATATGTTTTACTCTATAATAAACAAAAACATAGCTATCCCACGGGAATAGTACATCTCTCCTGAGTAAAAAGTATATCAAGTCTTTTTAAGGAAAATGAACTAAGACTCTATTTCGTGAACTTTAACGAAACTCCTTTAAACTACACGGTTCTTATAAAATACAATTGTTTTGCTATTGTATGGGAACCGTTCATTATTCCGATATAAGAAGTAACCTTTATCATTCTCTGACCTCGAAATTACCACATTGCAAAAAAAGAAGTTAATCTTCTGCTCTGTAAAAAATAAAAAAAATATCTATCCCACGGAAACCATTTGAGTGAAAGAGCAACAAATGTCCATCTATTTTTACAAACTTTCGCGTTTATAATATTACTAGCTGATACCCGCTCGCTTCGCTGAGTGTATCTAAATTTAACTGATTGATTAAATGATTCCCTACGTTCAGTTCATAGCAAAATATAAAAATTAATCTATTTTGACAAGAAAAAAATGATAGATACTTTCAGACTTTAGATCCAAAGAAAGTTCATCAAAATTCGTAAAACTACTTTTCAAGAAAGAGATGTTAGCTGTCTCACATCAGCTTCTATACGATTTTTAGTAAAAAAGTACCTGTATTCCTTCCTTTAGGACTTGAAAATCTTTCATACCAAATGCCATTTAAAACCGTACAGCTATTTAAGAGGGCATCCATTAACTGCGCGAGGCATTTTTTCTGATTTTTGTAATCCCATCCCCTCCCCTCTGGTAGGATGTCATGAGATTTGGCATATGTATATCATTTCCCCAACCCGCAATCTATTGTAATATTTTTCAAAACAAAAAAAATACTTTATATTTGCGAGACCTTCCCTCTTTCCCCAAGTAAGATTAGATGAGATTCGGCTCGACCCAATCGGCCCCTGAACGCCACACGTAATTAATGGATGTTCCCTTAAAAGAATAGATTAGTAGCTATCCTACAGAATCTTTAGCAAAACTTCATTAAAATTTGTTCCGTTAAGTAATTGTTAAATTTTGAAGATTTTAATTTATTATTTTAATACGTTTATTTCTAATATATCTTTGACAATGAACAATGAAAAAAATCAAATAATTTAAAAAATTTAATTATTAATTTTATCGGGTGTTAAATTGAAATTCATATTTATTTTCCAGTAAAAAACTTTGTAGAGATTTCTTTCGTTATTGTGTAAAATTGGTCAGACCTTCTTGAGGAAAATGCGTTAAAATTCTATTTCACGAACTTTACCGAAACTTCGTTTTAAATGTACGGTTCCTGTAGGATATAATTGTTTTGTCATCCCATGGGAACTATGCATTATTTTTGCCTTAAAATTATTATTCTCCCCCAAACTACCACATTGCAAAAATCATATCAATCTTTAACTCCGTGATAAACAAAAAACATATCTATCCCACGGGAATAGTACATCTGTCCTGAGTAAAAAGTAGATCAAATCTTCTTCCGGAAAATGAGTTAAGACTCTATTTCGTGGATTTTAATGAAACTACTTTTAAATACACGGTTCTTATAGAACGCATACTTGTTTTGCTATCCAATGGGAACTGTTTATTATTCCGGTATGAGAAGTAATCTATATCATTTTCTGGCCTCTAAACTACCACATTACAAAAAAGGAAGTTAATCTTTTGCTCTGTAAATACAAAAAAATATCTATCCCACGGGAACCGTACATTTTTTCTGTATATAAAGTATACTATATCTTAAACCGGATTGTAATCTATATCTATGCCAAATTCATCCAAATCCATTCAGTACTTTTTGAGTGAAAGAGCAACAAACATCCATACAAACTTTCACGTTTATAATATAAGTAAGAAGTAAGGATTATGTACAATTTTGACTATAATAGCAATAAGAGAAATTGAATGAAGATTACTTATATAATAAGTAAATTTGTAATGAGAATATTTTCTTTAGATCTTTCGCGGTTACCTGTAAAATATTCTACGTTGTGATTGAGAAATTTGGTTTTTTTGATTGGAACGTTTCGACGCATCCATTTTGCAATTGTATACTCCTCCTTGGATGGTTTTTCAACTTCTTCATTTAACGGTACGTATTCCTGGAAAGGACAAAAATAAATTTTTTTTTTAATGTTTCTTATCTCAAACGTCTGCGTTGTACTTTAATAAGATGACGTGGGAGCCTCAAAACGTGGTTCTAACATATTGTAATTAATTTATTAAATTTTCTTAAAAAAATAAAACTTTGTACTCGTTATTCATTTAGCATAAAATGAACAAGCTTTTCATGTTAAATGAACTTTTTCGTTGCGTTACGAGACGAAAAGGCTAAAAATAACGTTTTGAATCTACCATTTGAAACCTTTTTTTTTTGGTAGCTTTTATTTCTATCTTAAGTTGAGATTCTTAAAATTGAAAAAGGCATTCCAATAAAAAGACGATTTAAGTTAAAATTAAATTATTTTTCACGGCGTTATAAATAGAAATCTCAAATCGAAGACAATAGCAATAGCAACGTCATCCAATTTAACCGCACTACGAAAATTTCATGTCACTCACTAATTTTTTCACTGAACACTTCACTTGATCGACTGATTGATTATTCAGTTTGATGACATGTTAATTATTTTCAAATAAACAATAAATTTAGATAATATACTTACATCTTTACGTTTTCTGCCTTTCTTCTTATCAGCCATTTTTGGTTACTAAATATGTCAAATGTACCGTTAGGTTGGTACGTCTAATAATGACTTAATTAATAAAGGTCTTAAAATTTATTAATTCAATTGATTTGATCGATTAATTAATCGTCAAATTGTGATTTATTGGTCACTGATCAATTTGTTACGATAAATCCCTGGCCAAATGATTGAATGAATTCAATATGTTGGAAATGTCTCAAATACGTAAATATTATTGTTTGAGTTTGATTTTTTTAACACTAGATGTCAGATGTTGGCTACCGCGATTTTTGAAAGTAAATCTTCTCATTAATTAATTTTTTTTCTTTTAGAAGCTATGAGCAAAATTGGAATGATTCGAAAATGTCCGGCATTTGGCCGATTTTTTTCTTCCAAAGTCAATATGTTCAACGATTCGGTAATTGATTTATTTTCTTTGAGATAATTATTTCATTGTTGTTTGATACGGACAACAATGATGAACTTGGATGCACTTTTTGAATTGATTATCTCTTTATTTAATTTAGTTATTGAAATTACTAATAAGAATTAATATTAAGTTTGTTATTTAAAAAAATTATTGTGTAGTTTTACCAAACCACGAAGCAAGTGAAACTTTTTTTCGAATTGTAGGCATTTAAATAACTGAACTTAATTAACTGGCTACCGACTAGCACAAACATCACACTAAACGACCTATCGCTCCGACATTGTACATACACATATGGACCAGCAGAAAGTTCTAATAATTTTAATAAATTCATTATAAAAATTAAATCAACTCACCAGGAACCTTTCTTTCTGTCTTTATAAGCACGAACTCTGTCGGCAGTCTTTCTCTTACGGCGTGAAATTAATTCACCGTCGGATATTTTCGCACTATTCTCACTAGCTGTATCTTGGTCTATCATGATAAGTGAACAACAACATTTATATCAATACACTGATCAAAACACAAATACCAATACAAATATGATTGACAATTAATGACAACTTAAAATATACTAAAACGTTGTGATGGAGAGGAAAATAGCCATTTAGTAATATAAATCGCGCAATAACCCTGGTAAAATATAGCTAACAATGTGTATACGAGCTCTGCCGAACACTTGCCGATTCCCTGCCGAGAATGTAACACGCGACATGCTAAAGACAGGCCAAAAAAGATTACTTTAAAAAGAGATTTTTAGTTTAAAAAGACATGCAGTGGATAACAGTTAAGACGAAATTAAAAGGCTTTCAAAATCTATTAAATGTTTTAGACGTGCTATAAAATATTGGAAATTCCCGAAACGAGTAGTCCAGAAGAAATTAAACAGGCTTACATAAAACAAGTCAAGAAATACCATCCTGATAGCGGCGGAGACACTGCGAATGTCCAAAAGTTTACCGAAGTCAGTCTCAATTTTCTTTTTTTCAGATTTCCACTAACTTTCCTCTTTTAGGTTGAATATGCTTACAGAACGTTACTATCTAAACTGTTAGAGAACAACTCGAACAATAATACAGAAAATAATCAAGAAGAAGACTTTAATAAGGTAACTAATTTTTTGGGGCTAATGAAATATTTGATTTTCTAATTGTTTTCAGCATATTTATCCGCAACATAGACAATATTTAACGAGAGAAAAGGTGGGACCGGGAACACCGTTTCAAAGAGAAAAGGAGTACGCCAAAGTAAGGGCAGTGGAAGCCACGGAAAATGTGATGCAACATCGAATTAAGAAAAGTATCCAAGCTGATCCTTCGAGTAAGAGTTTGATGAAGCCCCGTCGAGAACAGCATAGACATGATATCAAAACTCAGTATATACCTAACTATCGTTGGTGATAATGCAAACGCTGAACAGTTTGCAAGAAGAAATAAGTTGATAGTATAATAGCTATTATAATACATACATTGTTATCAATTATCATATAGTTGGAGGTTGTGTGCCCGGAAAAAATGTTTTTGTCTAATCATATATAATCATATATATTTATATAATGATTAGACAAAAATATTTTTCCCGGGCAATCAATTAGGGGAGGGTCGGATAATACCGCGCCTCAACGTATTGTAATAACTAAACACTTCTAGTGTTATCCTTTGCTTAAAAATCATAGCCCGAAGCGCGTACCCCTCCCCGCGCGCACGACCAGTATGCTCCGAACAGCGACAGAATAATATCACATCGTTTAAGGTTTTACTGTCGTTTGTTATAATTTGACGGGTATTTTTGTCAAGAGTAAAGTTATTCTGTATTTATATTGTAACATATTGTTTCCTTCTATTTTAATGCGTACATATTGCAGAATTAATGCCCAAATGGATTTGAATATACGATTAATTTTACTGTATTATTTTGAGGTTATAAAATGAAATTATCAAGTTTGTCAGTTCCGCGCACATAATTTCCTATGCGATTTTTGCATTGATTAGTGCAACTAGTCTCATAATACGGCTGGCTATAGGTATAACTTAGACGTACCAGTTTTAACTTCATTCAAAGATTTGCTGATTTTAATACCTAGACATTAATAAAATAATAAATGTAGGACATAACTTTTGTTGATTTAACGAATATAAGTTTCTATCATTATTTTGTTATATGTTTTAGAGTTGATGTATCTTGTTTTAAAATAACATCTCAAGTTATAGAAGGATTATCTGGATTTAGTTAAACTTATTTTTTTTAAAATTAATTCTAAGCTTACTCAAAGAAATTCACGATATTATTACGAGCACGGTTTTATCAAACATACGCACGATATTATCAAATCTGTCTGATTATACCACGCTCTTCCATTTTTTTTTAAAATATCGAAATAACTACTTTCTGTTTAATTTTTTTAAATATTTTGTTATGCTGTATGTGTAGCTAAACAAATTCTCTACTACCTAACTGCATTTTTTAATCTGTGCATCAAACTCTGTCTTAATTATAGGTCTAAGTTTTTTGGGACGCGGTATTATCCAACTCTCCCCTACTACAAGCAAAAGCACATTTTTCGAGAGTATTATTATAAAAACTAAATAAAATAAAATAATAAACACCAAGTATAACGATAACTAAAAAAATATTACAATATGAGTGAGTGCCGGACAAAAAATATTTTTGTCTAATCATATATTATTATATATGATCATAACTGGGCAATTTCCAGATCTGATTATATATGGTATGACAAAAGCATTTTTTGTCCTACATTCATTCATATTGTAATATCTTTTTAGTTATCGCTATACTTGGTGTTTATTATTTTATTTTATTTAGTTTTTATAATAACACTTTCGAAAAATGTGCTTTTGCTTGTAGTAATTGATTGCCCGGGAAAAATATTTTTGTCTAATCATATATAATTATATATAAATCATATATTATTATTATCATATATAATTAAACATGGCCAATTTTCAGATCTGATTATATATGATTAGACAAAAACATTTTTTCCCGAGTGCTTACTGGGTACTTACGTGGTAAGAAAACGGGGGTTGTATGGAAATGAGATAAGTAGGAAGTCCTATCATGTAGGACGAAGGTTGATTCCACTATCTTTCATACTCTGGCTACGACAATAACAAAGAATCACTAAACCCAAAATTTCAATTGCAACCAGTACATAGGCAAATTTGCATTATCACTGATAAAAACAAACTAATTTTGGTGTGGATTATCAGATTATATTTATCAGATATGGTGTTGAACGATTGGTCGAGGATTTGATTCAGGAATCGATGTCTAAAGGAGAGTTTAACAATTTGTCGTGTAGTGGTAAACCGTTGCCAAATCGAGACAATTACAATCCGTTTATAGATTTCACCACACATAAATTGAATGAAGTAATTTAAAAAAATAAAAAAATAAAAAAAAAATGGAAATGTATTTTTCCCTTGTTGTAGATGTTAATTGAAAATGGGTTTTCACCCGAGTGGATTCAGTTACAAAAGGATATACGTCATGAGATTGGTTGTGTGGAAAAGAATTTGGTTAACGAAAGGAAAACGTTGGGGCCATGTCCATTGACCGAATATGAGATACAAGTGTGGAAGCACATCGTTGCCAAACAGCAACCACTTGTTACCGAAATTAACAAAATGATAACCAAGTATAATTTAATAGTGCCCATTTTACAGAAGCAAATGTTTTTAATCGATTTAACAACGATGGCTGAGCGAATTTTATGCGAGGGGAAGCACGCGGATCAATCGAAACAACCAGAGAAAAATAAATATTTGTACGAAATGAGAAGCGATTCCCAGTCGAGTTTTTTAACGTATTTAGGCTCAATATTTTCAAAAGATTAGCCCGTACCTGATGTTATAAAATATGTATAAAAGAATATTTATTAAATTGTTTTTGAGTCCTTTTTTACTTGTATCAATCAAATTTGGCTGCTTAACTTTGCCTTAATTATTTTTGCACTTCCAGCATTGATTTTTCCAGTGCATCTTTTTATTTAACAATTTTTTAATTACAAATTTGAAGTGGAGATTGATTACTTATTGTGAACAATTTTGAAATTGGAGTCGAGATATATTTGGTTGGTGGCCAACATTTTTAACGCCAAAGGATAGAGTTTGTGTTCAGCTTCGGTTTTGATTCGTTCCACTAGCGTAACCTCTGTGTCGTCCGGAAGTATTGGTACGGTCTCTTGCATTATAATTGGCCCAGAATCCAAGTCCGGCTATTAAAAAAGTTAACAAAGTATTAATTTTAAATAATAGTAAATAACGGTCAGGCGTTTTGATCTCCGGACAAAATATCCTCGAAAAAATATCCCTGATAAAATATCCCCATGACAAAATATCCCCGGACAAAATATCCTCATGACAAAATATCCTCAGACAAAATATCCCCATGACAAAAATATTTGCGAAAAAATATTTCTTGTTAATTCACGTTTAGTTTCTAGTTTGTATATTTTTCAAGGACAATTTTTATTTAATTTACGTTTTTGTATTTCATGTGTCGTATTCATTTGATTTATTGTCATCTAATTAATTAATTAATTTCTGGGGAGAGTAAGGCTAGCGTGGCGCTAAGAATTGACGACGGTTCCTGATAATACAAGTCAAAAGAAAACGAAAATAAAGAATGGTAATTTGCGAGTTTTCGCTTCGTTTTCGATAAAAACCGGATTTCAAGTCGAATTTTTCTTATGGGAAATGCTTTTGAGAAATCTGTTAATTAAGACGTAAGTAGGAAACTGTCATGTATTTCAAGTTAATTCATATAAATACATCCAACAATTAATGCCAAAGTGGTCCAGGGGGTCCCCCTGGCGGGGGTAAAGAAATTATAGTGATTGTTCGTTTACCCGATTTTCATTCATTGACTGAATGTGCACTTCTTGACACCGCGAAGTTTTTTCGAAGTTTGAGGATATTTTGTCATGGGGGTATTTTGTTCGTGAATATCTTGGGCTCGAGTATGGTTAGTTAGGCGCTTTGAATATTTGAAATTTCCTTACTTTATGCTTTTGCATAAGCATCAAATAAGGCTAAAGGAAGCTAAATTTCGTGTCGAATATCCAAAAATCGACTATCGAAATTTTAAGCGAAAGCGATATGTTTTGACGTCAGCATGAGGCCTAAGCAAGCCGTTTGCAAAATTCAAGGAATAAGTAACTATGGGAACTTACATTATCCGATTTGAACAACTTCACTATTCTATAATTACTAAAGCTAACGATTATCAACTAAATTACACATTACGCTTTATCTTAATACTGTAAATTATCAATTATAAGTAAACCTTTTTATAGACACCACAAATAATACAAAATGGAAACAATGTGGAATAAACCACAGAAAACACCATAAAATTAATGCAATTCTAACTACATCAATAATGAGTTTGAACTCACGCAATAGGAAACATTTGACAGAAATAAACAAATTCTTCGATCGGACGTATTTGAGAGATGACTAGATATATTAAAAATATTCTTTGGTTTTCTGTAAAACTCAAGGATGGTCAGTAAGGGCACATTCAATCAAATTATGAAAATCGGGTAAACGAACAGTGAGTGTGGTGTAGTTTATGTTGGGGGCTCCGCCCCCAAACGACCGGCGGGGGGACCCCCTGGACCCCCTTAGCATTTATCGGATATGAATTAACTTGAAATACATCATTAAATGTTAGTTCCCATAGTTACGTCCAGTGGCGGATTCAGGGGAGGGGTCACAGGGGTCATGACCCCCCTCCAAGCTTTTTTTGCATTAAAAAATTACGTTTAATATTCAATTGTCTACCAAATAAATTTGGTATTTCTTTTCTTGAGTTAACCTTTTATTTCTTTCTGAAATTAGGTACCAATTTAGTTTAAGCAAATATTTTTGAGAGATATATTTTTAAAAATTTTCCGGAGGAGGACCCCCCGGTTAATGAGAGGTACTCCACACCCCCCGGTAATGACCCTCCCACAAGCTATATCCTAAATCCGCTCCTGGTTACGTCTCAATTGGTAGATTTATCAAAATCATTTCCCATAAGAAATAGCATTGGAAAATTTCGTCTTTAAATCCAGTTTTTATCAAAAACGAAGCCAAAACTCGCAAATTACCACTCTTTATTTTTGTTTTCTTCTGGCTTGTTTTATCAAAAACCGTCGTCAATTCTTGCCGCCTAATAAACCATATTCTCCCCATAATTTGTCATGGGAATATTTTGTCTGTGAATATTTTGTCATGGGAATATTTTGTCTGTGAATATTTTGTCATGGGAATATTTTGTCTGTGAATATTTTGTCATGGGGCTATTTTGTCATGAGGATATTTTGTCGGGGATATTTTGTCCGGTGATCAAAATGAATGGAACCGTAAATAACAGTCAATAATTTTATGGGTTTCATACTTTTGATTGGTGTGAAATTTATCTATTAAACAAACCAGTCAAATGTTAATTTTTTTTTAAATTATTAATTAATCATATTCTGGATTGAAATTTTTTAGACACTCCATTTGCTATATATTTATTGACATATTTAATTGAATCGAAAATACATTTTATCCATTAACCAGCTCGGTAAAGATCGTTTTATAGCGGACTCTTAGATAGTAGAAGATCCGAACCTACCTCGACCTTCACCGAGATGATAATAGAATGAAGCCTTTTTTATCATGAATTTAGTATATTAGGAAATATATTAAACATGGGTTGGCTAAAAAAATCCGGGGCAGACTATTTTTAATTATTTTTTAATTTTTATACATCACAGGCGACTGCAATGTTGTGTCCTTTATTATTACATAGTATACTTACCTCGGATCTCTCTCTCACACATTTCCACGCGCATTAAAATTTAAATCTTTAAAATTCGTTAACCCCTAATAGGACCGATTTTTTGCAGACAAACCTATATCAACGTGTTCACAATAAAACAGTTGATGTTGATGTTGCAATATTTTTATAATTTTTTTTTTAAATAATTAAAAATAGTCTGCCCCGGATTTTTTTAGCCAACCCATGTTTAATATATTTCTTAATATACTAAATTCATGATAAAATAGGTTTCATTCTATTATCATCTCGGTGAAGGTCGAGGTAGGTTCGGATCTTAGACTAAGACTATATAACGAGGCTGATTCTTCAATGCATTCGCAAAGTAAATGCTTTTCATATAAAATATCGAGAGCTACGACTAGCTCATTAAGCAATATTACTAATGTCTTATAAGTAAATAATGAACTAATTACAATTAATTAATTGATCAATTTAGTTAATTAATCCCTTAACTGATTCAAGTTTTACCTTTGCATTAGTGATGCTTGGTTCAATCTTTATTGATTCCTAAATATATCTAGATTTTTTTTTTTCGTTTATTTAAGGTCGCATCAACTACTATGGTCATTAGCGACCGTCGAATTTGAAAACCTAGAAAAAATATCTTAGGCTTTCCTTGGGATTCGAACCCAGGACCACTGGCGTATAAGGCAACTATATCTAGTTACCACGCCACTAAGTGACTCTATATCTAGATTTATAGATTACAAAAATTTTCTGTATTTTGACAGTTTTGATATGACCGTAAATGTTAACGCGACTTAAAATAAAAGGGAGTAGGAATTATAAATTATTTACAGACGTCTTAATCAAACTAATTTATACCTCAACAAAATGAACGGTGCACCCGGTCACTTTAACTCCCGCATCCAATGCTTGTTTCTGGGCATTGACTCCTTTAAAACTAGGCAGCAATGACGGATGAATGTTGATGATTTTCCCTCGCCATTTATTAACGAATTGTCCACTTAAGATCCGCATAAACCCAGCAAGACACACCAAATCAACATTGGCCTTTACCAACAAATCATGCATGACCTGGTCGAAACTCTCTCTCGAAGGATAATCGACATGTTTCACAACCTTAGTAGGAATATTAGCGCGTTCAGCTCGTTTCAGACCTTCCACCCCTTCTTTGTTGGAAATAACCAAAACGATTTCCGCACCAATATGTTGGGTCGGATCGTTAGTTGCATCGATCAACGCCTGCAAATTAGTACCACTACCAGAAATTAGTACACCGACTCGTTTTTTGGGTGTACGATATTTGTTGAGAATTTGTGATATGAATGGTCTCATTTGCACGGACATGGCGTCGTTGAAATTTTTCACGACGACCTGATGTTCGGTTGATACACGTTTCGTCACATTACCAATCACAAACGCCTTGTACTCAACAATCGATTTGAGCACTTCGTTGACGGCCTCGGGAGCTACGATCAGGACACCGCCAACCCCACAATTGAAAGTACGAAGCATTTCAAATTGGTTGATACCACCCAGAGCGGCCAACCAACCAAAAACCGGCAAAATATGTTCACTTTGTAGTTCCAACTCAACTTTAACATCAGACGGAAGCATTCGAGGTACATTTTCTAAAAGTCCACCTCCAGTGATATGTGAAAATCCTTTGACCAAACCCTTTTGGATCAACGGTAAGATGGATTTAACATAAATTTTGGTTGGGATTAAAAATTCTTCACCTAAAAACCAACGTTTAGACAATGCCAAGACAAACAATCGAAAGGATACCATAAGTTTTTCCAGTGGTACTAAATACAGCCGTTTCAGAATAATCGATTCCGACCAATCGGGACGCGTGACGAACCAAACTAAAACCATTGCTATGAATTCCAGAAGATGGTAATCCAATGGCTACGTCACCAACTTTAATGTTGTTCAATTTTGGAATGAGGCTGTCCCGCTCGACTATACCAACAGCGAACCCGGCCAAGTCGTAATCTTCATTTGAGTACATTCCAGGCATTTCAGCAGTTTCACCTCCTGGAAGAAAAGAAATTATTTTAGAAATAGTTGTAATTTATAAATCGATTAAAAAAGACCTATTAAGGCACAATCGGCGATTTTACAACCATCGGCGATTCCTTGAATGACTTCTTTCGCTGTGGGGACATTCAATTTTCCAGTTGCGTAATAGTCCAGGAAGAATAGGGGCTCTGCCCCCTGAGCTAGTAGATCATTAACACACATAGCAACCAAGTCGATTCCAATCGTTTTATGGTTTGCACAATCATTGGCAATCTAAATAAATAAAAATAAAATGGTAGCAAAGGGGATAGTAAAAATTATGAGTTATCTACTTTAAGTTTTGTTCCAACTCCATCGGTTCCAGCGACCAAAATCGGATCTTTATATTTCAACAGTTTCAAGTCAAAAAGACCCGCAAATCCTCCAATACCGCCCATTGAACCGGTTCGTTTCGTTGATGCCGCCATTGGTTTAATATTTTCGACCAAACTATCGCCGCTTTCGATGTCAACTCCACTCGATTTGTATGTGACTTGACCCGATTGCAAGATTTGTCTAAAATTTTCCAATCAAAAATTATATAGCAAACTCCCGATAAGTCAAGCTATCAGAGATTATATTTGGCTCATATATAGAATCTAGAACCGAGGCATTTTTCAGAACCAGTTTTTCGATGCTAGATTTTAACAAACCCGGTTCTGGAAATTCTTAAGTTAAAAACAATTAAAACATAATTTAAAATTCATTTTTATTATATCCTTACTAATATTATAAATTTGAAAGTTTGTAAGAATAGACGGATGTTTGTTGCTCTTTCACTCAAAAAGTACTGAATGGATCTAGATGAAATTTGGCATAGATATAGATTATAATCCGGTTTAACATATAGTATACTTTATATACAGAAAAAATGTACGGTTCCCGTGGGATAGATATTTTTTTTTGTATTTACAGAGCAAAAGTTTAACTTCCTTTTTTGTAATGTGGTAGTTTAGAGGCCAGAAAATGATATAGATTACTTCTCATACCGGAATAATAAACAGTTCCCATGGAATAGCAAAACAAGTATGCATTCTATAAAAACCGTGTATTTAAAAGTAGTTTCATTAAAATCCACGAAATAGAGTCTTAACTCATTTTCCGGAAGAAGATTTCATCTACTTTTTACTCAGGAGAGATGTACTATTCCCGTGGGATAGATATGTTTTTTGTTTATCACATAGTTAAAGATTGATATGATTTTTGCAATGTGGTAGTTTGGGGGAGAATAATAATTTTAAGGCAAAAATAATGCATAGTTCCCATGGGATGACAAAACAATAAAAAATATCCTACAGGAACCGTACATTTAAAAAGTTTCGGTAAAGTTCGTGAAATAGAATTTTAACGCATTTTCTTCCAACTTTACACAATCACGAAAGAAATCTCTGCAAAGTTGAAATTTAAAAATTGACAATTTTTACTGGAAAATAAATATGAATTTCAATTTAACACCCGATAAAATTAATAATGAAATTTTTTAAATTATTGAGGTGGATATTTTTTTGTTATTTACAGAGCATAATATAAACTTCCTTTTTTACAATAAATTTGTTTAGGGGTCAGAGAATGATATTGATTACTTCTTATACTGGAATAATGAACGATTCCCATGGGATAGTAAAACAAGTATGTGTTCTATAGGAACCGAGTATTTAAGTAGTTTGGTTAGTAGTTTGGGGGAGAATGATATAGCTTACTTTTGACTTTTAAGACTAGAACAATGCATGGTTCCCACGGGATGACAAAACAATTATATTCTACAGAAATCGTACATTTAAAAAGTTTCGGTAAAGTTCGTGAAATAAAATTTTAACGCATTTTCCTCAAGAAGCCCGATAAATTTTACATAAAAACGAAAGAAATCTCTACAAAGTTGAAATTAAAAATTGACAATTTTTACTGGAAAATAAATATGAATTTCAAATTTAACATATAAAATAAATAATTAAGTTTTTTAAAATATTTGAATGTTTTCATTGTTCATTGTCGAATATATTAATTAGAATTAAACGTATTAAAATAATAAACTAAAAATTTCAAAATATGAACATTTACTTAACGGAACAAATTTTAATGAAATGTTGCTAAAGATTCTGTAGGGTAGCTACTAATCTATTCTTTTAAGGAAACATCCATTAATTACGTGAGGCGTTCAGGGACTAATGGGGTCGAGCCGAATATCATCTAATCTTACTTTGGGAAAAGGGTTGGTCTCGCAAATATCACGCATTTTTTTGTTTTGAAAAATATCACATGAGATTGGGGGTTGGGGGAATGATATATTCCAAATCTCATGACATCTTGACCAGAGGGAAGGGGATGGGATTTCAAAAATCGAAAAAAACGCCCCGCGCAATTAATGGATGCCCCCGAAAATAGCTTGAAGGTTTTAAATGACATTTGGTATGAAAGATTTTCAAGTCCTAAAGAAAGGAATACAGTTACGTTTTTACGTTTTTAAAAATTGTATAGAAGCTGATATGGGACAACTAACATCTCTTTCTTGAAAAGTAGTTTTAGAAATGTTAATGAACTTTCTTAATTGGATCTAAAGTCTCAAAGTATCTATCACTTTTTTCTATCAAAATAGATTAATTTTTATATTTCGCTATGAACGTAGGGAATCTTTTAATCAATCAGTTAAATTTAGATACACTCAGCGAAGCGAGCGGGTATCAGCTAGTATATAGATAAATTCGAAATACAATGTTTACTCCTTTATATTTCTATATTTCGGTTTCCTGCTTCCATTTTAAAATATGATCTGAGAAAGCAATAAATATCCAAACTTTTGTCTTTTGGCTGTGTCCGAATTTTGGTGGCAATTTTTATAGAACCAGTAAATACGCGCTATGATTCCAGAATCCAGGCTGGTGGTTGGTATTGATATAAGGCTATTATAGCACTAGTCACTCAGATTCTGTCCACGATTACCCTCACCTTTGAAAATAGCCAATTCATTTTTTAAAAATTGATTATAAGATTTTTCGTTATCAATTATGGAGTTATCGTGGAATTGACTTCTTATTGTGAATTGCTGTTTCTAGCTTTTTTTCTTTAGAGACAACCTAATTTCATCTACAACGACTAACTAAGTTATCATGGACAAAATCGCCTTTTTACCTAACTTCAATTGGAAGTCTCGTTCTAATTCTTCAGAGCCATAGTCTTGTTTGCTTCTATGCAAATTATACAACAAAACATAGAATTGAAAACCGGGTATTTGACAGATATCAGAACCGGTTTTCGGTGCCGGAAATATTCCGGGATTCCCGAGTACCCGAGATTGTATTCTATAGACTCATCAGTTAGGAGGGAGTTTGACTTATCCATTATTGGATTTATGGAGTGAAAAGTTTTGATAAATTAGAAAGAATAAATAATCAAAGTAAACAGTTCGACTTATAGAGATGATAGTGGATAAGAGCGATATTAAGAGTTCACGTTAGGTTTGTTCCACTTGTCCATTTGATGATGTTCAAACACGTCCACCAAATGATAAAGAGCCAGACACATTGACCAAGAGACAAGAGTGAGTAAAATTCATAAAGCAAGAACTTTCATCTAATTTTAAACCAGTTTTGCGGTGTTTAAACACCTCCAAATCCGTGTCGAAACAAGCTATTGTCACAAAAACGTACGTTCATAGCTCGACTCTCGGCCGAATGCGGCCAAGCGGCTGAAACATTTCTTCACTCACTCTTGTCTCTTGGTCAGTGTGCCTTGCTCTTTGTCTTACGTGGACGTGTTTGGCTTCAACGTCTGGAACAAACCTATTGAGAACATTTTACTTGCCGTATGATTCCTTTGAAGGCAATATCTCGACGATACTGAGCTCCATTGAAATGAATTAATGAACAAGCGTGCGTTGCGAGATAGGCTGCTTTTGAAAGATCCGAAGCTAGAGCCACGGCGATCAAAACACGACCTCCATTTGTCACGAGAGAATTATCCGGAGGCTTTATAGCTGTTCCACTATGGAACACCATATGATTTGATAATTTTGTCACATTTTCAATTCCTAATAAAATAATAAAATTTCATTCCTTTTAAAATTTTTTGTACGATTTTTAATTTACCTGTGATAACTTCTCCTTTGGTCGCCGATTCTGGATATCCATGGCTTGCCATGACAACACCAACTGCATAAGTGTTGGACTTCCATAGGATCTTTTGTTGGGCCAAAGTTCCTTGACAACACGACATCATAATCGTAAACAAGTCAGACTCAAGCAGTGAAAGAACAACCTGCGTTTCTGGATCACCCATTCGACAGTTAAACTCCAACACGCGGACTCCATTTTTCGTGATCATCAGTCCAGCGAAAATCACGCCGTGATAAACTAAATTATCTTGTAACAAACCAGATATGGTACGGTTTAGCACCGTTTCTTGGATGAGTGACGATTGATTTTCGATAATCGGAGGACACGGACAGTAGACCCCCATTCCACCGGTGTTTGGACCCGTGTCACCTTCTCCAATTCGTTTGTGGTCTTGCACGGGAAGCATTGCCGTGATTGTTTTGCCATCAGTAAACGCCAGAACCTGTTATACATCATATGAAATTTACTAGTCATTACCCGCCCGCTTAACTGAGCGTTAAATTAACTTGATTGGTATACAATTAAATTAGTGGCTACCCGCGACCTCGTTCACGTAATATTTAACAAATTATAGCGAGAACTAAAATACGAACCGAAACTTCTTCGCCTTCCAGGTATTCTTCGATGACGACAGATTCGCCGGCACGACCGAATTTTTTGTCGCTTAAAATTTGATCGACGGCTGCACAAGCCTCGTGGACGTCTTTAGCGACGATCACCCCCTTTCCTGCGGCTAAGCCGTTTGCTTTGACGACCAAAGCTGGAAAATCGGCACTGAAACAAAAATTATTAATCTATAAGAATCGACGAAGAGATTATAAATGGCATCTATAAATTATTTTAGCATTCAAAAGAGTGACCAAAATAGAAAACTTTTTTTTAGAAATTTACTGTAAAATGTCAAAAGCAGTTCAATGGTGTAAACTCGGTGTAAATGCAGATTATACCAAGTATAATCTAAGAATAATAATTTTGGTTAATTTGGGAAAATGTTACCTGTAGTTCACAATTGTTTCACACAGAAATTTCAACACCCGATTCACTTCGTGTAAACACCGAATTTTCATTGAATGAGTGATACAAACGATAAATACAATGGTACCTCGACATGCGAGTGCCCCGACATACGAGTTTTTCGAGATACGAGCGAATGATTTTTTGCTTTGAGTTACGAGCGAAATTCGAGATACGAGTTCGGTTTAGCAGGTCGGATGGTAGAAATTGGTTTCGAGGAGTCAGAGGAGGTTATTTCTACAAGTGAGATAAAAGAGATCTTAGGAATGTGGGAGAGAGTTTTACAGTTCGTGGAAAAAAAACACCCAGAAAAAGTTGCAACAGGTCGTGCATCTAATCTTTTTAATGACACTTGCCTAACTCATTTCCGGAACATTATGAAAGGGAGGAAGAACCAAACCTCCTTGGACATGTTTTTTTCCAAACGGCCTACAGGTGAAAGCGATAAAAATGTAGCGAAAAAGGCAAAGACCAGTGAGGATATCTAATTTATTTCTTTACATTCTCGTTTTTGTACAATAAATATTTGTCATTTATAAATACGTTTTTATTATTTAAAACCACGTAACAAAAATAACTGGGGTGACATTTTGGGGGTTGGAACGGATTAATGGTAGTTCACTTGTTTTGTATGGGGAAATTTGTTTCGAGATACGAGTAATTCAAGCTACGAACAAGGTTACGGAACGAATTAAACTCTTACGTCGAGGTACCACTGTACTTATTAGTACGGTGTAATATACTACTAATAACTGATAAATACGGTGTAATACCTATTTTACAAATTTTATAAAACTTACAGTGTGATTTTAGTGTAGACACGGTGTAAAACCTACCTACTTTTTAAATGTGTGTGGAATTTTAGTGTATAAACGGTGTAACATACGTTTTTTCAAACTACACCGTGTCTACAATGAAGTTACACTGTAGCACACCGTGGTACCCCAGTGTAATTTTTACACCGTGGGATTTCAGTAGTGTGTTAAGAATCTGTTAGGAAACCAAATTTTAAACAGGACAATTTCTGTCAGCCATAGCGACTAACCTAAGGACGATATCAAAGTTTACCCAGGAACACGTTTTCTGGCAAATGGAATTTTTTATAAATTTCATTTGAAACTTTTTTCGATATTATCTTTGGCTTGAAAGTTATTTGAAGAAAACCATATCAGTTCTAAAGAATTGGTTTTAGCCATCTTTAGTAGTTTTTAATGGTTCTGTTGGAAAAAGAAAAAAGTTAAAAAAAATTCTTTCTATCCGCATTTTTAAAATGGTTGTAATTATTGACCCATCCGATTTTAAAATAATTTTTTCTTGTGTATTTTGAGTCGCTTAAACATCCAAGGTCATATCACGACTGTCTAAACACAGAAAATTTCTGTTGGTCAATATAAATCTAGGATCTTAAGTCTAGTATTCAACGGGGATCGAACCCGTACCATTTGACGCATGAAGCGGAGAGAACTACTGTTCTAACCACTGCGCCAATAAGTGATCCATAAACAAATTGTTCTTACGTTTTTATGAAATTTTTGGCGGCTGCAGCTTCGGTGAAGCTTTTCCAGCGGGGTTGTGGAATGTTATGTTTGTCCATAAAG
This sequence comes from Sisyra nigra, assembly GCA_958496155.1. Classification (NCBI taxonomy): domain Eukaryota; kingdom Metazoa; phylum Arthropoda; class Insecta; order Neuroptera; family Sisyridae; genus Sisyra; species Sisyra nigra. The sequence goes on along the minus strand of OY292313.1, from coordinate 9,654,087 downwards.
ACCTTGGCCCAAGCTTTGTCCGTTTCAAGTTGTGCTTCCTTTTTACATGGCCCGAAGCAGTTGATATTTGCCTTGGTTAGTTCATCGGCGATTCCATTTGCTAGATAGTCTTCGGGACCGACAACGACCAAATCAATCTTGTGACTATGACAAAACTCTATGACAGCCTAAAAAATCAAATCGGTTAACACAAAATCGGTTAACATGAAATCGGTTAACACGAAATCGGTTAACACAAAATCTTAGAAAAATCGATATATTGTTACCTTTGAATTTTTGGCATCCAACGGTACGGAAATGGTTTTCGAGACTTGGCTGATGGCAAAACTTCCTGGAGCATTGTAAATGTGTTTGACGTGCTGCGACTGTGATAACTTCCAGCAGATCGCATGCTCCCGTCCACCACTACCAATAACCAGCACATTGTTGTCCATCTTTTCCCGTATTTTTTTAAACCTGGATTTTTCCCTCAAAATTTGCGTATCTGAAGCAAAAAATTGTTTATTGAACGACGCAAGACGAGCGAAGCAAACAACTTATTTTGATTGAACTATTTGTTGGATATTATGTTATAGATATTTTTTGTATCGATAACCTTCGAACTAGCTTTGCATCAATTACATAGTTTATTTTAACGAGAAAAAAATAAATGTGATATTTTCCTTTGATAAAATTGGAGATATAACAAGAAATAGTTTCGACCCATGAAAACATGTTGCTTAGCCGTAAGACCGGCTTAAGCTTTGAAAAAAAGACGTAGACTTAAAAAATTTTTTTATACTCACATTGATCAATACATACAATTTCTTGACTTAAAACATGATTTTATGAGTCTTTCATTTCGAATTATGATCATATATTAAATGTTTTGACCTTGACCGCTAATTAGACTGAATTTAGGATTTATATTTGACAAGTCGATCCAACAAAAATATTTCTTAGAAATATTATTTTAGTTAAAATAAATGTAAATTGGTTGACTCTTTGTATGAAAATGATATGCTTATGAATTATTATTAAACATTCTATCGAATAAAGATATCTATGTTAATGTTTTTATGAGTTTGTCGGCGGTCTGATAACACGTGCTTACACACAGAACCGCTGATAGAAATTTTTGTTGGATGAATAGAGTTGGAAGAACAAGTTTTGGAGAGCTAAATCGACGGAATTTTTGCTTAGTAAACATTTTTTGCTTTATTCTCCTCCCAGCCGCCAGGTATATTTGATCTGATTTCATTTTGACGTCTTATAATACAGGTATACAGGGTATAAATATGCCCATTGAAGATTTGCTTGAAGCATTAAATTAGCATTTTAATTGACTTAAATAATAAATTTATAAAATAATAAGGCCTTAAGAGAGAGTAACATAAAAGTTGATTTTTCGTTTAAATATTTTATCTCTAAACACAATAAATCAATAATTTTATTACTGTATTATTTATAATATAGGCATCAATAATAAACTTAGGTGTGATAGGAATTGCCTATCCTGCATCAAAACAAATAGATTTTTTAGTGATGTTTTAAAACATGGGTCGGCAGCCCGCGAGTTGTTTTGGTGCAGAGTTGTTTTGTTTCAAATTTGCGAGTATATTTCTCAATGTAGGCCAGTCTTAATTTGCGTGGAGGTCGTTAAATTGTGGGATTCCGAAGCAAAAAATGGCGGGGATTGTACAAAATGAGATTATTTTTGGGGTAGAATTAACAGTGAATTTGGTGGTAATATTTTCATTGGTAGTTCTTACGTCGATTTTTTAATGTTCACGATGCATGAGCCACAAGAGTATTCCAGGGAGCGCAACCGGGGGGTTGGATGGGATGTTTTTAGTCAGCAAAAATGCTTACCATTAGATCCGCCATTGCCTAAGTGCGGCCCGCACCAAACCCCACGTAAAATATTTGGCCCTTTAACAACCAAAGGTTGCCGACCCCAGTTTTAAAAAAACTAAATAGTTATAAATAGTTCATTCAAATAGTATTTTAGTCAGGTATTTAGGTCCCTTGTTCTATAGGTTTTTCGAGGTGCTAAATTTGAATTTTAAATTTGCTACTTAACCGAACACGAATATGATTTTAGAAAAAGGGGAAAAAGCCGTATGGGTATAAGTATAGTGAATTTGCCCCCGGATGAAATTTAAACGATACTTGGTGGATTTGTAGGTATTAATGAAATAATAAGATCCTGAAAATTTTAGGTCCTTAACGCAATTGGTTTTAGAGAAAAAGCAAAATTTTTTAAAAATCAGAAAATAATATTTTTTTCTCAGGAACGCATGAATCGATTGATCTAAATGTTGGATATGTTTTAGACTTAAGAGGCTAATAATAGTTTTTGGGGGAAAAATTAGGAGATTTATTGGTTCATGAGCTCTTAACAATGGCGTTTTTTATTTAATTTAAATTTTTAACCATGATACAGTTTTGGCACAATTACGAAACTAATTTTTTTTTAAAATTCTCATCTATTTTTCTATAAGAATATGAGTTTTTGAAACCTAAAAAAATGGTAAGCCGTAGTTAAAAAAAACAAAAACCACTGTTAACCCAAATATTGACTTCCTTTACCTATAGGTCTGTATAAAGATTGAAGCTGTTATTTAATTTTTAATCCATAATTCACATACTTTGAATTTATTCAAACTATTTATTTCTTATTCAAAACAACAAAAATTCTGATAGAGGGAAAACATCCAAGCTCTTTTTCATACGAAGCAAATATTAAGAAAATTTTCTTTGTTAGAATATTTAAATAAGAGGTCATTACATTGATAATTTGATTATAATAAATTCATTAAAATTTTTTATTTTTTTAAAGTTGCAGATTTGCTTTGATGGAGATGAAATCGCATTGATCAATCTGTTTGCTACTTTCGATGTAACAGTCAACAAGAAAACTCAAGTGCCGATAGTTATGGGAAGAAAAAGTTTCAACTTGGCAGTTGTTGATGGGTTTTGACTTTGAGTTTGACCAGTGGTGTATTCGGGGGGGGGGGGGGGACTTGAGGGAACGACGTTCCGGCACTTTTTATCAGAAAGGGAACGCGTTCCGGTACTTTTTTTTAGTAACTAATCATTTTTTTAATTCCAAATGAAAATGTTTTAAGTTAGCGAATTTGCAAAAACATTTCAAAAAATATCTTAACTTGTAGAGAATTTATTTTGCTTTTTGTGTCTTGTTTCTTTTTCCCTTTTAAATCAAATAAATACAAAATGTGTTCTATGCAGGCTTTAACGGTCTTATTTTTATTTTTTTTCGAATTTATTATTTTTGTTTATTAATATTTAGTAAAGTAACGATCATAAAGTAATGATCAATTTACCCCCGGAAGATATTTAAACAATACTTGGAGGGTTTGTAGGTATTAATGAAATGATAATATCCTGAAATTTTAGGTCCTTAGCGAAATTGGTTATTGAGAAAAAGCAAATTTTGTAAAAATAGGAAAGAAATTTTTTTTCCCAGGAACGCGTGAATCGATTGATCTTTTTGGAGATGGTTTAGAGGCTGATAAAAAACAATTTTATCGGTTCATAAAATGTTTGAAAAAAGTGGCGTTTCTTATTTAATTTTAATTTTTAACCATGATACAATTCTGGCACAATTACAAAACTATTATTTTTTTAAATCCTCATCCATTTTTCTATAAGAATATGAGGTTTTTGAAATCTAAAAAAATAGTACGTCATAGTAAAAAAAAATAATAAAAACCAACCGCGCTACCCAAATATTGACTTCATTTATCTCTATATATACCCACCTATGTATAAAGCTGTTATTTCATTTTTTCATACATAATTTAGATATTTTGAATTTATTCAAAATATTTATTTCATATTCAAAACAACAAGAATTATTTTTTGCTGAAAGATAAAAACCTCATAAAGAAGTGAAAATTTTAAATTTTTAAAATTAAGATCAATCGAATTACGCGTTCCTGTGAAAAATTTTCTTTTACGATTTTTACAAAATTTGCTTTTTTTTTCAAAAACCAATTTTGCTAAGGACCTAAAATTGTTAGGATCTTATTATTTCATTAATACATACAAACCCTCAAAATATCGTTTAAATATCTTCCGAGGGCAAATTCACCATTCTTATATCCCCACGGCCTTTGTTTAAAATAAGATGATCTCCAAAAAAAAATTCAGGAAGCTGATTGTGGAAAGTCGCGGACTATATTTTTCTTCTCACCATGCGTTCCCTTACTTCTTATTTTACCAATACACCACTGAGTTTGACTCCACGAAGAAAGCAATAAATATTTTCCTATTTTATAAAACGTTTAATTTTTTTTTATATGAATCTTAAAATAATACTATATTATATATAATTATAATAATACTATAAAATAAATCATTTTCGAACGACTGATTAGCCTGATCAGTGTCTAATTCACTATGCCAACATGATCGACCTTAACCACTGTTGAGTAGAATAGGTTGCATAAGCGTAGCAATCAATACCATCTTTGGACTTAATTATTTCCATTCTTAATAATATATAACTTTTTAATTGTTTCATCGGGGAATGCTTGCTACTCTCCAATCAAGGAAAACTGAATATCCTGTTGAAAATCGTATATACAAAAAAGGATAAAATATTTGACGCAAACAACTTACACGTCCTTTAAAAGTTCTGCCTAAGCCGACGTAGTAACTTCGCTGAGAATTTCATGGTCCTCTTGTTGTTTTTTCAAGTTCTTCAAATCATAGGCAATTTCAATTTTTCTAATCTTATGTATTACTAGTGCATTGTTAGTGGCCTCTTCTAATTCATCGTTCAAAGTTCTGTCTTTGATACGTAATATACTTTCTTTGATAAAATGAAAAATTGTATAGTTGATGTAACAGTTTTCGTTCATCTTGATTTTAGTGACACAACTCATAATGATTCCCATAAACAAAAAAATAAAAATCGTTCGTAAGATTGCTATAACGAGCCATAAAGCGTTCGTGCCTGGTATGTTTCGAAACCGATTATCGAAACTGAGCAACAAGACATTGATTGTTAAAAAACATTCGTCCCAACTGTGACATGGTCGAGCTTTTGAATTTATTGTCATATGTGTGTAATAGGACAGTAGCATAATACTTAAAAAATATAACACAACCAACATGAATGATTTGGATATCGCTAATTTTGCCACATGTACATATGATTGAGGCAAAGTGTTCATTACGATCGCGAAACGCAAAAACGTAAAAAATACCAAAAACGCCAGAGATGTTCGCAGTTGATCTTCCACGTCAAGAAAAATATCAAAGTTGAGGTAATATTTTCGTAGTTCACCGTATAAAATTTGATCCAAATAATCTATATACGATAGCTTCATGGAGTATATTATCAATGTTGCAATACAGCATGTGATCAAGCATAGATCCAAGTAAGTGGAGATAGTGGTGAAAAAAAATTTCATTTCTGCCGCGACTCGTTGTAAGAATCGTATGATAATTGCAGTCATTACGACTATAAATAATACACAATAATTAACCAATGTTCCTAGTTGATCATCATCTTTATGATATATTAGTCGTAGACTCTGAATCTGTAAGCAGAACATTTTTAGTCGTTAAGAAAACGGTGTTAATTCCAATGCACGGCTGAAACTAACTCTTCAAGAATGATTGTCTTGAAATACAGATAGAAAATTAGTGAATAACCGTAACTTCGTTCACACAAAAATAAGTAAACATATAAATTATGAAAATCAATTCTTAAAGAGTGAATTTCAAGAAATTTCACCATTAATGTTCACCTGATAACTTTTGATTAATACTCTTGAAGGTACAATTTCAAAAATCAGTTTAACCGTAGTTAAATAATTCGAACTTGGATTAATACTTGTAAAATCAACCACAAGAGTTTGCGTCTTATGATCAATCCATGTATATTTTTGTAAAAATTTTATTATCCGTTTATTAGCTTCTCTATGTTGATGTAAATATACTGAAAACCCACCATCAGGGATATAGTCGAAATAACCTGAACATTTTAAAATTAATCAATGAAAACATGGTTCACTATTACAAAGAATACCTTGAACCAATTCACTGCCATTAATGGGTTCTATGTATTGATACCCGATTTTTTGACGTAGACGATATTCCTCTTTCTTCTCATTTATCCAGCCAGGATAATGTGATTGGACATCAAGTCCATGTAAGAAATAGTCTCCGATACAACTTTGATTTTCTTTAGCATAGAAACTCGACTGGGGACATCTTCTTCTTGTCTCAGTCCATCGCTGTTGACGCATTCTTGCAAAGCTAAGAAGTTTAAAAGTCGGAGCCATAAACCATCCACTATATTGCCAATGGATACCATATAGAAATGTCTTCTCTAAATACGAGTAAAAACTATGGACAATCGAATAAATCACAATAATCAAATATAGAATTTGTTTAAAATCACAACTGAGCTATATACAGGATACACCAGTGGTTTTCAATATGTAATCTCCAGATTCATGGGGGTCCATGAAGCTACCGTAAGACACCCACGGTGTATTTCAATGTTTATGATTGAATACTTGTATTATAGTATTGTCACACTTTTTTTAGATTCTATCTTAATTTATATAATTATCTATTATCTTATGTATACTCGTACCTATACACAATTTTCTTTTTCTAATTTGGAAGTTTATGTGATATGATAAGAGTTAACAAGATTGGAAATCACTGGGTTAAACATGAGCAAATAGCTGCATTTATAAAATATAAATTGTACGCACTCTTCAAATGTATAAATATGTTTAAATGATAAGCTTTGGGAATAATTGCCGTTGATAAAAATTTCCTTCATCGTATCCCCAATGTACGCATCCATTCCATCATAATGACATTCAATCACATGCATTAAAGTTATTATAAGTGCTAAATATAGAACAAAATCCCACAAATTACTTCTAAATCGCTGAATTATGGCATCTTTTTGGCTCAATAACTAAAAACGAATAAATTCTGGTATAATAAACATAAGTTAAAAATTGGTCTTTATGATGTCTTATGTTTGAAATTAATGTTGGGTTTTTGTAAGTATGTATTTTAAACGCTTTACCATTCTACCATGTAAACATTGTAACAACAAATTTAAAAATTTCGTAAGCTTTTTGAACAAAACTTGAAAGATTTGGTGATCTTATTTCTAATTGTTATCGCGATTTTGTCGGCATGATTCTGTAAGCGCGATAATGGAATTTCGCGTTTTTGTCAACGCTGTTTGTATGTAGTACTACTGACGGATCACTAACAATTAAGGGCCATCCATAAATTACGTCATACTAATTTCCTGATTTTTGACCCCCCCTCGTCCTTGTCACAGCTGGTCACATTTGTGAGACTCACCCCTCCTTAGTGTGACGTCACATATTTTATAATTATACATCTACAAATAGGTAATTATTGAAATAAAACAGCAGCTCCAAAATTTATTTTATTCCAATTTAAATGATTTTTTAATAAAATTAACATCAAATCAAATGTTTCAAAAAAAAAAACAAAAAAAAACGATTAATTATACCTATTAATTAAACATCAAACTTTATCATCTTGAGTCTATGGGCTTTGAATCCACTCCTTTAAACACTTATATAAAAATAGATTTTGAAATGTGACGTCACTAGATTTCCTACTTCGTTGACCCCCTCCCTCCCCCTTAACGTGTAACGTAATTTATGGGTGGCCCCTTAGGCTTTAGATAGGGGCTATCAAAATAGGAACATGACATCACTAACATCCATGTAGTGTTAAAAGCGATCGCCAAAACAACGATCATCTCTAAGTTGGTGCTGGAGTGACGGCAACTCCTGGAGGACTTAGCAAAGCGCAACCGAGTCAAATTTGGTTGGGTGCCGGGGCATAAAGGAGTTGAAGGCAATGAAAAAGTTTGTCATTTTTGACTGCAAAGCCCTCACAAAATGGCGACACCTGTATGAAATAAATGACGCCCAAACAGGCACAAATCACGCAAAAATCTTAATACAGGGACTGCTTTTGTTAGGCAAAATATTGAACCATGGAATAAGCGAGAATTCTTGTACAACAGGGGTACATGAGCAGAACAGGAGTACAACAAGCTTAAAGCTGCAGTGCAAGGGAAACGAGCTCTACCCTGGTTTTCTGCTAAAGGAAAAAAAAAACAATTTGGCTTGGAATAATGGAATTTTTTGAATTAATTATGCTTGACGTTTTGGCCTGTAAATGAAACAACTTGTGATATCAATGTTTGATTTAATATGACATTCAAATTTTAATATTCGACCGAAGCCTGGCTTGAAATCAATCCAAAATTACAAGTAGCTTTAAATCAAGTCAAATTGTTCATAAAAAAAATTAAGTCAAGCAATGAATCGTTAAGGAACAACTTTCATCCCGGACAATGCCAAGTTCTCAACGAGAGTTTTAAATAAACTTAATTATCTCACTTTTTCTACTCCTCGACAAATCGGATAGTACATATAGGGCTTTATGTATTTTCCCATGGTCATAATATCATCTTTCGTTGGACTTTTAAAATTCCTATCAATCACACTATTCCAGAATAAAAGTGCATCGTATCTCTGAAACATTTGCGTGGTTAATTTGAAAGTGACTTGCCAATAGTTTAACGCACCATAAAATATTTACGCCATATAAAGTTTCTAATAACGACATGTAACGTTTCAACAATTATTAGATCGAATAAAATTACAATCACAACACTGGCCAGCCATTGCCAGCTGGTGTAGTAGCCAAAGATTTGACCCATACAAAATATTTCATAACTCCACCACAATAAAATTAAGATATGTATAGATCTGAAAAAAGAAAATTTTAGAAGATAGTTTTTAGTTAATTTTCAGACGACTTACTGCACTCCAACTCCAGATAAAAAGGAAATTATAAATTTAGGCTGTTTAAGAGTTAGATCCATGCCGTAATAGCTCGTGTAGATATTAAAACCATACGGTTTGGTATTTCTAGAAAAAAAAAATACGATGTTTTATCCACTCTACTGGGAACCCTTAGTATAGGGTGCAGCGTCACAAACAAGTGGATTTTGATTTGGAATAAACTACAGAGTAATAACAACAGACCAAAACTTTATTTTGTTCCTTATTCTATATAATGGGAAATTTTAATTTAAATGGTTTTGAAGAGGGTTTCATTTAAATAACGTCCCTGAGAGTCCACATACTGAATAAGCCGTTTTCCTGAAGTTTTTGTGTGCCCTTTTGAGCATTAACCCGAGAATTTAGGTTATTATGGCACAAATTTAGCTCATGAGGGCTTCCAGGATTCAGGGACGGTCATTATAAAAAAGGGTTTTTAAGTATCCTCACAGGAAAAAAATCATATGGTGACAAATCGAGAGAGCGTGCTGACCAGTTTAATTCTCCTTTATTGTAGATTAGGCACTCGAAGAATTCTCTTGACAAAAAGTCCATGGAAATCTTGCTGTATCGGCTGTAGTCCCATTTTGCTAAAACCAGACGTCTGCCAACTTGATCGCATCCAACTCAGACAAGAAAAAATCCTGGATTATGGATTGTTGGATCACAACTCGAACTCTTTTAATGTGTTCTGGTGTTATGATGGTGTTTTGATGAACCCTTCTCATCGACGACACTATTCCAGTAGTTTCTAGGAGATCTGGAATACGGCCATGGGGAGGAATATTGAACCGTATACGAAAGGCAGGCACATGGTCGTTATAAAGATAAGGCATCACATAAAAATGCGCTGTTGGTGAGACCACTCCATGTTAATGACTAAAAATGGTCAGAACATAAATTTCCTCCCCCCTCTTCCAAACCACCCAACTTCGACTCTTTGCGACCCCTAGGAGAGGAGTGGCATGATTTTCAAACCCATCTGTCTGTGACGCTGCACCCTGTACATATGTCGACATTATCCTATAAGGACGGTTTTCATCTTCAGTGGTTTGACTACTAACATGTTTGTCCATCAGACAGGGTACGTCTTGATTTATTTGTAAAGATAAACAAAGATTATATTTACCTGTATATGTAAAGGAGTACATAATTTACAAGCATACTAATTAATAGGTATTTTAAGGCCATTTCGAAGACATCGTCCATACAATACGTGAAATAGTCGACGGGAGCTGATTTACTTGATGTCCAATCGCCAATATCAAAGAAAATGAAATACATTGGTAATAGAATCATTGAAAAAACAATCAAAACATTGTGTTTTCGTGGTGTGGCTACCCCAAATGTTCTAAGATATCAAAAAGAAAAGCTCTTCGAACATGTTCAATACGGCATGAACAAAATTAGAAATACCTATGAAGCATTCCAAACCAAATGTGAGTCGACATAAAGTCTGGATAGGAAACCAATGGTTGGGGCTTGGGTATTTTTTGGTATAGAATATAATGGATTTTCCCGTTTTCTACCGCCAATGAAAACCATTTTTGTGTGGTGAAAACCCACTCGCGAAGTATATGGTGGTCGCGGATGATAATCTTTTCGCAGTACCAGGCTGGTGCACATCCTGAATAGTCACTCCATACATCGATCGCTCTAATCTTGCCAAGGCCGACAGAAGTCGTCAATATAAACACTTTTGGCGAATTCGAAGACAATTTATGATTGTCATCGACACCAACTAAGACATGTCTCTAAAATTATTGAAATTGATAAAATAAATTGAAAAGGTCTTTGTTAATGTAATAGCATTATACTAGAAAATCTCTTTTACATTTTTTACATATAAGTATCTACAATTTTCGGGTCAAAAGTCTACGGTGAAGGGGGATCACTCAAAAGAGTTCTTCGGCGAAGTTTATCCAAATGAAATTTAAAGGCCGTAGGGGTATAAGCATAGTGAATTTGCCCCCGGAAGATATTTAAACGATACTTGGAGAGTTTGTAGGTGTTAATGAAATAATAAGATCCTGAAAATTTTAGGTCTCTAACAAAATTGGTTTTTGAAAAAAAGCAAATTTTGTAAAAATCAGAAAAAAAAAAATTCTCAAGAACGCGTAAATCGATTGATCTAAATTTTGGATATATTTTAGAAGCTAATAATAGCTTTTGGGAAAAATAAAATTCAGAGCTTTTTCGGTTTATAAAATGTTTGAAAAAAATGACGTTTTTTATTTAATTTCAATTCTTAACCATGATACAATTCTGGCACAATTACAAAACAATTTTTCTATAAGAATATGAGTTTTTGAAATCTAAAAAAATGGTACGCCATAGCCAAAAAAAAATAAAAACCCATCGCGCGTACTCAAATGTTGACTCCATTTACCTATATATGTATTTAGTTCTTATTTAATTTTTTAAAACATAGTTCACATATTTTGAATTAAATCAAAAGATTTATTTTATTTTCAAAACAACAATTATTTTTTTCTGAAATTCAAAAGCTTAAAATGTCAAAATTTTAAATTTTTAAATATCAATTATCACCAACTGCTGTACTGTTGTATGATATAGAAAAATTAAAATTGTTCATAAATTAATAGTAAAAGTTAAAACATTTTCTTGGATGAAGTAGTAGAAACAATAAAATCACAAAAACTGTAGAAAATACGTTAGATGATAAAGTACAATAAAATGGCTAATAACGCCAAAAATTGCCACTTAAAACAATTTTATCACAGGCCTTTAAATATACCCGCGCGGTGGGTTTTTATTATTTTTTTTTTGACTAAGGCGTACCATTTGTTTAGATTTCAAAAACTCATATTCTTATAGAAAAATAAATGAGGATTTCAAAAAAAAACTTTTTGTAATTGTGCCAGAATTGTATCATGGTTAAAAATTGAAATTAAATAAAAAACGTCATTTTTTTCAAACATTTTATAAACCGAAAAAGCTCTTAATTTTTTTTCCCAAAAGCTATTATTAGCTTCTAAAACATATCCAAAATTTAGATCAATCGATTTACGCGTTCTTGAGAATTTTTTTTTTCTGATTTTTACAAAACTTGCTTTTTTTCAAAAACCAATTTTGTTAGGGACTTAAAATTTTCAGGATCTTATTATTTCATTAACATCTACAAACCCTCCAAGTATCGTTTAAATATCTTCCGGGGGCAAGTTAACTATGCTTATACCCCTACCCTTATGTTCTAATTAGCCACTTCTTGTCACAAACATTTGACCTTAAGCATTGTTGTATAAATAAAACCACCTTTATAATTAAAATTAAAAAAAAAAAACGTATTAATTATCTGTCTACTATCATAAATGAGAAAGTTTAGATGGGTGAATGTTTGTTATGCAATCACGCCTATATTTTATTCTAGAACATGTATTATTCTGGAGAAAAATCAAGATGTCCGTTTTTAAATGAATATACCCACGTATATACCTCGTATATACGTGGCTTATTAAAAGGGGGAAACAAAGTGGGAAACGTATGTTATGTTTTGGAATAAATAAATATTATAAAAAAATGAAAAACCGACTTCAAAATATATAAAAATTCTTAAACAAAAAATGCACTAAAAAGTAACAAAATAATGGCGTATCCTTGCAGTATCTACAACTTTCCAAATTATTAGGATGATACAATGTACAACTATTGTTATTTTTGGAGTTGGTGTCAGTCAAGAAAATAAATATTAATGGTAATTTGTAAAAATTGTAAAAAGGTTTAGTTGGTAATTGGTATTTTGTAGCTTAAAGGTCGCTAAATATTGTTACAGTACGAGTATATTGTTAAAAAATTCATTTGAAAACTAATTTTCATAAGGTATTCTCGTTTTTTGCTAAATACCAATATAGTCGTATTTCCTTGGCTGACACCAACTCCAAAAATAACAATAGTTGTACATTGTATCATCCTAATAATTTGGAAAGTTGTAAATACTGCAAGGATACGCCATTATTTTGTTACTTTTTAGTGCATTTTTTGTTTAAGAATTTTTATATATTTTGAAGTCGGTTTTTCATTTTTTTATAATATTTATTTATTTTTCGCGTTTTAGTGATCTGAAGTTTGATAATTGATTTTATTTTCTTGAAAATGGTTAACCTTCCAAACGCGCTGCTCATATGAGACAGCGCCGTTTAATATTAAAAGTTATTACATCATCCCTTTTTGCCCTTAAGGGTTGAAATTTTTTGCTTTTAAATGTAATAACAAAATTAAGTGGATTATTCTTTCCAACAGAAAAAAAATTATCAAAATTCGGTTAAATGTCACTATTTCATCCCCTATTTTCATCCTTAAGGGGTGGATTTTTTCTTCAAATTGAAATGTGAACAATTTAAAGGTACGTTATACGTAATAGAAACAAAATTATCAAAATCGGGTTAGCCAGAAAAAAATTATAATATTATTTCATCTCTAATTTTTAACCCCTTATGAGTGGAGTTTTTTTTTTTTTTTAAAGGATAGGAGATTAATTTAAGGTTGTGTTCTACAAATAAAAAAAGAATTATCAAAATCGAGCTATCCAATAAGAAGTAAATATTTCATCCCTTAGTTTTCAACCCTTTAGAAGTAAAAGATGTTCCTCAAATTAAAATGGGAACACAAGAGAAGCACTAGCTTTCAAATAAAAAAAGAATTATCGAAATCGAGCTATCCATTAAGAAGTTAGTATTTCATCCTTTAGTTTTCAACCCTTTAAAAGTAAACGATTTCCTTCAAATTAAAATTGAGCCACACGAAAAGCACTGGCTCTTAAATAAAAAAATAATTTTCAAAATCGAGCCATCCAATAAGAAGTTAGTATTTCATCCCTTAGTTTTCAACCCCTTAGAAGTAGACGATTTCCTTCAAACTAAAATGGGACCATTCGGGAAGCACCAGCTTTCAAATAAAAAAAGAATCATCAAAATCGCTTCACCCAGTCGGAAATGCTGAGGTAACAAACATAAAAAAAAAAAATACAGTCGAATTGAGAACCTCCTCCTTTTTTTGAAGTCGGTTAAAAATGCATGGTTCCTATAAAATGAATCAAGTGTCAATTGCTTTCCACAATAGAAAAATAAACGATTGATGCAGAGAGCAGGTTGAGAGAGCCAGATTGCACGAATATACGTTCTGCCCTCTACTCCGAGTAGGAAATTTGGAACTACTCCTTTGTCACTCGTTTTTACCTTTCGCCACTGCTCTATACTCGGAACGCTTAAAGCACTAAAGCTTCGACCGTTTCTCTAAGGCTTTAGGCCAGTGGTTCTTAACCTGGGTTCGATCGAACCCCAGGGGTTCGGTGAGTCAATCTTAGGGGTTCGGCGGAGGCCAAGACACACAACCGACTAATATAAGGTAAATGGAGTTATAGGTCCTATCCCTATACCTTGAATTTGAAAAAAAAATCCTTTTATAATTAAAAAGGGTTTGGTGAATGTGCATATGAAACTGGTGGGGGTCAGTACTTCCAACAAGGTTAAGAACCACTGCTTAAGGCGTTCCGAGTGTAGAACAGTGGAGAAATGTACAAACGAGTGACTAAGGAATTGTTACAAATGTACTCTGAGTAAAGGGCAGCACGTTTATTCATGCGATCTGGCTCTCTTAACTTTCTCTCTGGTTGATGTTAGCTTCAAAAAATGTATGGTTCCTACAGGAAAGCTTTAAATAGCAATCCGTGTTTATTATTTTTTAAAAGGAACCAATCAATAAATTAACATGAATTTTATAAGATTAATTTCTGGCTGATAAATTTCATAAATATTCATTTCCTGCAGGAAAGCTAAAAAAAATCATATTTATGGTTTTCTCACATAGCAAAAAGTTAGAAACAAACCTGAAATTGTAAATAAAATAAGCTTAATGGTCGAAGGGTGGATATGATACTATCCTCGACAATGTACTATTTCTGAGGTATACTAATAAATAAGAAAATGGATAACTTCAATGAAAACGCAACTTTCATTTTTTCAACTTCAGCAAAACGGGTGAGTCAGCTAGCACCTAGTATATAATAAATCAGGTACAAATTAGACTTACTCGACTATTCGCTTCAGTTCCATACAGTTTAATTCCAATATAGGAGGAGGATCCTGAAATTGGTTCGTCTCCCGTCAATAATATTATAAAATACTGGTACTCATCATCTGGGTAGTTGTCCAATAAATAATGAGTCGTCACCTTAAAATTTGAATTAATCTTTAATAGTTGTTACTACACTCGTTCAGTAATTTTGAGTTATCGACTATTATTACTGAAAAAAAAATTTTAATGTTCAAAAGAAAAAGAAATCCTAAAACTAACAGGGGAAGATTATATTCAGTAAAATTCTAGTTTTTAAGCCAATACAAATAGGATAACATGTACAAGGGATTAGGGGTAATTTGCATGTTACTTATGGGCTAAAGGTTACTAAAGGAACATTTTCAGTTATATATGGATGTGTTTTAAGAATGTGGATTCGCGGTCACCTTTTTTAAATTGCACAACGTTTGGTCTCCAAATTAGGACTCATTCAGGTGCTGTAATTTACTTATTGTCGTAAGATATTTTGACCAACCATACAAGGTCTGCATACCAGACAGACTACTGTGGGCGTCGGGGGGACTGGTCTGGTTCACCGACGGCTCAGTTATGGACGGCAGAGCAGGGATGGACGTTTATGGGCCATATGGCCAAATTGAACAAGTCTTTGGGACTTGCACTACCATATTCCAGGCTGAGGTGCTTGCAATAGATGAATGTGCCAGACTAAACCTCACAAAGGGTTTAAATGGAGCACACATCAATATGCCAAGTAGCGTACTCTCATCTAAGATGATGAAGTCTAAGCTTGTTTGGCAATGTTCACAAACATTCAGAGAGCTAGCAGCTTGTAACAAAGTCTACCTATGGTGGGCTCCAGGACATGAGGGTATAGAGGGTAATGAAAATGCCGACCAATTGGCCAAAAATGGTGCCTCATCAGACTTGAACCTTTTTGTGCAACCACAAAAAGTAGAATCAAAAACGCTTTTCTAGCTTGGAAGACCAAAACGAAGGCCTCCAAGTACTCCAAGAAGAGAACTCATTACATATTGTCACTCGGCAAAAGGGACGTAAGGCTCCTAACAAGCCTCTATACGGGCCACTGCACCCTGAATTACCATCTTCAAAAGATCGGTAAAGCCGACACTAACATATGTCGTCTCTGCTGGAAAGCGGCAGAAATGGCAAAACACATTTTGTCCTCATGTGAGGCAGCTTTCAAAAGAAGATTGCAGCATCTCGAAAAGACGGACATAATGCCTGGCGAGATAGCAACGGCAGCTCCTAGGCAGGTGCTGCCTTTCTTTAAAACCCTGGAGCTCCCCTAGTAAGCACAGAGGGTCACATCACAATAGACCACCTTGGTCGCAGTGATAAAAGGAAGGAATATCCTGGGACCCGTAAAACGGAAAAAAGGTATTTTGTAAAGGAGATAGTATAGATATTATGTTGTTTAGAAGTTTCATGATTGTAAGCACCTGAAGAAGTTTTTATGAGTACATTTTTATGAGTGCCATAGATAGTTAACAAGAATCATTATAAATTATTTTTTAAGAAGATTTTTGTCACCTTCAAACCATCCTTTATATCCAAAATAGCAGCGATGATGAAGAGACCCAAACATATTCCAATCCAAATAAACAGAGCGTTAGCTACAATTGTCGATTCATTGCGATTGAAAATAATTGAATCAAACGAAAAGTCTCCCATTTGTATGGCTTTCATCAGTTCGATTGTTGCAGACAAAACAAATGGTGAATTGGTATCGACTGTTGTAACCCCTTCACAAGATATAGACTCATCTTTTTTATAAGCAGTGTACTAAAAATTAGGAACCCATTTTACTAGGCTTAGCAATTCATTTCGATCAAACTGAATAATACTTGTCCAACGGTTACCCAATCCTTTGCTATAAAGCTCCATCTCTTACAATCGACTAGGTATAAATTAAAACGATATTCTTCACTGACTTCTCCCTAAGAGCAGTTTTCTTGTATTAGTGTCCTTATGTAATTGTCTTATTGTGAACATATTTTAACACTCGTACCTTTGATATTATATTGAGAAACATTTTTTTATGACGTTGGATCTTATTTTTGTTGAAAACGAGATAATTTCTGTTTGTAAAATTGGCATGGTCACTGGTGTTCTTTCGCATTCTTCCACAATTAACATGCGTTTCAAAGGTCACTAACACCTTAAAATATAATGCATTCGATTTGTAAAAAGCAAAAATCTTACGCATTTTCATACATCAATAGCGGATGGATCTTCAAATTCAACGATCAGATATGAAGTCATGTTTTCCACTTCAATCAAATAACTTGTGGCTAACTCCTTTTTTCTACGACAAACCCGACTCCTTCCGACATATGGTTCATGGGGAAACTGTGCCACTAAGGTATAGTTGAATTTAACGGCGACTGGTTGTAAATGAGCGTTGACGACATGAAGAAACCCGCAATCGGGTACATGGTGCTTACTTCTGTTAATCCATCGAAAAGGATTTTCGTATGGAACGAATACCTGTTTATAAAGGAATCTGTTGAAGACTGTTGAAGCAACGTCATAGCTTCTAAATTGTTTTCTTACATTAACACTTATCATATCATTCTCTTGACTCTTCGGGATATTTAAATATATTTTTATTTGATTCGGATTACCCATCATATCTCCGAATTTAGACGCCTTGGCAAAACGACTAAACGCAACAAATAGAATCGGTAGGGGTGAATTTGGGTCATAATCTCGTGGATTACCAATTAACCGAAAACCTTCGTTAACATTTATGTTACTGACATTAATTGAAGTACGTGCTAAGTGATCCATAAGTCTCGGTATTCCCGAATTCACAATATCGAGAATCTAAATTTACAAAAGTGGGTATATACAGTAGGGTGTTCCAGAAAACATATTTTTCCCTATTTTGTCCAAAAATTGATAATGTACATTGTTTTAAAACCAAAATTTTAGTTCCAAAACGAGCTTTTAATACCAATATTAAGGTTATTGCATCTATCCATTTTATTTTATTTTATACTTTTCTTTTTTCGTTCTACGGATCTCAGGATATTCCTTCCCTTTATCACCGCGGTCAATGAGATCTATTGTGATCTCACTCTCTGTGTTAACTAGGGGAGCATCAGGCTTTTAAAGAAAGCCAGCACCTGCCTAGGGACTGCTATTACTATCTCGCCAGGCATCATGTCCAGGGTACAGTGGCCCATATAGAGGCAGGTTTGGAGCCTTATGTCCCTTTTTCCAAATGACAATATGTCAGGAGTTCTCTTTTTGGAGTACTTGATGATTAATTTTCTACATGTTCCATTTAACATAAATAACACAGATATTATAATTTTTGAATTTTCATAATTTGGAAACAATGACAAAGCTTTACCCCTTAGACAATCTCGACGGTAACGCCCACGTTGCTCACAACGTCTGCGCTTCAATATGTCAAAAACGCTCATAACCATTTAAAAATTTGCTGGGTAGGCGATCTCAAAACGTCGACTGACATTTTGAAATTTTTATAAATTAATAAAAACTATAGGGTATAATTTAAAAATTAAATTAACTAAACAGTTTCATTTAATATTTCCGCAATATTCTTTCACTTTTCTGTTTTTGCTTTTATATTTGCCTTATATTTTTATATCCCCTCAAAGTTTTATCTTATAATATTTTATTATATACCTATTTCACCAATTCAATTATTTTTTCTTCAAAATCCATTTTATATTCTCAAATTTTTTCAATTATAAATTTATGTAGTACACATTTTTAAAATGACAAATACACAGTTAACATTTGGCAGCGTCAAAAGTGTTAAAAGTTGAAGTAGATTCTACTTTGACGCGTCGTGAGCGTACCGCCCGTCGCGTCGCCGTCGAGTTTAATCAATCATATGGAATTCTATATGTTTAACTTTTTTTTTGACATTTTGAAGCGTCACACAAACACACTTCTAAATACCACTTTTTTTTGGATTTAGGGGACCTCAAAACCCATGTTTCCGGTGAAAACTCGAATTCAAAAATTCGACCCGATTACAATACTTCCTTTACTATATAGTAGTAAAAGAAAGTATAAATAAATATTATAAAAAAATGAAAAACCGACTTCAAAATATATAAAAATTCTTAGACAAAAAATGCACTCAAAAGTAACAAAATAATGGCGTATCCTTGCAGTATCTACAACTTACAAATTATTAGGATGATACAATGTACAACTATTGTTATTTTTGGAGTTGGTGTCAGCTAAGGAAATACGACTATATTGGTACTTAGCAAAAATCAAGAATACCTTACCTATAACAATATCCAGCGACCTTTAAACTACAAAATACCAATTACCAACTAAACCTTTTTACAATTTTTACAAATTACCATTAATATTTATTTTCTTGGCTGACACCAACTCCAAAAACAACAATAGTTGTACATTGTATCATCCTAATAATTTGTAAGTTGTAGATACTGCAAGGATACGCCATTATTTTGTTACTTTTTAGTGCATTTTTTGTTTAAGAGTTTTTATATATTTTGAAGTCGGTTTTTCATTGTTTTTATAATATTTATTTATTTCTCGCGTTTTAGTGATCTGCAGTTTGATAACTGATTTTATTTTCTTGAAAATGGTTAAACCTTCTAAACGCGCTGCTTATATGAGGCAGCGCCGTTTAATATTAAAAGTTACTACATCATCCCTTTTTGACCTTAAGGGTTGAAATTTTTTGCTTTTAAATGTAATAACAAAACTAAGTGGATTTTTCTTTCCAACAGAAAAAAAATTATCAAAATTCGGTTAAATGTTACTATTTCATCCCCTATTTTCATCCTTAAGGGGTGGATTTTGTTCTTCAAATTGAAATGTGAACAATTTAAAGGTACGTTTCACGTAATAGAACTAAAATTATCAAAATCGGGTTAGTCAGAAGAAAATTATAATATTATTTCATCTCTAATTTTTACCCCTTATGAGTAGAGTTTTTTTTTTAAATGGATAGGAGATTAATTTAAGGTTGTGTTCTACAAATATAAAAAGAATTATCAAAATCGAGCTATCCAGTAAGAAGTTAGTATTTCATCCCTTAGTTTTCAACCTCTTAGAAGTGGAAGATTTCCCTCAAATTAAAACTGGACCCCACGAAAAGCACCAACTTTCAAATAAAAAAATAATTATTAAAATTGAGCTATCCAATAAGAAGTAAATATTTCATCCCTTAGTTTTCAACCCTTTAGAAGTAAAAGATGTTCCTCAAATTAAAATGGGAACACACGAGAAGCACTAGCTTTCAAATAAAAAAAGAATTATCGAAATCGAGCTATCCAGTAAGAAGTTAGTATTTCATCCCTTAGTTTTCAACCCTTTAGAAGTGAACGATTTCCTTCAAACTAAAATTGAGCCACACGAAAAGCACTGGCTCTTAAATTTGAAGTCGGTTAAAAAATGGATTGAGGCAAACCAAAGTATTGATATTGAGAGATTGTTTTGGCACCAAAATGTTTCAATGTATTCCTACTATCAAGTTTTTAAGCTTTTAAAAGTTTTAAATCTTACCACATCATCATGAGCAACTATATCAAATGGTTCGATATCCTCTGCATCCTCGTCCACACCGCCATCTCCATATTCATTGTCCAGTATATAAATTTGTTGTTTAGCAGCCCAGGCTGGTAAACGATCATAGTTCGAGTTGAAATTGTCATACAAATTCTTTCCTTTCTTTCTTGTTTTGTTCTTCAACGATGTGCTATTATCTTTAGGCAATACCGGAAACAATGTAAAATAAAACGTGTAGAGAATTTGTCTGAAAAATTAAGACATTACAAAAATAAATGGGTGATTTCTGCATGTTTACTTTTGCAGTATGGAACTTCCAATGTCGGGCGACTTTCTAATCAACAATTCTGGATCAAGATACTGATCAGCCAGTCGTTGGGACACGTTTGTAAGGGCAAATACTGTTTGTCGAATCACACTGGTTTTGAGTGGTTTATGTGCTGACCAAATTATAAAACTAGCTGCACTACTGGCTGCCATTACGTGACTAAACAATACCAATTGTAACTGAAAAAGATTGTAAGCTTACATTCTGTTATCGTACTTAAGTTTTTTAATGACCTGAACTGCGATTTAAAAACCTACTATGGTTATTAGCGACCACCAAATCCGAAAAAACCCACGAAAAAATTTTTCGAATTTCATTGGGATTTGAACCCAGGACCGCTGGCATAAAAGGTAACTTTCTAGTCAACCACGTTACTATAAGTGACCTTAATTATTTTATTTGAACGTTATTTCAGCCATGACTTTTTAAAGATTTTCGAAAGGGTTAACTACTTGCCTATCCTTTTTTCAGTATTTCAATCTCCTTAGTATTAAAGAGAAAGACATGAAATTAGAAAATATGATTTCTGAGAGGACTCTGACTTCCACTAAGAAAAGATAAGTGGGAATTAATTTGAAACCAATAATTCCATTTAATGCACTGATCCTATAAGATTTATTCTTGATGTTTTTTTTTTTTTGTACGTTAACGTGACGATCAGAAAGCTTTATCTAGAGGGTAATTTTTCACGGATTATTTTTGTTACTGGGAAACGGGAAATTAAATTTACCGGGATTCCCGGGAAATTTAAAAAATATTAAATTTGAGGTGGAAATTGTAAAAGTCTTAGGGAAAAATTAAATAAATGTTGCTTTTGCAAAAAATAAAATAAAAACAGTAAAATATAATATATAATCAATAAAATATAACATAAACATCAGTGGCGTGCGGTGACTTTTGAAACAGGGCATGCGGTTAGAAGTGGGGGGGGGGGGTTATAAGAACCACATTTTTAAAATTTATTTTTTTATTTGATAAACGTGGTGTTATAAGTATTTTTTTTAAATTAGCCTTATTCGACGCTCCTTCTTACAAAAATCATCAACAACCGCATCAAATAATGTATTTAAAAACCACGAAAATAGTTCTTATCCTAAAGAACAAAACATTTGTATGGCCTTTGGGTCAATGATTCAAAATAACTCACGAAAAGTATCAGTAACAATTAAATTCACTGTTTAGATTGGCAAAATGGCAAACGCATCTGCAAACCGTTAATCGGCAATGTTAAATGCCGAGAGAGGTAGTATTCGACCGTACTAGTGAGCATGCGCCATTAATTCGAAGCAAAGAATCGCATGCTACTGTCGCCAACGCATTCATTCGGCTTTTGCCGTTCATTTGACTTGGTAAACTATGCCAATTTTATAAGTGATACCTTTAATTATTACGTAAATTAAAAAATTTTTAAATGATAAAAATATATCATTTTTAGAATGATTTTACAAATGCAATTACGTAAATTAAAAATTAAATGAATAAATCATAAAAAAATATTCAATTTTTAAAATCGTCTTACAATCCATAGGCATGCGCCGCATCTACAGCATGTATGGACCGCACGCCTCTGATAAACATAGTTATTTTCATTTACTTGTTTAGAAAATAGGATTAACATATTTTTAAAAACGAGAGGCAATTAAGGAAAAAGCCGCTTAAAGATGATCTTCTCTTGAAACAAAAATTGGATGACACAGAAGGTTTGTTCCAATCATCCAGCTATGGCAATCATAAACACACCCAACAGACAAAGAGCAAGACAACATTGACTAAGAGACAAAAGTTAATAAAGAACTGTTTCAGGCTAAAACCGCTCGACTGCATTAGGCCAAGAGTCGACCCATATCCGTATATTTTCGTGGCAAGCGCTTATATCGACACTGTTTTGTCAATGCTTAAGCATCGGTTAACCGGTCTGTAACTCAAGCGAACTTATCACTTTATGTTCTTCGCTCACTCTTGTCTCTTGGTCATGTTCGTCTTGCTTTTTATCTATTGGTCAATGATTGAACATCACCAGAAGGATAATTGGAACAAACCTAGAGAATACATTTTATATACCGAAGCAGGACGTTTTGGTGCCACTGAACCACTGGTGTTTTAAACGGGAAACCAAAAGTTGATACAAAACACCGTCCCCGCAAAATCTTAGAACCGCGAAACCCCCCGTGAGAAAACGTCCTGCGTCAAAACGTGCCGCGCCAAAATGTCACGTACCGATAATATACCCCCACATATAATGTGGGATGTATAGTCATTAAAGCATCCAATTTCTTTTGCAGATTTGTAGTTATATTTCAGCATTTATATAATGGCAGTTTATAATTTTTCCACGTAACATAAATAATCAATTTTTGTTAAGCGATTTTTTGATTTATAAAGTGATGAATGCTGATTTGATAAGTACGTTAATATGTTGATTATGAAATTTTATATTTTTTACGACTATTACAGTTAACTAAACAAAGATTTTGGTATCGGTATCGCAGTCGGCATATGTTAAATAATAATTGGCTTTTTTTCTCGGGAAATGTTTCGCTTTTTCCAGAAAACGGGAAATAAAAATTGAAGAATTTTCCCAGGAATTCCCGGGTGGGAATACCCGGGAATAACCCTCTAGCTTTATCTACCTACTCTGTGCACATGTCGATTCTCAATGATAGTTTTGAGGATGTCTATTATAAAATGTTCTAAAATAATCATTATGTGAAAATCTGTCACAATGATACTTGCTTGAGATTATGCAATGAAATTACTATTTCAATGGACGGTTTCTTTTTCATCTGGAACAAATCTTTTATGTACAAATAATTGTCGCGGCAAGGTCGGTTATGTTTGTGAAGGATTCCCCATACGAAAAGCGTTATGGTCCTCAAATCCAAAATTTGCTCAAAAATCAATAATGCTATTTAAAAAAAAAATCCAACGTGTAAATTTCCTGAGGTTTTTTGGTAAAACTACGCGATGTAGGTTCCCATAGGTTCCTTTCGAAATAATATGCGGAGGGTTATAGGCTCTCATAGTTTTCTTTCTAATCGCTCATCTGCTACAGCTTTTTCTGATTAAAAGAAAACTTACTTGCGAAATTTGTTCCATCGCTTGCTCAAGTAAATCATCATAGACATTCGTAAAATTTTTATTGGCAAACAGTCTGAGTGTTGGTGTATCCATAAAATAGTGGTAGCACCCAAAAATGGTTTGAGTTGCAAATAAGACTCCAAGTGGATCGTTAATTTCTACTAAAGTCCTAAACGAGACAAGGCCATCTTTTATTGAACCATCAAACATTTTTCTTACATATTGAATCGCTTGTAATGGGTCATTAATTGTTTTCCAAGAAGATGGCATAGTGACCTGAAAAATTTCATTAACCGTAAATGGAAAAACGTAATGAAACATTTGGCCTATCGCACCTCTCCTATTGTAGAAGTTTCTTTAAAGAAAAACAAATCTTTTTCAATATTACTATACTCTTCCTCTTCATATTTCCAGTGTTGAATTCTAAGCTCAGTTTTGATACCAAAGTCGGCGACCGCAGGTATTTTTATGTCAAATAAATAAGGCTGGTATCCAATCCAACATAACGAAACTAAAAGTAAAGTAACATTTTGAGTTTGCAAATTTTTCATCAATTAATTATTAATGAGCTAATAATTATACACGCGGAGCACCTACGGATTCTGAAGGAGCATTTAAGTTCTAAGCAGTAATTATTGAGTAATCTTTCCAGTATTATATTGTCACGGCCTTGAGAGCCAGAGGGGTTGGGTATATAATTTTGTGGGCTGAAGCCTCTCTCCTTAGACCTTCTTAGACTTTTTCTGATAGAGTAGATAAAGAGGGACGTAGTCGACCTTACAATAGAAAGCCTAGAATGTTCGAACGGATTATGTCTGTTGCCAGAACCCTAATGGCGGAAGGCGTGAACAATGGAGAAGCAGTACCTATAGCATGAAATAACAGCTATCGTCTAGAAAGTTTTCTGTTGATTTTTTAATGGATGAGAAAAAGATAGACACGAAGAATTAAAAGTTCTAGCAATAGAATAATCTAGCGTTGGAATGTTCGAGAACAGTGATGATTGGGTATAAATAAGCAAAAAGGCAGTGATAAACATACCATGTTAAATAAATCGCCAGTTGTGAAATAAATAGTGCGAGTGTTAAATAAATCGTAAGCAGTGCAGTGTTAAATAAATAGTGCAACAGTGAGTGACAAGTAGTGAATAAGTGACTGTGAAAACTAACTAGTTAAACAGTGAACTAAATCATTGTTAACGTTAATAAGTTTAAAATAAATAAGTAAACATTAGTAAATAGATTGTTGTCGTGAATCACAAATCCTAGAATCCGTCGAAATAAATACAGTAAAAACGACACAATATTTTAAATAATTCTTTCACCATAAGTTCACACTCACGCTCCGTTCAAATACAAGAATTACTTTTACATAAGATCGACCAATCGAAAAAAAACCGAGCCCTATAGTACGAGAGTTAGCGACGTCGAAAAAAAAAAGAATTTTAGGTCGGCCAGTTTTTATATGTTATCTCTCGCACTATCCCGGACATCATACGGGCTATGAGTCTGGCGGGAGGGGTTGCGTTTATTAGTACGCATCGCACATATGACAGGTAAATTATTGAAATTTTCAGAAAAAAGAAAAAGTTTCAGATGAAATTTGTAGAAAATAATATTTTACATAAAAGATGTCCAGTGACTAATTTTAAGTGGCTAGTTTGCCCGCTACAAGCTTGTAAAGCTCATGGTATACATGTCGGCACATTCTCTGAAAGGTCGGCCACTCAAATGACGTCACAATAAGCCAGCCTTTCTAAGCTTGTAGCGGGCAAACTAGCCACTTTACGAAAATTAGTCACTGGACATTTTTTATGTAAAATGTTATTTCCTACAAATTTCATCTGAAACTTTTTCTTTTTTCTGAAAGTTTCATTATTTTACCTGCACAGGTGCGATGCGCACTAATAAACACAACCCCTCCCGACTGCCAGACAGTCCGTATGATGTCCGGAATAGTGCGAGAGATAACATATATAAAAACTGGCCGACCTAAAATTCTCTCTCGAAAACGTTGCAAGATCTTAAACTATTACCTTGCATCTAAAATTGTTAAGTTTCAGCGCGATTTTTGCTCGAACTAGATTTTTTTTTTTTTGTTGAAATGACACATTTTCCCACTGGAAAAAGTATTCAAGATAATGACTCAAACAGCCAGTTATCATCTAACGAAATTTCATCACAATGCGTTATCGATTAAAACTGTTAGCGTACGTTTTGCTCAAAAAAGTTTTCCTTTTAGCCTGTGGAAATGAGAGATTTTCTCGCAGTAAAAAGTATTCTAAATAATGACCCGGACAATCGGTTCTCATACTCGTACCAAATTTTATCAGAATCCGTCCAGTGGTTTCCAAGTGATTCGGTACCAGATAGACAGGCAAACAAAAATTTTATAATAATTTTATTCTTTATTTAAGGTTTTTTTTTTAAATTTTGTACCACGCGTTTCACTACTTTTGTAGCTTCTTCAGGTACTTCATTATAAACACCAACTGTTGTATTAATAATTTTAGCAATAATTTCTAATATGTGTTGATAGTATCCTTTCAATAATTGATAATTTTGTATTAATTTTACTTTTTTAATTATTGAAAGGATACTATCAAAACATATTCGAAATAAATGCTGAAATTATTAATACAACAGTTGGTGTTTATATTTAAGCACTTTAAGAAACTAAGAAAGTAGCGAAACGCGTAGTACAAAATTTAAAATATCTGCTGCGAGGCCTCACAGTACTTTCTTTTACTTTAATTTAAAAAAAATATAAGCTCTTTATAACTATACATATAAACAGAACTATATGCATACAACCTATATGTACATACTCGTATATAACATAAACGAAATCCCAACCTTTACCCCAGAACCGTCCTTATTCGAATTTTCCCAGGAAGAAGGTTCAATTAAAAGTTGTAGCCACTAACAAGTCTAAGAACTATAGTAAGTTTAAAGAAAATCGTTTGAGCCGTTTTCGAAAAAAATTGAAAAAGCTCAAAAACTCCTAAAGTAAAGTGGACCTTTCGCTTAACCGATTTCAACCAAAAGCTTCGCGGCACAACTAGATATAATATGGAGGTCAAATTCCAAGTTTGGTGAAATTCGGATAAAGCTTTCGATACGATACGGCTGTCACACACCGACACACACATACAGACATTTTTTAAAAAACCACTTTTTTGGACTTAGGGGACTTCAAAACATTTATTTCCGGTGAAAGCTCGTATTCGAAAATTCGACCCGATTACAATACTTCCTTTACTATCTATATAGTAGTAAAAGAAGTAGTATAAACATAACATAAACAAACAAGTATATAAACATTCATTGTAAATCCCGATCCATTGCTCCTCTTACTATATCTATTAATATTATTCGAGTTCTTATCCATAGTTAATAATAAACAGTTAAAAGTTCTTTTTTAACGGATATTTTATTCTTTATTTGATGTTTTTTAGTTTCTTTTACTACTATATAGATAGTAAAGGAAGTGTTGTAATCGGGTCGAATTTTCGAATTCGAGATTTCACCGGAAATACATGTTTTGAGGTCCCCTAAGTCCAAAATATCTGGTGCGAGGCGTCACACTACTTTCTTTTACTTGTATTTATGAAAATACTCGCTGTTAGTTAAAAGAAATATAAGCACTTTGTAACAATACATATAAACAGTACTATATGCATACAACCTATAGGGCTATATGTATATACACGAATTCCCGACCTTCATCCCAGAACCGCCCTTATTCGAATTTTCCCAGGAAAAAATTTCAAATAAAAGTTGTAGCCATTAATGAGTCTAACAACTATAGAAAGTTTAAGGAAAATCGTTGGAGCCGTTTTCGAAAAAATTTTAAAAAGCTCAAAAACGCTAAGATTAAAGTAGAGCTTTCGGTTAACCGATTTCAATCAAAAGCTTCGCGGCACAACTAGGTATAATATGGAGGCTAGATTCCAAGTTTGGTGAAATTCGGATAAAGCTTTCGATACGATATGGCTGTCACACACAGACACACAGACACACATACAGACATGTTTCTAAAAACCACTTTTTTGGACTCAGGGGACCTCAAAACATATATTTCCGGTGAAAGCTCGAATTCGAAAATTCGACCCGATTACAATACTTCCTTTACTATCTATATAGTAGTAAAAGAAAGTAAAAGTGGTTTTTAGAAACAAGTCTGTGTGTGACAGCCATATCGTATCGAAAGCTTTCTCCGAATTTCACCAAACTTGAAATCTAGCCTCCATATTATACCTAGTTGTGCCGCGAAGCTTTTGGTTGAAATCGGTTAACCGAAAGCTCTACTTTACTCATAGCGTTTTTGAGCTTTTTCAATTTTTTTCGAAAACGGCTCCAACGATTTTCTTTAAACTTTCTATAGTTCTTAGACTCATTAGTGGCTACAACTTTTATTTGAAACTTTTTCCTGGGTAAATTCGATTAAGGGCGGTTCTGGGATGAAGGTTGGGAATTCGTGTATATACATATAGACCTATAGGTTGTATTCATATAGTTCTGTTTATATGTATTGTTACAAAGTGCTTATATTTCTTTTAACTAACAGCGAGTATTTTCATAAATGAAAGTAAAAGAAAGTAGTGTGACGCCTCGCACCAGATATTTTTACAATAAAGGCACCAAGAATATCAATTCTCGACGTTTCACTATACTTATATTACGGCCTCATCAGGCTCTCTGATCTATGCTCAGCATTATGTCTTATTGTATATATGCAAGGCTTCAATAAGACACAAATGCTGAGCATAGGGCAGAGAGTCTGATAAAGCCGTAAAACATGGCGAAACGTCGCGAACTGACATTCTTGATGCATTTATTGTAAGAAAACCGCGATAAGAAAAGCTATTGGATATCGTGTTTTGAATGTTTTTGATTCTTGAGTTATATTGGTAAAAAAATGGACGTACCGAAGTTTCCTTTGTTGGAAAAAACCATTTGTAAAACGATTAAGATGGGTCGCCATGATTGCCATGGATACGATTCGGAAAATTCACGTATGTAACAGTCAGGAACCATTTGAAATGTGTCTGTGAAGAGCACACCTTTTGTCTGACACGTTAACTCACGATATGGGTACCACCAAATATAGAATGGAGTGTAATCAATAACTTTAATGGGATATTTGTCATCGTTTATTGTTTTTAAATCCTCATAATACCCAGAGTCATAATACTGTCTTAGTATATCGATAGGACTAGAACATATAAAAAGCATTAATTTATCGTTTCATATCAGAGAAGTGGTATTGTTTTGTCATTCAAAAGAGCAAAAATAATTGTTAAATCTGATTATTTAGCCAGAAAAGTTTTGGAGTTTGGTAATCCAAAGCTATCTCGAATTTATGAGCTAAAACATGAGAACCAGACGTTTTTAGAGACCCAGGGTTTAGATTTTGCTTCTGTGTTTAAACAAGAAGAATGGATAGGAATACTTATACATATTCGCTCAACAGAAAAATGCAAGGAATGAATAAGCTCCTTTTGCGTTGAGTTGGTGTTATAGAACAACGCCGGTGTCAATGGTAGTAATGAAATGTTTGTAAATGTCAAAGCTGCCGATTTAGAAAAATGTGCAGGCTTTGATAAAGAAACACTTGGAGCTATTCGCAGAAAAAATGAACTCTTATTTTCCTAAGTGTGACCTACAACTTATATACTGGTTGCGAAATCCATTCTCGGGTATCATTTCGATAAACGAGCAGGAAGAATTCATGGAGTTAAGAACTGATTGGAAATTAAAACTTAAATTTTCCGAATAGGCCAGTCAAAATCGACATAAAAAATAGCTAAATTCGCAACACATGATGTATTTCTGATTTTTTATAATGTTGTTTGGACCCATTAAGGCTATGTATTCTCAAGTTTGCAACTCTCAAAAAGTTGTGGAAAAATTTTTATAGAGGAAACACCGTGAAAATTTGGAACTTGTTTTAGATTCTGCTCGGTATCTCCTAATCCATACATTTTTTCTACGAAAGTTATTCTTGAAGTTTTTAAGAGTATAAAATTTATTATAAATTAAGCCTACCCGGAGCTCTGTACGTTACTGGGTCACTGAGGTACGGCACTTTACAAATAGGGCAGTTTTTCCAAAAGTTGAAAATTTTAGTTTAGGACCTTTTTTGGATCGAAGTTGCGTCAAAACCGTTGATCCTACGAGAAGAACTTATCGAATATAATTTGTAGACAATTTAATTAGCGTTAAATTAAGCGCAAAGCGGGACCTATAAGCCTCGTAGTTCTCTCAAAATTTTAGAGAACCCCTATAAGGAAAAATCGCATTTTGGTGGGGACTCCAGTATTGGTGAAACGTCAAGATTTTTTTTTTTTTTTTTTTTTTTTTTGGTGTTTTAAGTCGCTTTAACAGCTATGGTCATATCACGACTATCTAAACACAGAAAATTTCTGTTGGTCAATTGTAATCTTAAGTTCTAGGATCTTAATTCTAGGATTCAATGGGAATCGAACCCGGGCCACTTGACGCATGAAGTGGAGAGAACTACTCCTCTAGCCACTGCGCCAATAGGTGGCCCACGTCAAGATTTATTTGAGGCTAGTCACCGTCGTCCTAATAAATTCGAGCTAACAATCGAATCATCGAGGACATGAGTGAATGATCTTGGTTGATACAGTGCCATACATCAGCAAATCGGTTGAACAATAATTGGTTTCAGGTTCACTGTTTTTCCTCACTTTTTCTCAAACACATTTTTATTAGATAAGTTTTCGTGCAAGAAGTTTATCTAAAAGAGTACAAGCACATTAATCCACATCAGTGTTCAAGAAGTCGTACCAAAGTTTAAAGACACAATTTTTTTCACAATTTCCTATTCCTATTCCTATTTTATTTTACAAGAGTGTTATGAACGACTTGATCGTTGTTTTTACTGGTAGGTACTAGATTCAATTTTGGTGATCCCAATAAATTTTCCGCTACACAATTTGATGGGATCTATGCCCAATTAAAGCAATTTGATGTAGTTTTTCAACTGCTTTACCGGGTTTCATAGTAAAATCTATTACTTTTGCCATTTTTAAAATTAAATAAATAAAAATTATAAAAAAATTAAAAACCGACTTCAAAATAAATAATAATTATAGTTATTATTTATGTATTATAGTTATTATTTTGTATTTATAGTTAAATTTATGTTTATATAGTCCATAGGTACATAGTGTTATTCTGAATGTTGTTATTATTATTGTTAATTATTGTTAAAACTTTATATAGTTAAACATTATCACTGTTATTCATTCATTCTGTTATATATAACTTACATTCTATCCTAGTAATATGATATTTACTAAACACTAATTGTATGTACTTTAAATATGAAAGTCGCTAATGACCCTAGTAGTTGATGCGACTATAAATAAAGTTAATTAAAATAAAAAAAAAAATAATAAATCTTAAACAAAAATGAAACTAAAAAGTAAAAAGTAAAAAAATTATTGCGTATCCTTGCAGTGTCTACAACTTACAAATGATTAGGATGATATGTTGGATAACTATTGTTATTTTTGGAGTTGATGTCAGCCAAGGAAATAAATATTAATGTTAATTTCTAAAAAGGTTCAGTAGTTGGTTATTGGTATTTTTTAGTTTAAGGGTCGGTAGATATTGTCACAGTACTAGGATATTTTATAAAAGTTCATTTGAAAAATAAATTTTGTGTGGTATTCTCGTATATTACTAAGTACCAATATATTCGTATTTCCTTAGCTGACACCAACTCCAAAAATAACAATAGTTGTACATTATATCATCCTAATAATTTGTAAGTTGTAGACACTTCAAGGATACGCAATTATTTTTTTACTTTTTAGTGCATTTTTGTTTAAGATTTATTATTTATTTTGAAGTTGGTTTTTCATTTTTTTATAATTTTTATTTATTTCTCGATTTTTAGTGATCTGAAGTTTGATAACTGATTTTATTTCTTTGAATATGGGGAAACCTACTAAACGCGCTGCTCATATGAGGCAGCACCGTTAAATTTTAAAAGTTACTACATCATCCCTTTTTGCCCTTAAGAGTTGAAATTTTTTGCTTTTAAATTTAATGATAGAACTACGTGAAATACTCTTTCCAATAGAAAAAAAATTATCAAAATCCGATGATCCAGTTAAACGTCACTATTTCATTCCCTACTTTCATCCTTAGGGGGTGGATATTTTTCTTCAACTTGAAATGTGAATACTTTAAAGGTACGATGTACGTAATAGAAACATAATTATCAAAATCGGGTTAGCAAGGAATAATTTATTATTTCATTCCTAGTTTTAACCCATTATGAGTGGAGTTTCTCTTATAAATATTGGGTATGAGATTAATTTAAAATTATGTACTACCAATAAAAAAAGAATTATCAAAATCGAGCTATCCAATAAGAAGTAAGTATTTCATCCCTTAGTTTTCAACCACTTCAAATTGAACAATTTCCTTCAAATTAAAATGGGACCCCACAGAAAGCGCCAGCTTTCAATTAAAGAATGAATTTTCAAAATCGAGCTATCTAATTAGAAGTTTATATTTCATCCCTTAGTTTTCAACCCCTTAGAATTAAACGATTTCCTTCAAATTAAAATGGAACTACATGAAAAGCACCGGCTTTCATATAAAAAAAGAAGTCTCAAAATCGAGCTATCCAATAAGAAGTTAGTATTTCATCCCTTAGTTTTCAACCCTTTCAAATAAAACGATTTCCTTCAAATTAAAATGGGACCACACAAAAAGCGCCAGCTTTCAATCAAAGAAAGAATCATCAAAATCGCTTTACCCAGTCGGAAATGCTAAGGTCACAAACATAAAAAAATACAGTCGAATTGAGAACCTCCTCCATTTTTTGAAGTCGGTTAAAAATATAAACATGCACGTAGATTCGTTGTAATAGTCGAATGGGTATTGATAAGGTTAAACATAAAATTGTTGAATTTAATTTCGTTAATGTGATAAGGATAGCTAAGAAGGCCTAATCTACGTATTCTACATGCAATTATATCAGATTTTAAGACGATTTCGCGTTTGATTATACGTTATAAATCGCTTTTTGATTGTTAAAAAATTCAAATTACAAAGAAAACACAATGATTTATTAACTAAACTTCAAATTGTTTTTGAGTCCATCAATTATTTTCAGATCGGTTTCAAATTTTGCAGGAAGTTTTTATAGGTCAAAAGGAAACTTTTTCAGCCCGGAGCTCATTGATATCAAAATATTTTGCAAATAGGGCCACCCTAATATATACATACATACATATATATATATATAAGATTTTAGTTTATAATACACAAAACTTTAATATCTAGAAAATTAATGTTTATAATACTTACAAATTGTTGATTTTTTTATTTAAATATTTTTGACCAGCTGAACATGTAATAGTAGTATCATCATCAATAGGCCAACCCCAATATAAATCGATCCCAGATGATGTATCTTTATAATAAACATCGTTTTTTTCGTCGATGGAACACAAAACATGTTTTGATTGTCTTTTGAAACTCCAGCTCAGAGATAAATGAAAGAATTCAATTGATTTTTCAGCATGGACCGGGTAACCGAGACTATGGTATGTGAGTATTGAGTATTGATATTTAACATAGCGTTTTTCACTTGAAAAAAATAAGAACATTTAAATTCGTTTTCCAGATAGTTACTTGGATTCCTATAACAGGTTTGGTTTTTGAATTAGAGATGAAACGGATATCCGGCCACTATCCGGTATCCAGCCTATCCGACGGCGTAAACACTATCCGGCCAGATACCGAATATCTAGCGCCTATCCGACCGAATACCGGATAGTTAAAAAGTATATTTTAGGTAATGGATTGCTTTATTTCGTAAGTACCACTTAAGAAATACAATCAGTAATCACAAGATAATCCTACAACTTAGAAAATTAATTAGTATCTACTCATATTGCAGTAAGGGCACAGTATGACGAATGCATACTAATTTGATATTCTTTCTGCATTCATTGTAAATTTCGATCCATTTCCGCTCTAATTATAATATATCCATATAAATATGAAGGTTTTAATGTTCTAAATCTATTCCCGTCGCCCGATTTTTTCTATCACATCTTGATTTTGTAATATGATTGTTTTAAAAATTTTTTGAAATTTATAATTTTTTAAATTTATTTTTGCGGAAAAATTAGAAATAGTGTAAACAAATACAAAATGGGTCTTAGTGTGTAGTAAAAAAAAAAATTTTTTATCTTGTTAGTTGCATGACTATTATTACTAAATCAAACTCGATCACATACCTTTCAAGCTTTATACTGCTTAAGTGAATATCATCAGCAGTATTGTAAACAATAATACGAATTTTTTTATTATAATTCACTTCATCTCTAAGACGTATGACTAACCGTCTGTTGGCTGTGCAATCATTCTTATCCAAATTTTTAATAGTCATTGACGTTGATGGATCTCAAAAAGTAATTAAATCGAATATATCGATTAGGCATAGCACTGCGATCACTGCTGAATATACTACTTACTATTTGGAGCGTCAACATATCCACACTCATAATGATCTTTGGAATAGTCTAGAAACGACCATGAATTTACTGTGGCAAAATAATCCACAACAAACGCTCCAAGATTGTCGTTCCACTTATATCCGCTCATGTATTTAAATGTATAAAAAGGTACTCGATTTAAATCATCATAAAATTGGCTACGGAACTTCTCATATTTTCCATAATAACACTGAAATAGCACAAATAGAAAGTAAAATAAAAATCTTTGTTAGAAGTTTAACGATAAGTTTACGCAATTCGTTCACGTGAATATTTTCATAATAGTACGAGTAGAAGAAGTTCGAACCTACATCGACCTTCACCGAGTTGATAATAGAATGAAACATATTTATCATGAATTTAGTAAATAAGAAAATATATTAAATATCTGCTGCGAGGAGTCACAGTACTTTTACTTTCAATTATGAAACTCGCTGTTGGTATAAAATATTTGAAATATAAGCACTATACATATAAACAGAACTAGATGCATAAAACCTGTATGTAGATATAACATATACGAATTCCCAACCTTCACCCCAGATCCGTCCTTATTCGAATTTTCCTAGGAAAAAGTTTCAAATAAATGACCACTAATGAGTCTAAGAACTATAAAAAGTTTAAAGAAAATCGTTGGAGCTGTTTTCAAAAAAAAGCTCAACAACTTCTAAAATAAATTTGAGCTTTCGCTTAACCGATTTTAACCAAAAGCTTTGCGGCACAACTAGATGTAATATGGAGGTCAAATTCCAAGTTTGGTGAAATTCTGATAAAGCTTTCGATACGATATGGCTGTCACACACAGACATGTTTCTAAAAACCACTTTTTTGACTCAGAGGATTCGACCCAATTACAAAAATTCCTTTACTATATAGTAGTAAAAGAAAGTAAAATTGGGTTGCCTAAAACAATTCTGGACAGACTATTTTTAATTATTTTAAAAAAATGAGTTTTAATATAATTTGCAACATCAAGGTAATAAGAAAATTTTGTCCTGACTTAAAGTATAAAAAGTATAGAATGTGCAGCCGTTGGGATATATATTATTTACCTGGGCGTCCCAAAACCATTTACTGTAGACATGGGAGGTACAACTTTAACGTCAACACGGGCTCTGCGCTATCTAGGGGTAATGATAGACGAGAAACTATCCTACCGCGAACACCTCGATAGTGCATGCAAGAAAGCCAGCAAGATCGTATCCAACCTATCAAGGATCCTGGCCAACTTTATGGGAACACGAACCAAAAAAAGACGAGTCCTGCTTGATGTAGTGCACTCTGTACTGCTTTACGGAGCAGAGATATGAGCTGACATCCTGAAGCAGAAGACATACCGGCGTAAAATAGCAGCGGTGCAGCGGCGGGGCGGTTTCGAAAGCAGCCGTATTGGTCATAGTGGGAGCCGCACCTATCGACTTACTTGCGTTCGAGAGGGCAAAACTTCATGACGCTAAGTTAAAGGGTGACAACTCCAAAGAAGCAACAGCAAGAATAAAGAAGGAAACACTTCAAGAGTGGCAGAACCAATGGACGACGGGGGAGACTGGAAGATGAACGGAACGGCTGATTCTAGACATCGGCGTCTGGCTCTCTCGGAAACACGGGGACACGGACTTCTTTCTGATCCAGCTGCTGACGGGACATGGGCAGTTCAACGCTTAACTGTTTAGGATGGGACTGCACGTCAAGCCGATATGCAAGTACTGCCCTGACAAAATCGACGACGCCGAACACACGTTCTTCGAATGTGTTCGGTGGAATAACTATAGGAGCAGCACCAAAGAAACTATAGGCGCCAAGCTCTACCTCTCGAGCCTGGTGACCTATATGCTCGAACGAGAGGAAAACTGGTCAGCTGTTGCAGCTTATGCACAGCACTTTCTGAAGGATAAAATCGCAGAAAGGGACCAGTAGCCAGGAGTAGGCGTCGTGAGGCGCAGCACGGACTGGATTGAAGTAATGCTAACGCGGTTCCAATCCAGTCCTCCCCGTACCATCCGCGGGGAGAGGGGAGAGGAGTGTTTTTTTGGTGGGTAAAATCTCCACACTACCGTCCGTCATTATCTGCCGTAAGATAGACGGCGGAGTATTAATGATGGCGGCGTCTTTGGAAGATTTCTTTTCCGAACCTCTATAAAAAAAAAATAACCTGAGCGAACTACTGGGTTGTATAAACAGATATGTGGATACCAGTTACTTTCACTTGATTGGATAATAGAAAAAAACGTTATATCATCATAAGCGCTGTTTTATTATGAACATGTTGATATAAGGTTGTGTGCAAAAAGTTCGGTCCTGTTAGGGGTTTGGGAATTTTAAAGTTTTAAATTTTTAATGCACGTAGAAATGTGTGACAGAGAGATCCGAGGTAAGTATACCGTGCAATAATGAAAGACCCAACATCGTAGTCGCCAGTGATGGGACCCTGAATATTAGAAAGTGCGCATTCTCGATATATAAACTATGGAGGGTAGAGGTACCTATACTACCCTCCATAATGTAAACAGTGCTCGGTGAAGGTCGGATCTTAGACTATAAACTTATAGCCGTTACAACGAAGTTGGACCAATTTTGTTTTCGATTAATTTGACTTAACTACTCATTGAAAATAGTCAACTAATTATTGTTAGTAGGATCATAGTCACGTCAAGTCCTACTCTATTACTATAAGTATTTATATTATACAATAAATTATATAATACACCTATATGAAAAATAAAACAAACCTTTGCTCATTAAAAGAAAGTGTAATGTTCTAATTATATCTTAAAGAGTGTTTCTATAAAGTTAATTTGTAGATTTAAAAACTTATAGGTGAATAGTAGAAGATGCTTCAAATATTAGAAATGTCGCTAATCTAGCTACATATAGGACATAGGTACTCGTATTTCAATATAAATGCTAATACTTATTATACCTTTACTTCTCCAGTTTTACCATTTTCTGTTATGGTCACAGTTAAATCTTTCCTGCCGGCAATATCGTTTCCAGAGAAAACTGTAGTTTGGTTTACACCACTAACGCTATATGCTAGCGAAACACTAGCTGATAAATTGCAAGGACGAATTGTTGGCATAAACGTCCATCTCATTGTCTTGTGTAATACTGGAAACCAACCAATATTGCTTTGGGTGGGTCTGGAAAATCAAAAAATGCATTGTAAGTTACGCATAAAATAGATAAAAGTCGCTTTCATGAATAATTCGATAAAATGAATCACAATACAAAATCGAAATATGTGTTTGTTTAATTACTAATGCTCTTCTTTGAGTTCTATAGCATCACAAAAAAAAATTGCGATTGCAAAAACCATACAAATTTTTAGGCAGAATGTCGACCGCGAGGCGTCAAAGTGCCAAACTCTCGCTGTTGGTTAAAATAATTATAAACACTGTTTAACTATATGTATATAAAGAGAATATATGCATAACGCCTCTATTATATGCGAACTACCACCCTTAATCCTAGAATCCTCCTTATTTGATTTTTCCAAGGAAAAGTTTCAAATAAAAGTTGTAGGCATTAATGCGTCTAAGAACTATAGCAATTTTTAAGTAAATCGTTGGTGTCATTTTTGAAAATAATAATAAATAATAAAAAATAATAACGCTTTCGATACGATATCGCTGTCCCATGGACATGTTTTCGAATTATAATACTTCCCTTATTATAGTAGTAAATAACAGTTAAAATTAGTAACTTTAGGATAGGCAAAACAACAATATGCTTCTTATAGATAAAGGAAGGACTGAAGGAGATAACAAATCAATTGGATACTGTATTCGTGAGGGTAAAGCATATAATACCTAGGATATGAGCTGAACTAATCAAAATATTTCAATCTATAATTTGGATATATAATTTATTTTTTTTTTTTTTTGTTCCAATTCATCCTTTTGTAACTCTGTGTATTTTCTCCCCCATGAATCTCTATGAATCGAACTCTTAAGGGCTTCAACCCTCTAAAGTCTAAACCAAACTCTTCCTTATCGGGACCACTTACGTCGAACTGTATGCCCTGGTTATTTATTTTTACGGGTGTAACTTCGAAACTTGGATATTTTTTGTTAAGAATGATATCATATTCACTGCAGAGAATTTCCTGATTGCTCCAATTTTTACAGTCAATCAATCGAACAATGGATTAGTAAAACTTCTCCTTTGATAATTCGAACGTTTACTGAGCTATATTATAGAGAAGTCCTAAGATAAACTACCTTCTAATTAATTATGGACTTATGGTATTTAGGAGTTCAACTTATCAAGAGTTCACTGGATTTAAAGTTCAATTATGGAATTAAAAATATTTATGTTTTAGAATATTATGTATTACAAAAGTCATGTAAAAGGGTGCAACTTGTAAGAGATTTAGCTAGTAGGAGAAAGAAATTTTGAATACTGATTAGTTGCTTACAAACGTTTTCAATTTTTAATTGTCATTCAATTGTAATTTTTAACAACTCGGTTTTAATTTAATTTTGATTTTAAAAAGTTGATCAAAAGTATTATTAATTCTTAATTATTTTTTTCCTAAACTGATTTCGTATAGCGATAAAATTGTCTGTCAAATTAATTTTTTTTTGTTCTTTTCCATGTAAAACGCTTACTGTTTCACAGTTAAAGTAACAATTAAAATTTAAATAAATAATAAAAAGCAAAACTCAAGTTTGTAAATGAATATTAACGTCACAATTTTAACGTCACAATTATAACCAATTTGGTTAAAAACAACGCGATGGTCACACTTAACTTACTAATTTCTGCTTAAATACCTTACGACGATCTTGTTCTAGAGAAATATAGGTACATGAAATTAAAATCGTGACAACTCACCCACAAACTCCAGCGTAGTGCATTGTTATATTTGGTGAGCACGAATCACTTGAACGTAAATGCTTTCGATGTTCTTGAATCACTCTATACGGAAATTTATATTGGGAGCGAATTTGGGATTTGTACATTAATTGTAAGTCCAGCTGGGATCGTCCCAGTTTGGAAAATGCATGTTGAATGCGGCAAAAGTAATTTTGTTCTAAAATTATAAAGAAACCGTTACAACAATGAAATGAATAGCAAAATGTTTATGCACCTAGTTTAGTGGGAAACTTTGGTAGGAGCATGATTGATGACAGATTTGAGCTTTTATTGAATTGATCCACTTTGCATGAGTAACTGCTATTTTCCACTGATACGATAAACTCATCCGTGCTGAATTTTTCCTTGTAGACAATCCATAACGGGTACACACGGTTTATGGTTGGAATAGTAATAAAATATACCGCGGGTAACAAACTGCTCTTGTATGTATCTAAAAACCAGTAAAAAATGTTTTTTTAGGTTTGAAAATGAAAAGAAAAACTGCAAAATCATATAATTGCAAACAAGCGTACCGTTTATGAGAATTTATTTACTAATATTAAACAAATACGTCGTTTAGACGTTGCTAGTTTCTTCCCCGTTGCATGCAAAAATAATGAAGCTATTAATAACTTGCACCGTCTTAACAGCCCGTCACATTTTTGCTCTACTGTGCAAGTTTCCTTTAAAAAATTTGCATTTTTTGCATTGAATTGGATTTTTTTTTTATTTGCAGTCATGATTGCAGTGAGTGGGTAGTAGGTAGATCGTCGCTATCGTCGCTATTAACCTATTGGAGGCTGTGGTTACATTGTGGGGTAAAGGAGCTCCTATGACTTTTACGTAGCACTACGAGTATTTTGTTATGATAGACAAAGAATTAAGAAAGTAGCAAAGATTTGTTTGTATTTCTTTACAGTCACATAAGGTAGATAGATAACATTAATATCGGTAGTAATAATATTGATTATCAGGCCACCTATTGGCGCAGTGGCTAGAGCAATAGTTCTCTCCACTTCATGCGTCAAGTGGTCTGGGTTCGATTCCCGTTGAATCCTAGACTTAAGATCATAGACCTAAGATTAAAATTGACCAACAGAAATTTTCTGTGTTTAGACAGTCGTGATATGACCTTAGATGTTAAAGCGACTTAAAACACCAAAAAAAAAAAATAAAAAAATATTGATTATCGTTTTGTGATTTGGCAAAAACTAAGCCCCTAACGATCGGAAGGCCCTGGGCAAGTACCTATAGAGTGCCCAGTGGGAACTAGGGGTTTGATCGCCACTGATCTTCTAAGGTGAGAAATATTTAAAAATAGTGATTATTTCTCTGAACTTATGCATTCAATTTATTTCAATTTTTTTATTTCTCTTATATGTACAAGAAAATGGCATCGTCTAAATGAGCCTTAAAAACATTCAATTATTGTATGCAACTTTACACGTAGACATTCTATATATTCTATATATATATATATATATATATATCAGAGGCGTGCGGTCCATACATGCTGTAGATGCGGCGCATGCCTATGGATTGTAAGACGATTTTAAAAAATGAATATTTTTTATGATTTATTCATTTAATTTTTAATTTACGTAATTGCATTTGTAAAATCATTCTAAAAGTGATATATTTTTGGATTTATAAATTTTTTAATTTACGTAATAATGAAAGGTATCACTCATAAAATTGGCAGTTTACCAAATAAAATTAACGGCAAAAGCCGAATGAATGCGTTGGCGACAGTAGCATGCGATTCTTTACTTCGAATTGGTTGCGCATGCGCACTAGTACGGTCGAATACTATCTCTCTCGGCATTTCAAATAGCTATTAACGGCCAGGAGATGCGTTTTCCGTTTTGAATCTAAACAGTGAATTTAATTGTTACTGATACTTTTCGTGAGTTTTTTTGAATTATTGACCCAAAGGCCATACAAATGTTCTGTTCTTTAGGATAACAACTATTTTCGTAGTTTTTAAATACATTATATGATGCAGTTGTTGATGATTTTTGTAAGAAGGAGCGTCGAATAAGGCTAATTTAAAAAAAAATACTTATAACACCACGTTTATCAAATAAAAAAATAAATTTTAAAAATGTGGTTCTTATAACCCCCCCCCCCACTTCTTTGCTG
This sequence comes from Sisyra nigra, assembly GCA_958496155.1. NCBI lineage: Eukaryota > Metazoa > Arthropoda > Insecta > Neuroptera > Sisyridae > Sisyra > Sisyra nigra. Next base: position 9,612,644 of record OY292313.1, on the reverse strand, counting down.
TTCGTTGCTGTTCGTTAGTCTCGCTAAAACTCGAGAATGGCTGGGCCGATTTTGCTAATTTTGGTCTTGAAACATTTGTGGAAGTTCAGGGAAGGTTAAGACGGCAAGAAACATAAATAATAGGTAACGAAAAATACTAAAAATGATTTAATTTTAATTTTAAATTTAAAAATTCTTAATGAAAAGCGTGACGTCAGATCTGTCGCTTTATGTTTCCATGGTAACAACAAATTTCATGTTAGCTATTAATATTTTGTAAACAAGAATTGAATTGAAATTAACATTAAATTGCGTTAATCTTTGGTACATTGAAAATGATTTATTTCATCAATTTGGTGTTATGAAAGTGAGATGTGAATTCCAACAAACAAAAAGCATTTGTTGAACTTTCTGCAGACCGATTGTTAAGATTCAATTTCTATTATAGTTTTTGACGTATCGTTGACATTGATTTAGTATTTCGTCTTTCCGTTTATTAAAAAAATAATTCATTTACGAACTTGAGTTTTGTTTTTTATTTTTCATTTAAATGCTGATTGTTACTTTAACTGTGAAACAGTAACCGTTTTACATGGGAAAGAACAAAAAAAAATTAATTTGACAGACAACTTTATCGCTATACGAAATCAGTTTAAGAAAAAAAAAATTAAGAATTAATAATCCTTTTGATCAACTTTTTACTTTACTACTATTTTCTTTTACTACTATATAGATAGATGTTTTGAGGTCCCCTGGGTTAAGAGAGTGGTTTTTAGAAACATGTCTGTGTGTGTTTTTTTTTACCCAACACCATTTTTTACTTTTTTTAAATATTTTTCGCCTTAAAAGATCAGTGACGATCAAGCCTCAATTTCCCACTGGGCACGTGCCCAGGGCCTCGCGATCGATATGGGCTTAGTTTCTGCCAAATCACAAAACGATAATCAATATTATTACTACCGATACTAATGTTATCTATCTACCTTATGCGACTGTAAAGAAATACAAACAAATCTTTGCTACTTTCTTTGTCTATAATTAAAAATATTCGTACTGCTGCGTAAAAGCCTTAGGAACTCCTTTACCTTACAATGCAACCACAGCTTCCAATAGGTTAAAAACGGCCCTGGCGACGATCAACATACCCTCACTCACTGCACTTATGATTGCAAATGAGAAAAATCCAGTTCAATGCAAAAATTGCATAAGAAATTATTGTATTTGTTGTTTAAACCAAGAACAGTTTTGTATGGAAACTTGCATAGTAGAGCAAAAATGTTGTGGCTTGTTTTATTAGAAACCGTCAACTTTTATCACCACACAAACCTTACTCGCCTCCATACGAAGTAGCAGCTTTTGCTAGTAAAGCCTAGCCACCACGAGCAGAACCTGCTCTCATATAATAACAGTAGAGCTTTAGCTCTTTACTAGTAAAGGCTGATTATATCAAATTTTTATATGATTTACATATTATGTATAAATAAATTATGTCATTTGAATTTTAAAAATCAACGATTAACGATTTTCTTACCGTCTGCCCAGCGATGGCATCGCTCGCCATAGAATCCCTCATTGCAATCACAGTATCGTCCTCCGAAATAAGGGAGGCAACGTGCCGTCCCCAAATAGGAGCACATGGCAAAAACGTTGGATTGGTGGCAATGATCTGTCTGAAACTCGCATTTTGTGCCCGTGTAAAATTGAGTTTCACAAAAACACGTAGGAATCCATTTCACTAGTTGGCATTCGCCGTGATAGTTACAGTAAGAATTCGAGCATTGCTCATTGCTGACGATATTCCAACAATAAGTCAGCAGCAAAAGAAAAAGACGAAATTGTATCATTTTGCTTTAAAGTAACAATAAATACTAAATAATTGTAATTAAAATGACATTCGCCTTAATAACATAACTTGTTTTTTTTTGTTTCGTAGCCGTTGTGATTTAGTCAAGACCCTCTAGACCAACTCCATCCAGTTTTATAATTCATATCAGTAGATTTTAACCAGCAGCTCTCTAAAAAAAAAATATTAAAATTAGAGAAGATGTTAGCATTAGGTTTCAACAGGGGTGGGGGTGAGTGGGTTTGTAATTAATGCAAAATGTACAGTTAAATTGGAACCAAGACCGTAATTTCTATTGTACCAATCCTAGTGGCTTTGACATCAAGTTTACATTGCACCTTCATTGCCTTTAACCCTTATATTTATTATTATAAATACGCAATTATGACCTATGAAAGTTTATGAACTTTTGACGGCTTTCAGACGTTTTGGAAATCCCTTGTAACCCTTTCCTTTTTTTGCGCGGTCGTAATTCCCCAATTTACTATCATCGGGTTTTGGTGCAGCTACCCTCTACTCCTTCCTTTCGCTATGTGAGGTGAAAAATACATTAGAGTATACCCCGCCCCACTGGTAGAGTTTGTTACGTGGTTTATAAATGACCCTATGCTAACTTATTGGTTTAGTTTGGTGATTTCAACTCAAGTTGATTTCCGAGTGAATGAATTGATTTGGAGCTGTGGAATAGGTTTTGTAAAAATCCAGAAAAAAAAGGCCATTTCACTTGGTGAATTTTTCTGTGATCCTTTTTTACTACTTTTTGCTTATGATTGAATAAAATTGTTTTATTGGCATTCAGAAGTTGTAAAACGGTCAAAAACTAAAAAATAAAAATAAAATATTTGGACTATTTAAAAAATATATATTAAGATTTTTTTTGGGTTGAGAATTCATTCGAAACGTTTATTAAATCCATTGATCCAAGTAAGAGACAGGAGCTCTAAATATGAAAACTTGAGAACAAAACAAGGCTGTCCCAAGTTAGGTACTATGGCCTTAACTTGGGACAACCACTGTTTTATTTTTTTCAAATAATAAATGGCCAGATAGATTAGTCAAATTATGGAAATGTGGAGCCTTATAGTGCCCTTAAGAATCTGAGCTTTTTTTATTTAAATTATAAAGGGATAATATAAGGTTATATAATATAAGTTGATAGAGGGAAATCATCCACAAGCTCTTTTCCAAACGAAGCAAATATTAAGAAAAAAATTTTTCTTAGAATATTTAAATATGAGATGATAATTACATTGATATTGATTATAATAAATTCATTAAATTTTTTAAGGATGCAGATTTGCTTTGATGGAGATGAAAATCTACTCTCGATGTGACAGTCAACAAGAAAACTCAATTGTCGATAGTTATGGGAAGAAAAAGTTTCAACTTGGCATTAGTGATGGGTTTTGAGTTTGACTCCACGAAGAAAGAAAGAAATATTTTCCTATTTTATAAAACATTTAATTTCTTTTTATATGAATCTTAAAATAATACTATATTATATATAATTATAATAATACTATAAAATAAATCATTTTCGAACGACTGATTAGCCTGATCAGTGTCTAATTCACTATGCCAACATGATCGATCATAACCAGTGTTGAGTAGAATGGGTTGCATAAGCGTAGCAATTAATACCATCTTTGGACTTAATTAAATCCATTCTTAATAATATATAACTTTTCAATTGTTTCATCGGGGAATGCTTTCAACTCTCCAATCAAGTAAAATTGAATATCCTACTGAAAATTGTATATATACAAAAAAGGATAAAATATTTGACGCAAACAACTTACAAGTCCTTTAAAAATTCTGCTTAAGCCGACGTAGTAACTTCGCTGAGAATTTCATGGTCCTCTTGTTGTTTTTTCAAGTTCTTCAAATCATAGGCAATCTCAATTTTTCTAATCTTATGCATTATTAGTGCATTGTTAGTGGCCTCTTCTAATTCATCGTTCAAAGTTCTGTCTTTGATACGTAATATACTTTCTTTGATAAAATGAAAAATTGTATAGTTGATGTAACAGCTTTCGTTCATCTTGATTTTAGTGACACAACTCATAATGATTCCCATAAACAAAAAAATAAAAATCGTTCGTAAGATTGCTATAACAAGCCATAAAGCGTTCGTGCCTGGTATGTTTCGAAACCGATTATCGAAACTGAGTAACAAGACATTGATTGTTAAAAAACATTCGTCCCAACTGTGACATGGTCGAGCTTTTGAATTTATTGTCATATGTGTGTAATATGACAGTAGCATAATACTTAAAAAATATAACACAACCAACATGAATGATTTGGATATCGCTAATTTTGCCACATGTACATATGATTGAGGCAAAGTGTTCACTACGATCGCGAAACGCAAAAACGTAAAAAATACCAAAAACGCCAGAGATGTTCGCAGTTGATCTTCCACGTCAAGAAAAATATCAAAGTTGAGGTAATATTTTCGCAGTTCACCGTATAAAATTTGATCCAAATAATCCATATACGACAGCTTCATGGAATATATTGTCAATGTCGCAATACAGCATGCGATCAAACATAGATCCAAGTAAGTGGAGATATTGGTGAAAAAAAATTTCATTTCCGCCGCGGCTCGTTGTAAGAATCGTATGATAACTGCAGTCATTACGACTATAAATAATACACAATCATTAACCAATGTTCCTAGTTGATCATCATCTTTATGAAATATTAGTCGTAGACTCTGAATCTGTGAAAAGAACATTTTTAGTCGTTAAGAAAATGGTGTTGGTCAATTCCAATACACAGCTGAAACTAACTCTTTAAGAATAATTGTTTTTGAAATCTATACTTATATATAAAATTGAAGAGTTTCTTTGTTTGTTTGTTTGTTTAAACGCGCTAATCTCAGGAACTACTGGTTCGAATTGAAAAATTCCTTTTGTGTTGTATAGCCTCATTACCGAGGAAGGCTTTAGGACCAACAGGAGCAGAGCATTGATGGAAAATGTTGCAAAAAACAAGAAACTGTTTTTCTTTTGAAAGAGTTTGTGGCCTGCCTCTCGTAAACGGTTAAAGTTACGCAAAAATAATGTGTAGCAAAATTGTTCTGCTTAAAAAGTCCTTAAAAAAAGTCCGCAACGACATATGCCTATCTTTTAAGGTTGGCCCGCTATAACCTTTTTAATGGTTATTAAAGTTGTTTCAAACAGAATCATGATTTGCGTAATTGTTTTTAGAAACATATTATTAATTCTTACCCAAATAAATACGGTTTTTAATAAAATTTAGTATGATGATAAATGACAATCTGAGTCATTAAATAGAATCCTTTTTATTATAGAAAAATGTCTCATTTGCCCGGGAAATTGAAAAACGGGTTGGAGCAAAAAATTATGCATAAACTATACATTTATATTTGAAAATGAATATTGGTGATATTTAAGTATGATGATAGCGACCTATGCGAATCATTATCTAGAATATGTTTTATTTCGGAAAATTTCAACGGAAAAATAGAAAAACTGGTTCAAAGAAAAATAATTCTGGAACTAAACGTTTTTAGCTAATTATAATAAATTAATAGTAATAACTCATAATGTCCTCAAGGCAAAAAATATTTTTCTTATCCTACAGTTTTATTTATATCCAGGAAAAATGTACGGTTCCCGTAGGATAGATATGTTTTTATTTTTCACGGGGCAAAAGATTATCATAATTTCTTACAATATGGTGGTTAATTAAGACCCAGAGAATAAATATAGGCTCTTTTATATCAAATATAAATATAATATAATATAAATAAAATATAATATCTTTTATGTCAAAACATAGCACGGTTCCAGTAGGATAGGATAAGAATTATATCCTACAGGAACTAAGTATTTAAAAGGAGTTTTGTAAAAGTTCATGAATAAGCGTTTAACCGAATTTTCCTCAAGAAGGATTGGTCTACCTTTTATCCAGGTAAAATGTACGGGCCCCGTGGAATAGATACGTTTTTGTTTTCCATAGAGCAAAAAATCGACATAATTGTACTCTTCCCGTGGGACAATTGTATCTTACAGGAACCGTGTATTTAAAAGAAGTTTCGTTAAAGTTCGTGAAATAGAGTTCTAGCGCACTATCCTCAAGAAAGCCTGATCTCTTTTTCATCCAGGAAAAATGTACTACTCCCGTGAGATAGATATGTTTTTCTTTTTCACAGAGCAAAAGATTGACATGATTTTTTTCAATAGGGTAGTTGAGAGGTCAGAGAATAATATAGAGTATTTCGTATGTTAGAATAATGCACGGTTCTCAATAGATAGCATAACAATTGTAATTATTTTGCACGAATCGTGTTTTTAAAAAAGCTTCCCTTAAAGTTCGTGAAATAGCGTTTTAACACAATTACTCCAAAAAAAATGACAATCGTTACTGTTACTTAATATGATGCTGAATATGGTTTTCTATTATTCAATCAGATTAATTTAGATACCCTCAGCGAGGCGGGTGGGAACCAGCTAGTACAAATATAAAATTATTGAATACCCGTAACTTCGTTCACACAAAAATAAGTAAAAACACAAATTATGAAAATCAATTCTTAAGGAGTGAATTTCAAGAAATGTCATCATTAATATTTACCTGATAACTTTTGATTAATACCCTTGAAGGTACAATTTCAAAAATCAGTTTAACCGTTGTTAAATAATTCGAACTTGGATTAATACTTGTAAAATCAACCACAAGAGTTTGCGTCTTATGATCAATCCATGTATATTTTTGTAAAAATTGTATTATCCGTTTATTAGCTTCTCTATGTTGATGTAAATATACTGAAAACCCACCATCAGGGATATAGTCGAAATAACCTGAACATTTTAAAATTAATCAATGAGAACATGGTTCACTATTACAAATAGAATACCTTGAACCAATGCACTGTCATTAATGGGTTCTATGTATTGATACCCGATTTTTTGACGTAGACGGTATTCCTCCTTCATGTCATTTATCCAGCCAGGATAATGTGATTGGGCATCAAGTCCATGTAAGAAATAGTCTCCGATACAACTTTGATTTTCTTTAGCATAGAAATCCGCCTGGGGACATATTCTTCTTGTCTCAGTCCATCGTTGTTGACGCATTCTTGCAAAGCTAAGAAGTTTAAAAGTCGGAGCCATAAACCATCCACTATATTGCCAATGGATACCATATAGAAATGTCTTCTCTAAATACGAATAAAAACTATGGACAATCGAATAAATCACAATAATTAACTATAGAATTTGTTTAAAATCACAACTGAGCTATCTACAGGCTACACCAATGGTTTTCAATATGTGATCTCCAGACTCATAGGGATCCATGTTTCTGATTGGATACTGGTATTAGAGAATTGTAATATTTTTTTTAGAATCTACCTTAATTTATATCATTATCTATTATCTTCTGTATATTTGTATACACAATTTTCTTCTTATAATTTGGAAATTCGTATGTTATGATAAGAGTTAACAAGATTGGAAATCACTGGTCTAAACATGAGCAAATAGCTTCATTTATAAAATATAAATTGTACGCACTCTTCAAATGTATAAATATGTTTAAATGATAAGCTTTGTGAATAATTGCCGTTGATGAAAATTTCCTTCATCGTATCCCCAATGTACACATCCATTCCATCATAATGACATTCAATCACATGCATTAAAGTTATTATAAGTGCTAAATATATAACAAAATCCCACAAATTACTTCTAAATCGCTGAATTATGGCATCTTTTTGACTCAATAACTACAAACGAATAAAATATGGTATAATAAACATAATTTAAAATTGGTCTTTATGATGTCTTATGTCTGAAATTAATGATGGGTTTTTGTAGGTATGTAGGGGAAGTCCGGGCAAGATGCATAGTGCGAGTAAGACGATTACTCGATTTTATTAGGTTTGTTCCAGACGGCAGAGTAAAACACGTCCACGTAAGACAAAGAGCAAGGCACACTGCCTAAGAGACAAGAGTGAGTGAAGAAATCGTTTAGCCATCAGCCGCATAGGCCGAGAATCGAGATTTGTACGTACCTTTTCATGACTATGGTTTGTATCGACACGGATTTGGAGGTGTATAAACACTATATAACCGGTTTGTCAACTAGTCTTGTTAGTCTTGTTAGTCAACTTGTCTCTTGGTCAGTGTGTCTTGCTCTTTGTCATTTGTGGACGTGTTTGAACACCCTCAAATGGACAAGTGGATCAAACTTATTAAAAACCTACAATAGATGTTGCTGCTGGACAAGCTTAAGTCGGTAAACAGTTTAATCACAACAATAATTGCTATCATTTTTTGTAAAAATAAAAGATTTTTGCTGTTTTGGCAAGGTTTGGATGTTGATTTTATGCATTAATTATTAAGTGTTAACAAACAGACTATGTTTAATCGATTGCGTGCTTTTTAAAGTTTAATTTGTGTTTGTAACGTTTCTCGCGTCGGTTTAAATTTTACAGTAAACAACAACTTTTAAATGCTAGTGCTTTGGGCAAAATGGATAGCTATAAAAATACAAAAATAGCTGAGTTAGCAGGCCTCAGTAAAACTGCTCATATAATTTGGCCGGTTCTAGTAACCATAATAAAGAATAAAAAAAGTATAAAGAAGTAATAAAGAAGTCTAGCAATAAAAATCGGAAGGATAAAACAAGTTGTTTATGTTTAGTGTGCTTAGAATTATATACTGAACCGCCTATCGAAGATTGGATAGAGTGCAACCAATGCAAGAGGTGGGCACACGAAAACTGTACTTCTTATTCAGCTTCTTATTTAAGAAGCTACCACTGTGATGATTGCAAAGATTAAAACACCAATTGTCTTATCAGTTTTAACCAGGGGAGGTCGGGCATAACGGATAATAGGCACTTGTTTTTGCTATCTCAAATTTATTTAGAAGTTGTTTAAGCTTCAAAGTTTTTACTAGTATTTTCCAATGATGATTAAACAAAATAAAGATTTCTCAGCTTTTTTTTTACCCTTTTCCTTAACATGTTCGCCTTGCCCGGCTTCCCCTATTTTTGAACACAAAGTAAAAGGTGTTGTGATCTAATTTCTAATTGTTATCGCGATTTTGTCGGTATGATTCTATAAGCGCGATAATGGAACGTCGTATTTTTGTCCACGCTTTTTGTATGTAGTATTATTGATGGATCACTAACAATTAGGCCTTAGATATGGGCTATCCAAATAGGAACATACAGATCCTCTCTGACAGGCAGGCAGCGCTAAAAGCGGTCGCCTGTACGTAGATCAGCTCTAAGTTGGTGCAGGAGTGTCGGCAACTCTTGGAAGACCTGGCAAAGCACAACCAAGTCAAACTTGGTTTGGTGCCGGGGAATAAGTGAGTGGAAGGCAATGAAGAAGCTGATGCTTGCGCGAGGCCTGGTTCGATGACCCCACTCGTGGACGCAAAGCCTGAATTGGGGATCACTAAATCTGCTGTCAAAAGGACGATAAAAAGTCGGCTGAGGCAACAGCAAAACAAAAAATGACTAAAAATTTCCCGGCAGAAGCTCAGAAAGAAAATGATGAGGAGAATTTGCCCCTCCCTCACTGCTGAGGTTTTACAGCTGGGAAAGAACGAACTCAGAACAGTAACGGAACTGATAACCGGACACTGTAGACTGAGAAAGCATCTGCAGACTATTTGGGTGCCACAACAGAACCTCAACTGCAGACTGTGTGGGGATGGGGAGGAAAACTTGACTCATGTCATTTTTGAATGGCAAATGGCAACAGCTGTATGGGATAAATGACGCCCAAATAAGCACTGATCGCACAAAAAGCTTAATACAGGGACTGCTTTTGTTAGAAAAAATGTTGAACCTGGAGTTAGCATAAATCCTTGTACAGCAAGGATATGTACATGAGCAGAGCAGGAGTACAAAAACGAGCCCTAACCTGGTTTTCTGCTAAAGAGGAAAAAATTATTGTGTGGTTTTACGAAACCACGATGCAAGTGAAATTTTTTTTCGGAGTTTAGGCACTTAAGTAACTAAAAATTTTTGGAAAATTATTCGATTTAAAGTATGAAAATAGAATAGAAAGAAAGGGATGTGGCACGAATTCACTGTCTGACGTGACGCGCACCGTAGCAACTATTTTTGAACTTCCATTATTGATATTAATACTCGAGTTATTTTCATTATTGAATTTGTTGATTATTGTTACATCGATCATCTGACTGTTGATATCTATTGTAACATCACCGTCGGATATTTTTGCACTATTCTCACTTGCTGTATCTTTGTCTATCATGATCAAGTGAACATTAACATTTGTCATAGAGAGGCAAAATTACTCATTACATTCAGTAATAGCTCGCGCAACAGGCCTAGAAAAACGACATGCAATATATAGCTAACAATGTGTATACGAGCTCTGCCGAACACTTGCCGATCCCCTGCCGAGAATGTGTTACATTTAGCGACATGCTAAAGACAGGCCAAAAAATTTGAGACGATGTATAAAAAGTTTCCCTTTAAAAAAACAATTTTGTCTGAAATAGCATTAATTAAAAGAACATAAAAAAATCTTATGCCAAGTTTAAAAAAATTAATCTGGCATTGATAGGGAGGTTAATCAAATCAAGTAGTTAGACACTTTTTTGAATTAATTACGCTTGACATTTTGGCCTGTAAATGAAATAACTTGTGAAATCAATGTTTAATTTAATATGACATTCAAATTTTAATATTTAACTGAAGCCTGACTTGAATTCAATCCAAAACTACAAGTGGCTTTAAATCAAGTCAAATTGCTTAAAAATTAAGTCAAGCAATGAATCGTTAAGGAATAAATTTCATCCCGGACAATGCCAAGTTCTCAACAAGAGTTTTAAATAAACTTAATTATCTCACTTTTTCTACTCCTCGACAAATCGGATAGTACATATAGGGCTTTATGTATTTTCCCATGGTCATAATATCATCTTTCGTTGGACTTTTAAAATTCCTATCAATCACACTATTCCAGAATAAAAGTGCATCGTATCTCTGAAACATTTGCGTGGTTAATTTGAAAGTGACTTGCCAATAGTTTAACGCACCATAAAATATTTACGCCATATAAAGTTTCTAATAACGACATGTAACGTTTCAACAATTATTAGATCGAATAAAATTACAATCACAACACTGGCCAGCCATTGCCAGCTGGTGTAGTAGCCAAAGATTTGACCCATACAAAATATTTCATAACTCCACCACAGTAAAATTAAGATGTGTATGCATCTGCAAAAAGAGAATTTTAGAAGATAGTTTTTTAGTTAATTTTCAAACGATTTACTGCACTCCAACTCCAGATAAAAAGGAAATTCTAAATTTAGGCTGTTTAAGAGTTAGATCCATGCCGTAATAGCTCGTGTAGATATTAAAACCATACGGTTCGGTATTTCTAGAAAAAAATTAATACGATATTTTACCCACTCTACTGGAAACCCTTAGTATAGGGTGCAGCGTCACAAACAGGTGGATTTTGATTTGGAATAAAATACAGACTAATAACAACAGACCAAAACGTTATTTTGTTCCTTATTCTATATAATGAAAAATTTTAATTTAAATGGGTTTGAAGAGGGTTTCATTCAAATAACGTCCCTGAGAGTCCACATACTGAATAACCGTTTTCCTGAAGTTTTTGTGTGCCCTTTTGAGCATTAACACGAGAATTTAGGTTATTATGGCACAAATTTAGCTCATGAGGGCTTCCAGACTTCAGGGACGGTCATTATAAACAAGGGATTTTAAGTATCCCCATAGGAAAAAATCATATGGTGACAAATCGAGAGAGCGTGCTGGCCAGTTTAAATCACCTTTATTGAAAATAAGACGCTCGAGAAATCTTCCTAACTAAAATTCCATGGAAATCTTACTGTATGGGATGTAGTCCGATTCTGCTGAAACCAGACGTCTGCCAACTCGATCGCACCCAACTCAGACAAGAAAAAATCCTGGATTATGAATTGTTGGATCGTAACTCGAACCCTTCTAATGTTTTCTGGAGTTATGCCGGTGTTTTGATGTTTCCAGTAGTCTCAAATGCATTCATCTACGAAAGAATTCGATTGCGATCGGGAATATGGCCACGGGAAGGAACATTGAACAGTAAACGGAAGGCACACGCTGTGCGCAAAAATGCGCTGTTGAAGAAACCACTACATGTTAATAACTAAAATTGGCCAGAACATAAATTCCCTGCCCTCCTTTTCCAAACCACCCACCCGTCGACTCCCTACAACCCTTAGGAGGGGAATGACATGATTTTCAAACCCATCTGTTTGTGACGCTGCACCCTGTACATATGTCGACATTATCCTATAAGGACGGTTTTCATCTTCAGTGGTTTGACTACTAGCATGTTTGTCCATCAGACAGGGTACCTCTTGATTTATTTGTAAAGATAAACAAAGATTATATTTACCTGTATATGTAAAGGAGTACATAATTGACAAGCATACTAATTAATAGGTATTTTAAGGCCATTTCGAGGACATCATCCATACAATACGTAAAATAGTCGACGGGAGCTGATTTACTTGATGTCCAATCGCCAATATCAAAGAAAATGAAATACATTGGTAATAGAATCATTGAAAAAACAATCAAAACATTGTGTTTCCGTGGTGTGGCCACCCCAAATGTTCTAAGATATCAAAAAGAAAAGCTCTTTGAACATGTTCAATACGGTATGAACAAAATTAGAAATACCTATGAAGCATTCCAAACCAAATGTGAGTCGACATAAAGTCTGGATAGGAAACCAATGGTTGGGGCTTGGGTATTTTTTGGTATAGAATATAATGGATTTTCCCGTTTTCTATCGCCAATGAAAACCATTTTTGTGTGGTGAAAACCCACTCGCGAAGTATATGGTGGTCGCGGATGATAATCTTTTCGCAGTACCAGGCTGGTGCACATCCTGAATAATCACTCCATACATCGATCGCTCTAATCTTGCCAAGGCCGACAGAAGTCGTCAATATAAACACTTTTGGCGAATTTGAAGACAATTTATGATTGTCATCGACACCAACTAAGACATGTCTCTAAAAATTAAAGCCGATTAATACTAATTTGAAATTGATAAAATCAATTGAAAAGGTCTTTGTTAATATAATAGCATTATACGTCGAACGTCTACGGTGAAGAGGGATCAATCAAAACTAAAGTTCTTCGGCGAAGTTTATCCTAACGAAATTTAAATTTATGTTCTAATTGGCCACTCCTCACCACAGACATTTGACCTTAAGCATTGTTGCATTAATAAAACCACCTTCATAATAAAAAAAAGTATAGTCTATTGCTTCTCGCAATGGAAAAATAAACTTAGAGTGAATATACGTTGATGTTAGCTTCAAAAATGTATAGTTCCTACAGGAAAGTTTTAAATGGCAATTCTTGCTTATTATTTTTTAACAAGAACCAATCAATAGATTAACATGATTTTTATAGGATTAATTTCTGGGTCATAAATGACATATTATCTTTACCCTAGAAAAATAATTCCTACAGAAAAGCTAAAAAAATCATTTTTATGGCTTCTCACATAGAAAAAGTTAAAAACCAACCTGAAACTGTAATTAAAATAAACTTAATGGTCGACAGATGTACGAGTATATGTTACTATCCCCGACAATACATTGTTCCTGAGAGAAAGTAATTTACTAATATACTAATCTAAAATTAAAATAAAATCTTGATTAATCTAATATCTCGCTGAGATGCATTAAGGCTATACTCAAATATGAAATAATCAGTAGGGAGGAGAAGGAGAAACAACCCCTGTCTAGCCCATGCGCATTACATTGTTTGCCCCACTCTATCAAAGCGACGAAAAATCCACCACTTAGCGCGTTTTGCTTGTAAAAATCGATATTTTTAAAACTTTAATTACTTTGCTTTTAATGAAGATATCGTGATAATTCTTTTTTTAGATTAGGACCAAGTATATAACAAGCAAAACAAACAAAAAATTCATCGAAATCTATCTAGTAGTTTTAGAGTTAAAAGCGAACATTGGAAAACAGCTATCATTTTATTTATATAGACTAACTGATACCCGCGACTTCGTCTGCGTTGTTTATTATATTAAAAAAATATTTCATGTATAAAGTGTATAAGAATGTGCTGTCCTCTAATGTTAGCCTGTTCAATTTAATCGGCTATAAACTAATAAGATATAAACTAATAAGATGATATATTTGTTCCTGTATTTTGAACCTATACTTAATTAGTAATTCAGTTTTTAAACTATTCATGTTTATAAGATTCATCGGCAGTTGATGACGCCATAGTACAACAATGTATAAATAATTAATAATTAAAAATATTGCATAAGTTTTATCAATTATTTGCGTAATGAAAAGAGCAGATTTAGAGAGCTTAAAAAAACAACAAACACTTCAATTAAAAATTATTTTGGATTTTTTAGCGATTTTAATTCTTGTTTTTTTAAAAATTAAAACTTTTAACTACTTATACACTTGGAGAAATTGCAGATTCTGAAGGAGCAATTTTTTGGCATATAGTTTAATTTAAAAAAAAATGTTTCTCGCTAACTTAACTCTTTCTGGTTAAAAAATATATGGAATAATAAAAGAGAGTGTTGAAATGTAATTTGATTATTGTAATGGTTGTAACTTAAAAATGTATTTTTGAATTTTTTTTACAGTAAAATATAAAAAATGGTAAAAGAAAATTTAAAAAGAAGATACAAAAATATTTTAAAAAATATTTTATTTATTCTTATGTCTCGCTTAGCTGCATGAAGTCAACTCAAATATGAAAGAAACATTCCCTCTATAACATTCTCTATCCATAACAGCGTTTGCCCCACTCTATCAAAGCATCGGAGAACAACAGAAGCATACGCCGTATGCTTGGAAAAAACGCATTTTTTAAAACTTTAATTTGCTTCTAATTAAGATATCTTGATAATTCTTTTTTTTAGATAAGGACCAAGTATATAAGAAGTAAAAAAAAAAATTGATCGAATTCTATCCAGTAGTTTTTGAGTTAAAAGCGAACATTTGAAACAGTTATCATTTTATTTATATAGATTTAAGACCACCGAATTTGTGTAATGGAACAATACCACATGTAAAAGTTCTCCGAAGTAATGTAATAGTCGCTATAATTTTGACTGAACCAGCAGTTGGACAAATAGTTTTGATACCACCAATTTCAATGATACCCACAGATGTACCATTTAGTTCTAAAAGAATTCAATTTCCTGTTAAGGTAACATTTGCAATCATTCTAAATAGAGCACAGGAGCAAACTTTTAAGCACGTTTATACCACAAAGCGAGAAAACAAAAAATATGTTTTATGCTAAAGTCTAAATTTTCATTAAATAATTTAAAATATTCTAAAAACGTCAAAAACTAGAAAATGTATTCTTATTAATTATTTCTTAATATATAGTCACGGGGAGCTGGCAGTAAATGATAAGATGGATAATTTCAATGAAAACGCAAGTTCCATTTGACAACATCAGCAGAAAGGGGATATGTCTGCTAGTATTATAATGAATCTATATATTAATACGTGAAGCAAAAATTGTAAACCCCTTTTACCGAATATTATACGAACGGAGGAGTATGAAATTTGGCACAATTGAAGTTTATATGAGGAAGTTGCGTTATGGGATAATATTTTTTTTATAATAATGCTTCAAAATACCTTAAATTAATGAAAAAAGACGTTACACACACTACCACACGTTTAACACACACAATACACAAAAATATGTAGACTTTTAAATCTCAGTTGTTCAGTTTGACCACAGACTTGAACCATATTCCAAATGTCATTATTTAAACAAAATATTGTGAGAGGAATTTAAATTTTGAAATTGTAATTATTGAAATTGAAGGAAACAAATTTAACCGATTATTTGATTATTGAGTAATATTATTAAAAATATATTTAAAAGATACGTATAAATTCAAATACACAACGTTTCAACCATTTTATTTGGTCTTCATCAGGTGTTTCTTGATTATTATATAACGTATAAATAATTCATACTATATTCTTTTGGCAAAATCATTCAAATAAATTACACAAAAAATTAATTTAGGTAGGTAGGTACTATTTGAAAAAAAAAAGCTTAGCTTAATTCAAAGTTTTAAACAGGACTTATGCAGCCTATTTCCATTTTTTTATCTCTGGCTTTTAAATGAAAAAATCTAAACATAAAGGTACTTTTGTTTTACTTTTGAACGTAGGAAACTCACTTGAAATTACTTCTGATGTTTCACAGTCATATTTTTTTTGTTTGTCTAAAAAATAATTCAGAATACTGTAATTTGAATTGACATACAACATTATCTGCTGCGTGGCGTCACAGTACTTTCTTTTACTTTCATTTATGAAACTCGCTGTTGGTTAAAAGAAATATCTAAGCACCTTATAACTATACATATAGCAAAACTATATGCATACAAGTATACAACATACATATATGTATTTATGAATTCCTAACCTTCACCCCAGAACCGTCCTTAATCAAATTTTCCCAAGAAAAAGTTTCAAATAAAAGTTTTAACCATTAATAAGTCTAAGAACTATCATAAGCTTAAAGAAAATCTTTGCAGCCGTTTTCAAAAAAATTTGAAAAAGCTCAAAAACTCCGACAATAAAGTGGAGCTTTCGGTTAACCGATTTCAACTAAAAGCTTCACGGCAAAACAAGATATAATATGAAGGAAAATTTCCAAGTTTGGTGAAATTCGGAAAAGCGTTCAATACGATATGGCTGTCACACACAGACATGTTTCTAAAAACTACTTTTTTGGACTAAGGGGACCTCAAAACATGTATGATATGAACGAATTGATATTTAGTTTTGAAATTTTTAGAGAATATTCTGAAATAAATTTGTAAAAGATTTATGGAAGAAAAAAAATAAATATTTTGAAACCTCTACACCTATTTCCTTCCTTAACTTAAAATAAATATTTTCAATCATTATACGATGCACTTTCTTTAAATGAACCTTGAAGAAAAAATTAGTCAAAAAATTATTTTCCAAACATTCGCAAATGCAATTCAATATCTGCTGTAGTTAGCTTAGTAACTAAAGTTTTTGAGGCAGTTACAAGTGAAGTGTACCTTAGGTATGTAAAAATTGCAACGAATTATGGTCGAATTTCGACCACTGGGCGACCTCTAGTTAGGTACAAATATGACTTACACGACTATTTGCTTCAGTTCCATACAGTTTAATTCCAATGTAGGAGGAAGATCCTGAAATTGGTTCGTCTCCCGTCAACAATATTACAAAATACTGGTACTCATCATCTGGGTAGTTGTCCAATAAATAATGTGTCGTCACCTTAAAACGTTGAATAAATAAATCTTTATAATTATAGTTATTAAAGGAACAATTTTAGTTATTTATGGATGTGTCAAGAATGTGGATTAGCGGTCACCTTTTCTTACATTGTACAACGTTTGGTCTACAGATTAGGACTCCTTCAGGTGCTGTAATTTACTTATTGTACTTAGGTATTTTGTAAAGAAGGTAGTGCAGATAATATTTTGTATACTAGTTTCATAATTGTTATCACCCGAAGAAGTCTTAATGAATACATTCTTATGAGTGACGTAGATAGTATTAAAAAAAAACAACAAATGCAAAAGGCATTATCAATTATTTTTAATACCTTCAAACCATCCTTTATATCCAAAATAGCAGCGATGATGAAGAGACCCAAACATATTCCAATCCAAATAAACAGTGCATTAGCTATAATTGTCGATTCATTGCGAATGAAAGTAATTGAATCAAACGCAAAGTCTCCCATTCGTATGGCTTTTATCGTTTCGATTGTTGCAGACAAAACGAATGGTGAATTGGTATCGACTGTTGTAACCCCTTCACAAGATATAGACTCATCTTTTTTATAAGCAGTGTACTAAAAATTAGGAACCCATTTTTACTAAGCTTAGCAATTCAATTCGATCAAACTGAACAATACTTGTCCAACGGTTACCCAATCCTTTTCAAAAAAGCTCCATCTCTTACAATCAACTACGTATAAATTAAAACGATATTCTTCACTGACATCACCCTAAGAGCAGTTTTCTTGTGTTAGTGTCCTTATGTAATTGTCTTACTGTAAACATATTTTAACACTCGTACCTTTGATATTATATTCAGAAACATTTTTTTATGACGTTGAATCTTATTTTTGTTGAGAACGATATGATTTCTATTTGTAAAATTGGCATGGTCACTGGTGTTCTGTCGCATTCTTTTACAATTAACATGCGTTTCAAAGGTCACTAACACCTTAAAATATAATGCATTCGATTTGTAAAAAGCAAAAATCTTACGCATTTTCATACATCAATAGTGGATGGATCTTCAAATTCAACGATCAGATATGTAGTCATGTTTTCCACTTCAATCAAATAACTTGTGGCTAACTCCTTTTTTCTACGACAAACCCGACTCCTACCGACATATGGTTCATGGGGAAACTGTGCCACTAAGGTATAGTTGAATTTAACGGCGACTGGTTGTAATTGAGCGTTGACGACATGAAGAAACCCGCAATCGGGTACATGGTGTTTACTTCTGTTAATCCATCGAAAAGGATTTTCGTATGGAACGAATACCTGTTTATAAAGGAATCTGTTGAAGACTGAAGCAACGTCATAGCTTCTAAAAATGTTTTCTTACATTAACACTTATCATATCATTCTCTTGACTCTTCGGGATATTTAAATATATTTGTATTTGATTCGGATTACCCATCATATCTACGAATTTAGACGCCTTGGCAAAACGACTAAACGCAACAAATAGAATCGGTAGGGGTGAATTTGGGTCATAATCTCGTGGATTACCAATTAACCGAAAGCCTTCGGTAACATGTATGTTGCTGACATTAATTGAAGTACGTGCTAAGTGATCCATAAGTCCCGGTATTACCAAAATCACAGTATCGAGAATCTAAATTTACAAAAGTGGGTATACAGTAGGGTGTTCCAGAAAAATTTTTTTTTTTCTATTTTGTCCAAAAATTGATAGTATGCCTATAAGGTTTTAAAATAAAAATTTTAGTTTCAAAACGAGCTTTTAATATCAATATTATGGTTATTGCCTCCATTTATTTTTTAATTTTCTACCATTTTTTTTTTCCATTCTACACGTCTCAGGATATTCCTTCTCTTTATCACCGCGATCAATGAGATCTATTGTGATTTCACTCTCTGTATTAACTAGAGGAGCATCAGGCTTTTAAAGGGCTTTTGCCGTTGCTATCTCACAAGACGTCATGGCCGGCTTTCCGATATGCTGCAGTCTTCTTTTGAAAGCTGCCCCACATGAGCACAAAATGTGTTCTGCCGTTTCTGCCGCTTTCCAGCAGAGACGACATTTGTTGGTGTTGGCTTTCCCAATCTTGTGAAAATGGTAATTTAGGGTACAGTGGCCCATATAGACCATAGAGGCTTGTTCGGAGCTTTACGTCCCTTTTGCCGAGGCATTGGTGATTTTTTAGAACACTATAGTGAGTTTGAAGAAAATCGTTGCAGCCGTTTTGGAATAAAATTTAAAAAGCTCAAAAGCTCCTAGAATTAATGGGTTAACCGATTTCAACAAAAAGCTTCGCGGTCCAACCAGATGTAATACGAAGGCAAAATTCCAAGTTTGGTGAAATTCAGATAAAGCTTTCGATACGATATCACGATTACATACACAGCCACTTTTTTGGATTCATGAGACCTTATATACCGTGTATTTCCAGTAAAAATCCGACCCGATTTCAATACTTCTTTTACTGCAGGAGTCGGTAACATGCGGCCCGTTGTAAAATTTCATGCGGCCCGCCAAGCAAGAAAATGTTTCTTTATACTTCTGCGCAATTATTAGCGAAAAATTATAATAAACATAATATTTTATAATCCTATTTTTTACAATTTTTAAAATATTTTTAATAGCTTTCTTTAATTTCCAATTAGCAGTTTTTAAAAATTTATTATTAATTTAAATTTTACTTTACTACATTATATTACTTTTAAGTAAAAATTTATAACACTTTACTAGTTACAAGGGTTACAACCGTTACAATAATCAAACTACAATTCAACGCCCGTCTTTAATATTGTATTTTTTTCAAGATACAAAATGGCGGCGCCAAAACGTCTTGCTTCGATGTTTTGTTCATTTGATGTAACTAGTATTGAATGTTATGTTTATTAAAATAAAATGAAATTATGTTCTTATGTCCTTTCTGTTGAACTGAATGGTATATGCATAGTTTTATTAATTTTTTGATATCTTTTTTTGTTTTTGTTTATATAAGCTTTTAATTATATTTTATTTTGATTAAAAAAAAAACTGTTGAAACAATGTATATACTAGTAACATTAAATGAACAAAACATCGAAACAGGACGTTTTGGCGTCACTGAACCACTAAAGTTTTAAATAAGAAACTGAAAGTTGATACAAAAAAACCACCCCCGCATAGACTTAGGACCCAGGTACAATGGAGTGAAACCCTACGCGGGAAAACATCCTACGCCAAAACGCCCGGCGCCAAAACGTCACGTATCGACAAAACATTTGATGCGGACCACATATAATTTTTATTTTTTAAAATGGCCCGCCGTCCACAAAAGGTTGTCGACCCCTGTTTTACTGTATAGTAGTAAAAGAAAGTAAAAAAATGGATTAAGGCAAACCATAATATTGATATTAAGAGATTTTTTTGGCACCAAAATGTTTCAATATAAGTATTCCTACTATCAAGTTTTGGACGAAATTAGAAAAAAAAATGTTTGTGTACTATTGAAGTTTTCCTTTTCAAATAGCTTTTGTATTTATTAATTGCACCTTTCTAAGGTTTCAAAAAAGTTTTGATGGCTGAATTTTTCATTTTTATAATTATGTCCGTAATTTATAGCTGTTAAGTTTTAAATCCTACCACATTATCATGAGCAACTATATCAAAGAGTTCGATATCCTCTGCATCAACGCTCATACCATAATCTCCATATTCATTGTCCAGTATATAAATTTGTTGTTTAGCAGCCCAGGCTGGTAAACGATCATAGTTCGAGTTGAAATTGTCATACAAATTCTTTCCTTTCTTTCTTGTTTTGTTCTTCAACGATGTGCTATTATCTTTAGGCAATACAGGAAACAATGTAAAATAAAACGTGTAGAGAATTTGTCTGAAAAATTAAGACATTACAAAAATAAATGGGTGATTTCTGCATGTTTACTTTTGCAGTATGGAACTTCCAATGTCGGGCGACTTTCTAATCAACAATTCTGGATCAAGATACTGATCAGCCAGTCGTTGGGACACGTTTGTAAGGGCAAATACTGTTTGTCGAATCACACTGGTTTTGAGTGGTTTATGTGCTGACCAAATTATAAAACTAGCTGCACTACTGGCTGCCATTACGTGACTAAACAATACCAATTGTAACTGAAAAAGATTGTAAGCTTACATTCTGTTATCGTACTTAAGTTTATCAAAGACCTAAACTGCGATTTAAAAAGCCTTTTAAAAACGTTTCATAATTCATATCCCTATATAGCCAATGTGTAAAGATTTTGCTCGTTAAGCTATGGTTTTTAAGGAAAACGGTGCCGCTTTATGACGGCCAACAAATAGCGGTGAATGACGTCACCGAGACCGTTCCTTAGCAATGCGGAAAATTGTTAGTTTACACAACTGACTATTAAGGTGATCTACTAAAGCAAAGTGCCTATTTAACCGACTTCAAAAAAAGGAGGAGGTTCTCAATTCGACTGTATTTTTTTATGTTTGTTACCTCAGCATTTCCGACTGGATAAAGCGATTTTGATAATTCTCTTTTTGTTTGAAAGCTTGTGCTTCCCGAATGGTCCCATTTTAATTTGAAGGAAATCGTTCACAAAGGGTTGAAAACTAAGGGATGAAATACTAACTTCTTATTGGATAGCTCGATTATGATAATTCTTTTTTTATTTGTAGAACACAATTTTAAATTAATCTCCTATCCATTTTTTATAAAAAAAAACTCCACTCATAAGGGGTTAAAAATTAGAGATGAAATAATTTTTCCTGGCTAACCCGATTTTGATAATTTTGTTTCGATTACGTACAACGTACCTTTAAATTGTTCACATTTCAATTTGAAGAAAAAAATCCACCCCCTAAAGATGAAAATAGGGGATGAAATAATAACATTTAACTGAATCATCGAATTTTGATAATTTTTTTTTCTGTTGGAAAGAGTAGTCTACTTAGTTTTGTTATTACATTTAAAAGCAAAAAATTTGAACCCTTAAGGGCAAAAAGGGATGATGTAGTAACTTTTAATATTAAACAGCGCTGCCTCATATGAGCAGCGCGTTTAGAAGGTTTAACCATTTTCAAGAAAATAAAATCAGTTATCACACTTCAGATCACTAAAACGCGAGAAATAAATAAATATTATAAAAAAATGAAAAACCGACTTAAAAATAAATAAAAAAATCTTAAACAAGAAATGCACTAAAAAGTAACAAAATAATGGCGTATCCTTGCAGTATCTACAACTTACAAATTATTAGGATGATACAATGTACAACTATTGTTATTTTTGGAGTTGGTGTCAGCCAAGGAAATACGACTATATTGGTACTTAGCAAAAAACAAGAATACCTTATAAAAATTATTTTTCAAATGAACTTTTAAACAATATACTCGAACTGTAACAATATCTAGCGACCTTTAAACTACAAAATACCAATTACCAACTAAACCTTTTTAAATTTTTACAAATAACCATTAATATTTATTTTCTTGACTGACACCAACTCCAAAAATAACAATAGTTGTACATTGTATCATACTAACAATTTGTAAGTTGTAGATACTCCAAGGATACGCCATTATTTTGTTACTTTTTAGTGCATTTCTTGTTTAAGATTTTTTTATTTATTTTCAAGTCGGTTTTTCATTTTTTTATAATATTTATTTATTAGTCCTCAACTGCGATGTAGAATAGATGATTTAAACATACTAGCACTGATAGTATATTTGGAAGATGAGGAATCATCGGAAGCGAAAAATTTATCATTTGGAAGGAAGTGAGATGTTTAAAAATGATATTAAAATATCTGGTGCGAGGCGTCACACTACTTTCTTTTACTTTCATTTATGAAACTTGCTGTTAGAAGAAGAAAGATAGAAGAAATATACGCACTTTGTAACTATACATATAAACAGAACTATATGCATACAACCTATAGGGCTACGCATATATACGAATTTCCAACCTTCACCCCAGAACCGCCCTTATTCAAATTTTCCCAAGAAAAAGTTTCAAATAAAACTTGTAAGCATCAATGAGTCTAAGAACTATAGGAAGTTTAAAGAAAATCGTTGGAGCCGTTTTCGAAAAAAATTGATAAAGTTCAAAAATGTCAAGAGTAAAGTAGAGCTTTCGGTTAACCGATTTCAACCAAAAGCTTCGCGGCACAGCTAGGTATAATATGGAGGTCAAATTCCTAGTTTGGTAAAATTCGGATGAAGCTTTCGATATGATATGGCTGTCACACACAGACACACAAACAGACATGTTTCTAAAAACCACTTTTTTGGACTCAGGGCACTTCAAAACATGTATTTCCGGTGAAAGCTCGAATTCGAAAATTCGACCCGATTACAATACTTCCTTTACTATCTATATAGTAGTAAAAGAAAGTAAAAAGTGATAAAAACTATAGGGAATACTTTTCGAATTTCCTATATAGTCCTTGCTTTTTAATATATTATGTCAAGCTTCATGATTTCTTACGACATCGATTAAAAGCTCATTCTTTTCATCAGTCAAAATTATGATAGAACAAAACTTTTACACATAAATACAGATGTATGGTCCTTTCAGAAATCGGGATTTCGGGGATTTTTCCCCGTGATTTTTTAGGTCAATTGGGACCCCGAGCTTTTATATTTCTACCAATTAATTATTAGTAGCTAGGGTAAGTTTTTAACACCAAATGCAATGTTTTTTACGTTGCAAAAGCCATAGCCGGAATGCACAGATGACGGTCACCGCTACCGTACAAAACCGTTGGATACTTGTTTATCACCATAATGCCAGTTGTCATATAAAATAGCGGGACCTCTTGTTGACGTTCCAACGTATTTCAACGTTTCCTAGAAAACCAACTCTTTTGGCCGTTTTGATTTGCACAAACTACGTTTCAATGACGTCATCTACCGCTATTTGTTGGTCATCATATAGTGGCACCGCTTTCCTTAGAAAACAAAGCTTTATCGTTGAAAATAAGAAAGTTCAACGTAAAGCTATAGTTTCTAAGGAAAGCGGTACCGCTATATGACGACCAACAAATAGCGATGGATGACGTCATTGAAACGTAGTTTGTGCAAATCAAAAAGGCCAAATGGGTTGGTTTCCTTATGCGGCAAAATTGTATATCTTAAAAAGGTTGATAAAGAAGTCCACGACGGTATTACTCTATCTCCTAAGGATAACCCACAAATGACAAAAAAAAAATGTTGGCATAGCGGCTGGCTATTGTACGACGTACATAATGCCTGTTTTATGGGTATCATCTTCTATCTATACGAATAATAAGATTGAAGTTTTCTGTCTTTTTAATACTTATATACTAAAAACGTTACGTGGTAACTGCGCGAGGGAACGAAAACGGAATTATTTTTCTCAGCTGAGATTTTTATCTGATCTAAAAAATGTAAGGTGTTTTGTTAAATACTTTTTATTGCCTACATTTTCATATATTTTATACAAAAAAATAAATGCCATCTACGTAGTACTTTTACCCAAAAAGACATTATTTGTCCAGAGTAAACTTTAAAACGGCTCGGCCGATTTCAATGAATTTTTCACAAAAAGGTACTTAATATTGTAACTTACATTATAGGCTACTTTAAATTTCGAATACTTTTCCCTGTCTGTTTGTTTGTTCTTGGCAAACCTGAAAACGGCTGGTCCGATTTGGACGAGATTTCACATACAGATAGTAAATATTACAAAAAGTGGTACAAAATACTTTATATTCCTGAGCAAAAAAATTAAAAATTATAAAAACTGCGTAACGAAAAACAGACATCGGCAGGCAGCTGTGATACAATGTATATACACATATCATGTCGTAGAGACGACATGATTTTAAACTATATAGTTTGTTATTCATATAAATTAATGTTCGCAACTTTAAAAATTATAATGATCATAGAAGTACCTATAGCGATAGGTTCAATTCTTAGAAACCATAAATCCATAGTTAAGTTACAGGTAGTTAATATCTTATCTATAGTTCGGTTGAGTAAACATTCAAATTATCGAGGGAGGAGAAGGAAATCCTCTGTATTAAATATGATTTCATTCATAAAAAGAAATATATTATAGTTAAGTGATCCCAAGTGGGAGTTTGACTAAGAGAGGTGACGCCGTTAGGCAGAGACCCCAGAACAAAAAGAAATCCAGCCCAACTTATATTTCAAGAAAAAATAGCAAGTTAGATGTGACCATAGCGTTGTTTTTTTTTTGCCAAAAAAACTATATTCTAAATTTTCAACTTATTTTAGCAAGACTTATAAGAATCTGTTGTCTAATCTTGGAGCTCGGTAAATAGCAAACTTGCCGATAAGACATAATGGGCTTAAAATAATACAATATCCTAGAATAGTGAACCTAAAGAAACCTAACCTAATACCTCAGGTTTTAAGATAACACATTGAATATTATTTACCCTAAAAGTCAGACATATCCTACAAACAGCCACAAGTCATTTGAAACACTATTTTGATAAAACAACGCGGAATTGTAGGTTCCCATAGGTTCCTTTCGAAATAATATGCGGAGGGTTATAGGCTCTGATAATTTTCTTTCTAATCGCTCATCTGATTTCTTTTCCAATTAGAAGAAAACTTACTTGCGAAATTTGTTCCATCGCTTGCTCAAGTAATTCATCATAGACATCCGTAAAATTTTTATTGTTAAAAAATCTGAGTGTTGGTGTCTCCATAAAATGGTGGTAGCACCCAAAAATGGTTTGAGTTGCAAATAAGACTCCAAGTGGATCGTTAATTTCTACTAAAGTCCTAAACGAGACAAGGCCATCTTTTATCAAACCATCAAACATTTTTTTTACATATTGAATCGCTTGTAATGGGTCATTAATTGTTTTCCAAGAAGATGGCATAGTGACCTGAAAAATTTCATTAACCATACATGGAAAAACGTAATGAAACATTTGGCCTATCGCACCTCTCCTATTGTAGAAGTTTCTTTAAAGAAAAACAAATCTCTTTCAATATTACTATACTCAATCTCTTCATATTTCCAGTGTTGAATTCTAAGCTCAGTTTTGATACCAAAGTCGGCGACCGCAGGTATTTTTATGTCAAATAAATAAGGCTGGTATCCAATCCAACATAACGAAACTAAAAATAAAGCAACATTTTGAGTTAGCAAATTTTTCAAAAATTAATTATTAATTAGCTAATAATTATACACGCGGAGCACCTACGGATTCTGAAGCATTTAAATTTTAAGGAGTAATTATTTGGTATCCCTATAGTTGCTTTTAAAAAGTAAATGTTCTACGCTCACTTCTTTCTAATATTATATTGTCATGGTCTTGAGAGCCAAAGGGGTTGGGTATATGATTGTGTGGGTTGAGGCCTCCCTTCCTAGAATTTCTTAGACTTTATCTGACAGAGTAGTTAAAGAGAAGGATAGAATCTTCGAAAGGATTGTCAGTGAAGTCAGATCGTGGGATTTCTTTACCCCTACTTAGCAGCACAAACGCCGACAAATTGAGGAGAATAATGTCCCTTCCATATGACAGTGGATATGCACAAATAGGTAACATACACTTACAAAGCGTTGTATGGGTGTAGTTTTACCCAGCCCCCTGTCACTTAGATACGAGAAAGGCTAAAAAACGTGACCGATTTCTACGGAAATTGGTGTTGTTATAAGAGTCATACGTCTCAAACAGCCCCCTACCACTTAAACTTATCAGAGTTATTATAATTATTATATAAAAATACTTATCATAATTATTCTCATATAATAACAATAATAATGAAAACCATAAAAACATTTAAAAAAGTTTCATTTTAATAACTTGCCTTACTTTTAAAAAAAATTATTTCTAACCTCTGACTTCCATAAATTCTTCGGTCTTCGTCAGTCTTTGTGATCTTCTTCGTTCAACTCGTTAGCAACTAAATCGCAACTAGTGATTGCAAATCCAGTAAAAATGGTCACATTTTTGTAACATGGAGTTGTAGGGGACTGGTTTTACCTATCCGTGTCATATGAAAGGGAAATTATTCTCCTCAATTTACGGCGTTTGTGCTGCTAAGTGGGGATAAAGAAATCCCACGATCTGGCTTCACTGGATTATGTCTGTTTCCAGAACTCCCATGGCGGAATGCATAAACAATGGAGGAGCAATATAGCATAAGATAACACCTATCGTCTAGAAAGTTCTCTATTGAATTACACCGGTCAACACGATTTTTGGGTCTGACTTCTACATGTTAAATTTTAGTTTCTCCTGGGTCAAATATGACAAAAATAATTTTCTTTTTTGTTAAAGTTTGTTTTTGTAGAAATTAGAGCAATTTTTCAATTTTTTGGCTAAAATCACTGATTTTCATATTTTTTTAGAAAATTAATTCTAAATTATGATCAGAAAAGTTTTTGCTAGATATAAAAGTCTTTTTTATTGAAGATTCGTGACGAACAATAACATATAAATGTGAAATAATAAGAAATTAATGTCTAAAAGTGATTTTTTTTTTGTAGTTTTTTTATATTTGTATGAGCTTTCTCGGATTAACCCCAAATGTAATCTCCCATCATATTCTCATTGTACTGGCCTTGATATCTTTGTTCAAAATCCATCACATCTGGGTGAAAATGTTCTCCTTGTTCCTAGGAGTAGGCACCTATGTTATCTTTAAATTTGTTCATAATGAGAATGCAGCATATGAAGTTTATGAGACATTCTGCAGCCCATAATTTTGAAGTTTTTAAGCATGTTTTCAATCAATTCACTATAGTTGTTAGCTCTATGATTTCCTAGAAATCTATCAACTAGTGCTTTCAAACTCTCCCAGGCTCGTTTTTCACGAGCATTAAGAAGTTTCGTAAAGTCATCATTCTTCATTATAATAAAGAATGATGAATTCATTATAAAATTTACTTATCGACGCGAATCAGACAAAAGCAAACTTTAAGAATTAAAAATTTAAATTTAAGTGTTTTTCAATGTCTAGAATCAGAATTTAAACATGAGAACAGGAACCCAAAAAACATTTTTTTTTTGTTGGCCGGTGTTATTAATGGATTAGAAGAAAAAGACAATGAAACAATTGAATCGAATATTCTAACAATAGAACAATCTAGCGTTTGAATGTTCAAGAACAGTGATGATTGGGTATAAAGAAGCAAGGCAGACCAGTAAATCGACAGTGATAAACCTAACGTGATAAATAAATTGTCAGTGGTGACATTAATAGTGCAAGTGTTAAATAAACCGTAAATCGCAAGTGTTAAATAAATAGTGCAACAATGAGTGACAATTAGTGAATAAGTGACTGTAAAAACTAACTAGTTAAACGGTGAACTAAATCATCGTTAACGTTAATAAATGTAAATAGTGTTAAATAAATAAGTAAAAATTTGTAAATAAATAGATTGTTGAACCACAAATCCTAAGACCCGTCGAAATAAATAAAGTAAAAACGTAACAATATTTTAAATAATTAATTGACTGCTAAAGGTCGATTCACACTATATGGGCAAAGCAAGGCATGGCTGAAGGACTGGGCAAGGCTCGGTTTTGATGGATCTGAACCAAAACTAATATTTCCGTTCACACTCACGCTTCATTCAAATCGAAAAATTACTTTTAGATAAGATCGACCAATCAATCAAAACCGAGCTTGCATCTAAAAGTGTTAAGTTTCAATTTTTACTCTAATCAGTTTTTTCTATTTTTCTATTGGAAAGACACATTTTTCCGTTGGAAAAAGTATTCAAGATAATGACTCAAACAGCCAGTTATCATCTTACAAAATTGTTAGCTTGAGTTTTAGCTCAAAAAAATTTTCTTTTAGCCTTTTTTAGTAGAAATGAGAGATTTCCCAGTAAAAAGTATTCTAAATAATGGCCCGGCTGGTCGGTTATCAAACCAAATTTTATCAGAATCCGTTCAGTGGTTTTTCACGTGATACGGTAACAGATAGAAAGGCAAACAAAAATTTTGAAAATATTATTAGATGTAGTTAGAGGAGCAGCAATGGATCGGGATTTACAATGAATGTGCATTACATCCATTGCTCCCCTAACTATACCTATTAATATATGAGCCGGTCAGTGCACACATCGATTAACTCCACTTTTACAACTTTTACAAATTTTCATGTCAAAACACTTGGTTGACTCTTAACTCTATATATCTAATAAATAAATAATATATATCTAATTATAAGTAATAACAGCTCTAAATGACAATTTGCATTTTAGCTTTTCCATAAAAGACAATGTATTTCAGAAGTCTATTTTATCAATTTACTTAACTTTTTGCATTACGGAGTTAATCGATAAGTGCCCTGAGCGACTCATATGTAATTAGAAGGGTAAAGGATCGGGATTTTTTTTTTTACAATAAATGCACCAAGAATATCAGTTCTCGACGTTTCACTATATATTACGGCTTCATCAGGCTCTCTGATCTATGCTCAGCATTATGTTTTATTGTATATGTAATGCTACAATAAGACACAAATGTGGCGAACCAATATTCTTAATGCATTTATTATAAAAAAAATCCCGATCCTTTACCTCTCTAATTACATCTATCAATAACTAGCATCTGCAGAAATTTTAATTATATCTATTAATACAAAATAACATGGACTTTAAAAAATATTAATTCTGAAAATAATAAATTTGACGTCTGTATCAATAATAACGACTAAAACATTTATGTGATGTACAGACACAGCTTATTTAGAAGTTTATTATATGTATCAGTATGTATTATGTATAGATGTCTTGCACCGTACAATGTATAGTTTTATGATTACCAGGAACAAAGCTAATGGATATTGTGTTTTGAATGTTTTTGATTCTTGAGTTATATTGGTAAAAAAATGGACGTACCGAAGTTTCCTTTGTTGGAAAAAACCATTTGTAAGACAAGCAAGATGGGTCGCCATGATTGCCATGGATACGATTCCGAAAATTCACGTATGTAACAGTCAGGAACTATTTGAAATGTGTCTCTGAAAAGCACACCTTTTGTCTGACACGTTAACTCACGATATGGGTACCACCAAATATAGAACGGCTTGTAATCAATTAATTTAAAGTCATATTTTTCATCGATATAAATTTTTATATTCTTATGATCATCTTGCCTTAGTATGTCGTCAGGACTAGAACATGCAAAAAGCATTTTATCGTTTAATATCAGGGAAATGGCATTTTTTTGTCGTTGTAAAAATGTGCACAGTTTAAAATGGTACATATTTTTTAGTAATAGGTACTTCGTAGCATGCAACATTGTTTCCAATGTACAGGTTAGCCCATATAAGCAGAACGCAGAAAAATCAGGATTTCACATCAAATTTTCAGTTTCATATAAAAGCATGCGTACTCCAAATGGTTTTGTGTAGTAGCGATAATTACGATATTTTAATTAGTCTGATTTTTTTACGCCTAGCAATAGCCACACGAGATAAAATATTATAAAACCTAGCTGATACCCGCAACGTCTTCTGCGTAGGTTAATATGTTAAGAACATATTTAATTTAGAGGGAAAACATTTAAAAATTGAAAGCAAAAATATATTTAAAATAACCGGAAAGAACTTAGCGTAGAACATTTTAAACTATATGCCAAAAAATTCCTCCTACAGAATCAGCTATTGCTCCAAGTGTATAGTTATTAGTTAATTAATTATAAATTTTTCAAAAATTTGTAAATTCAAAAATGAAAATTGCTATATAACCCAAAATAATCATTTTTTTTTAAATTGTCCCTTAAATGCTTTTTCCGGATCCGCAATTGCTACATGTGTATAGCAAATTAGTAATTCAATTTTTAAACTATTCATGTTTATAAGATCCAACGGCAGTTGATGACGTCATAGTACAACAATACATGTTTAATACAGCGCTGCCTCATATGAGCGGCGCGATTAGAAGGTTTGACCATTTTCAAGAAAATAAAATCAGTTATCAAACTGCAGATCACTAAAACGCGAGAAATAAATAAAAATTATAAAAAAATAAAAAACCGACTTCAAAATAAATAAAAAATCTTAAGCAAGAAAGGCACTAAAAAGTAACAAAATAATGGCGTATCCTTACAGTATTTACAACTTACAAATTATAAGGATGATACAATGTACAACTATTGTTATTTTTGGAGTTGGTATCAGCCAAGGAAATACGACTATATTGGTACTTAGCAAAAAACGAGAATACCTTATGAAAATTATTTTTCAAATGAACTTTTAAACAATATACTCGAACTGTAACAATATCTAGCGACCTTTAAACTACAAAATACCAATTACCAACTAAACCTTTTTACAATTTTTACAAATTACCATTAATATTTATTTTCTTGACTGACACCAACTCCAAAAATAACAATAGTTGTACATTGTATCATCCTAATAGTTTGTAAGTTGTAGATACTGCAAGGATACGCCATTATTTTGTTACTTTTTAGTGCATTTTTTGTTTTAGAATTTTTGTATATTTTGAAGTCGGTTTTTCATTTTTTTATAATATTTATTTATTTCTCGCGTTTTAGTGATCTGAAGTTTGATAACTGATTTTATTTTCTTGAAATTGGTTAAACCTTCTAAACGCGCTGCTCATATGAGGCAGCGCCGTTTAATATTACAAGTTACTACATCATCCCTTTTTTCCCTTAAGGGTTGAAATTGTTTGCTTTTAAATGTAATAACAAAACTAAATGGATTACTCTTTCCAACAGAAAAAAAAATTATCAAAATTCGATGATTCAGTTAAATGCACTATTTCATCCCCTATTTTCATCCTTAGGGGTGGATTTTTTTCTTCAAATTGAAATGTGAACAATTTAAAGGTACGTTGTACGTAATCGAAACAAAATTATCAAAATCAGGTTAGCCAGGAAATATTTATAATATTATTTCATCTCTAATTTTTAACCCTTTATGAGTGGAGTTTTTTTTATAATTAATGGATTGGAGATTAATTTGAAATTGTGTTCTACAAATAAAAAAGGAATTATCAAAATCGAGCTATCCAATAAGAAGTTAATATTTCATCCCTTAGTTTTCAACCCTTTAGAAGTGGAAGATTTCCCTCACATTAAAACTGTACCCCACGAAAAGCACCAGCTTTCAAATAAAAAAGAATTATCGAAATCGAGCTATCCAATAAGAAGTTAGTATTTCACCCCTTAGTTTTCAACTCCTTAGAAGTAAACGATTTCCTTCAAATTGAAATCGGACCATTCGGGAAGCACCACCTTACAAATAAAAAAAATCATCAAAATCGCTTTACCCAGTCGGACATTCTGAGGTAACAAACATAAAAAAAATATATATATACAGTCGAATTGAGAACCTCCTCCTTTTTAAAGGTCGGTTAAAAATAGTCTACCCCGGATTTTTTAGCCAACCCATTTTTAATATGTTTACTAATATACTAAATTCATGATAAAACAGGTTTAAATTCTATTATCAACTCGGTGAAGGTCGATGCAGGTTCGGATCTTCTACTAATAATTGTTATTTTGTTTTATTATTAAGTAAAATAATTTTAAGTTAATTGTTCTCAAATACCCCACTTTCCTCTATATATTATGTTATATATGTGAATTTTAGTATATAATACATAATACTTTAATATCTAGAAAATTAATGTTTGTAATACTTACAAATTGTAGATCCTTTTATTTAAATCTTTTAGACTAGTTGAACACCTAATAGTAGTATCACCATGAATAGGCCATTTCCAATAGAGATCGACCCCAGGTGATTTTTTTCTATAATAAACGTCTCTGTTGGCGATGGAACACAAGACTTCTTTTGATTCTTTGTTAAAACTCCAGCTCATAGATAAATGAAAGAATTCGTTTGATTCATTATAATAGTTAATTAATGGATCGTTCCAATTCCAAGAGGACCGATCGTACACATCCATTGATGGTGAAATAACTATTGACACGGTCTCGGGGAGCTTGCGTATGGAGTATTCATTGTATATATAGCGTTTTTCACTTGAAACAAATTAGAACATTTACACTAAATTCTCACATGTTTATTTAAATTTCTAACGGGGTTGATTGTTTAAATCTTCGTAAGATTTCATTTAAATGTACATGTACTTTAAGTAATATTACTTTTACACAAAGTTGGAAGTCACGATCTGTTACCAATGGATTTAAATGAAACTTATTGTACTAATAAGTTATCATGCCCAATTATGCTTATTAATAGAGTTGGATAGCTTTTTTCAAGCATTTGTGAGAAACTAAAAAAAAATGTAATTCATAGTCAAAGTCAAAATCAACAATAAATTTTTGCAAAACATGATGTATCTCTGATTTTTTAGTATGTTGTTTGGACCCATTAAGGCTATGTACTCTCAAGTTTGCAACTCTCAAAAAGTTGTGGAAAAATTTTTATAGAGGAAAAACCGTGAAATTATTGAACTTGTTTCAGTTTCTGCTCGGTATCTCCTAATCCATGCATTTTTCTTCAAAAGCTATTATGTACGTTTTTAAGAGCATCAAATTTGTTACAAATTAAGCCCAACCGAAGCTCTGCAGGTCAATGGGTTACCGAGTTAAGGGACTTTAAAAATAGGCCAGTTATTTGGAAAATTAAAAATTTTAGTTTTAGACCTTTGGATCGAAGTTGCGTCGAAACCATTGATCCTACGAGCATAACTTATTCAATATAATTTAAAATGTGGGCTGGGACACATAGTAGAAGTGAAACAAGTGAAAAACGAATCGCAACGAAATGTTAACTTGAAGCTTTACGGGCAGGTTTTCAAATTGGACAATTACATTAACAATCTGCTGATCCAATTTTGACAGTTTAGGACAAATGAAAAAACGAATCGCAACAAAATATACAAATGAACAATACTGTAGTTGTCCACTTGTCCGTTGAAATTTCACTTCTACTATGTGTCCCAGTACACGTTTCGATTTTTTAAATATAATCGAAGTCTTGTTTTGTAAGTATTTCCATTTACAAATTTTTCTAATTTTTACACAAATGCTTGAAAATATTTAATTATCTTCATAGCGAATTTCAAAAAAATCGTCAAGTAACTATGAAGTGATGCGGTAACGGGAATACTATAATTTTAAATATGGTGAACCTATCCTTTTACTGATAATTATTACGATTAGAATAAGATTTTTTTTTTAAATATTCATTTTTCAAACACAGGGTACTTAAATTTTTACTATATAAATAGGTTAAAGATTGAAAAAGAAATATTTTTGACAGTCCCAATAAATTTGATTTTGATATTATTAGTCGCATGACTATTATTACTAATTCAACCTCGATTACATACCATTCCAGCGTTATACTGCTTAAGTGAATATTATCATCAACATTGAAAAAAATAATACGAAGTTGTTTATTATATTTCACTTCATCTCTAAGGCGTATGACATACCGTCTGTTGGCTGTGCAATCATTCTTATTCAAATGTTTAATAGTCATTGACGTTGATGGATCTCAAAAAGTAATTAAATCGAATATATCGATTAGACATAGCACTGCGATCACTGCTGAATATACTACTTACTATTTGGAGCGTCAACATATCCACACTCATAATGATCTTTGGAATAGTCTTGAAACGACCATGAATTTACTGTGGCAAAATAATCCACGACAAACGCTCCAAGATTGTCGTTCCACTTATATTCGCTCATGTATTTAAATGTATAAAAAGGTATTCGATTTAAGTCATCATAAAATTGGCTACGGAACTTCTCATATTCTCCATAATAACACTGAAATAGCACAAATAGAAAGTAAAATAAAAATCATTGTTAGAAGTCTAAAGATAAGTTTACGCAATTCGTTTACGTGAATATTTTCATAATAGTACGAGTAGAAGAAGTTCGAACCTACATCGACCTTCACCGAGTTGATAATAGAATAAAACATATTTATCATGAATTTAGTAAATAAGAACATATATTAAATATCTGCTGCGAGGAGTCACAGTACTTTTACTTTCAATTATGAAACTCGCTGTTGGTATAAAATATTTGAAATATAAGCGCTTTATAACTATAGATATAAACAGAACTATTAGCCCAGTCAAAATCAATAATAAATTCGCAAAACATGATGTATCTCTGATTTTTAGTATGTTGTTTGGACCAGCCCCCTACAACTCCATGTTACAAAAATGTGACCATTTTTACTGGATTTGCAGTAAATTAGTTGCAATATAGTTGCTGTATAGTTGCAAACGAGTTGAACGAAGGACCACAAAGACTGACGAAGACCGAAGAATTTATGGAAGTCGGAGGTTAAAAATAATTTTTTTTAAACGTCAGGCAAGTTATTAAAATGAAACTTTTTTAAATGTTTTCATTATTATTGTTATTATATGAGAATAATTATGATAAGTATTTTTATATAATAACTAGCTGACCCGCGCAACTCCGTCTGCGTCAGATAAGAGTGAGAGAGGGTTAAAAGTGGGGAAGTTTTATCCACAAATTACTTAAGAACCATTGAAGAGATAAAATTTGGTACCTATAATGCTAATTTAAAACCACGCGGACGAAACCAAGAAAAACATTGTATGTCTGTAACGTTAAAAGTATAACATGACTCATGAGCTATCTTAGGTACATCACACTATGATCAGTAAGAGTGGAACTATAGTAGAAAATGTCACGGGAACGGGAATAATAAAGGAACGCTGCATAACACTACTGGGGTGTTTTATTGATAAAATTTACGTATGTAAACTTAAAATATAATGAAGAAAAAAGAATATATGAAACTTAAACAAAGAGTGACGTAAAAAAATTTTAAATGTTATTTGATTATTGCAACGCCTGTAACCGTTGTAACAAATAATATATTTTAAACTTGTACTTCTGTATCTGTTATAATATATTGCAAGGAGCTGAATGCCTGAATGTCTAATGATGTCTAATGATCTATGAATCAGCTCCGTACTGACTACTGAAAAAAAGTTAGAAGTACACAAATATTGAGAAGGAAAAGCGCAAGCGCTCACTTAGGTGGCCTAACATATTTTAAAGAGTGGGGAGTTTTGAAAAGAAAAGTTGAAAATTTAATTGTTGATTTTTTAAATGTAATTTAACACGCTAAATTCTAAATATGTATTCGAAAATTAACAATG
Organism: Sisyra nigra; assembly: GCA_958496155.1. Classification (NCBI taxonomy): domain Eukaryota; kingdom Metazoa; phylum Arthropoda; class Insecta; order Neuroptera; family Sisyridae; genus Sisyra; species Sisyra nigra. The sequence continues at coordinate 9,576,382 of OY292313.1, read as the reverse complement.
ATAGAAATTTCAACGTTTCAAAAATTTTCATTATTTTTCGGATGTTAAATAAAAAATCATATCTTCAAGTGAAAATTGTAATTTTTATTTTAATCCTAAAGAGAAAATGTGTTAAAACGCTATTTCACAAATTTTAAAGATCTATTTCACGACCTTTTTTTAACACACGGTTCCCGCAGGAGACAATTATCATGCTATCCTTTGAGCACCGTGCATTATTCTGGCATAAGAAATAATCTATATTATTATCTGATCCCTCAACTATCATATTGCAAAAAATCATGTCTATCTTTTACTCTGTGAAAAACAAAAACATACCTATCCTACGGGAGTAGAACATTTGTCCTGGATAAAAAAGAGATCAAGCTTTTCTGAGGAAAATTCGTTAAAACTCTTATTCATGAACTTTTAGAAAACTCTTTTGAAATACTCAGTTCCTGAAAGATTCTATTTTTAGTCTATCCTACGGGAACCGTACAATATTCTAACATAAAAAGTAACCCATATCATTCACTGTCTCTTAAACCACCATATTGCAAAAAGTTATGGTAATCTTTTGTTCTGTGAAAAACAAAAACGTATCTATCCTACGGGAACATACATTTTTCCTGGATAAAAAGTGGACTGTATGAAAAGAAAAATTATGATTTTGCCTTGAGGACCTTATGAGTTATTACTTAACTCTTAGCTAATAAATGAGTTATTAAAATGTTTGGTTTCAGCATGATTTTTCTTCGAACCAGTTTTTCTCTATTTTCCCGATGAATTGAGAAATTTTTCCGAAATAAAACGTGTTTTAGATAATGATTCGCATATTTATCATACTTAAATATCACCAAAATCCATTTTCAACTAAAAATAGAGTTTATGCATAATTTTTTTCTCCAACCCGTTTTTCAATTTCCCGGGTAAATGAGACATTTTCCCTTAATAAAAAGAATTCTATTTAATGACTCAGATTGCCATTTATTATCACAAAAATTTTTATTAAAAGATATATTTATTTGGGTAAGAATTAATATGTTTCTAAAAACAATTTCGCAAATAATGAATTATTTTTGAAACAACCTTAACAACCATTAAAGAGGTTATAGCGGGCTAACCGTAAAAGATAGACATATGCCGTCGCGGACTTTTTTGTAGAACTTTTTAAGAGGAACAATTTTGCTCTGCATGATTTTTGCGTAACTTTAATCGTTTACGCAGGGCAGGCCACGAACGCTCTCAAAAGGAAAAAATTTTCCTGATTTTTGCAACATTTTCCATCAATGCTCTGCTCCTATTAGTCGTAGCGTGATGTTATATAGCCTAAAGCCTCCCCCGATAATTAGGCTATCCAACATTAAAAGATTTTTTCAATCGAAAAAGTAGTTCCTGAGATTAGCCTGTTTAACCAATCAAACAAACAAACAAACAAACAAACTCAACAATTTTATATATTAGTATAGATTATAATAACTCTGATAAGTTTAAGTGGTAGGGGGCTGTTTGAGACGTATGACTCTTATAACAACACCGATTTCCGTAGAAATCGGTCACGTTTTTTTTTTTAGCCTTTTTCGTATCTAAGTGACAGGGGGCTGGTTTGGACCCATAATACAAGTCCTGCTCGTAAAGTGGAGCTTTCGCTTAACTAATTTCAACCAAAAGCTTCGCGGCATACCTAGGTGTAATATGGAGGTCAAATTCCAAGTTTGGTTAAATTCGGATATAGCGTTCAGTGTGTGTTAATACAGTTAGGGAGGACTTAATCGACAGGATCAAGAATTTGGAGATAGGGGAGAAAGATCGTCTGATAGCATTTGATGTCAGTGCTCTGTTTCCGAGCGTTCCAATCAATCTCACAATAAATATTTTGGAGGACTGGCTAAGAGGCAACGGTCTACCGATGGTTGAAATAGAGGAGTATTTAAGACTGACTCGACGTTGTATGAACCAGACCGTCTTTCAATTTCGGGGTTCATACTACAAACAAACGCGAGGAACAGCAATGGGAAATCCATTATCTTCGTTTCTGGCCAATTTGTTTATGAACAATTTTGAGATGGAGACAAAAAAAAAGTTGTCCACAATTTCCGAGGGTGTGGTTCAGATATGTTGATGACATTTTTGCAATTTATAACAGTGAGGAGTTGGATTCAGATTGGTTTTTAGGATTCCTTAATGCGCGACAATCAGGTATAAATTTCACGGCGGAAAAAGAGGACGGTGGAAGTCTACCCTTTTTGGACCTAAGGATCGGTAGAACAGGGGAAAAGGTCTCATTTGATATATATAGAAAACCCACACACACGGACCGATACATTACTTCCGAGTCAGCTTGTCATGGGACTCAAAAACATGCGGTTTTCCACGCGCTGGTGAATAGGCTTTTGAACGTGCCATTGGCGGATAAACTCTACACGAAAGAATTGAATTACATAAAAGGAGTGGCAGCCTTTAATGGATTTTCGACCAACGTTGTGGAGTTTATTCTGAAGAAGGCTGTTTGGAGGAAAAAACTGATGGACGTCACAACCTTAGGATCTGAGGAGGAGAAACAAAACAAATGGGCGAGGCTGACATTTTTCCCTGGGGTATCTAATAAAATTTCAAACATTTTGAAACAATACGATATAAAGGCAGGATACACGACAGCTAAACTAAAGGATATTTTCCTGAATTGCAAGGATAAAATACCTGATCTTCAAAGATCAGGTATTTATCAAATTGCGTGTATGGAATGCGAGAAAAGCTATATCGGACAAACCAGGAGAAAAATAGAAACTAGATACAAGGAGCACCTGGCAAATATAAAATATTCCAGAACGGAAAAATCTTGTGTAGCGGAACATAATGTTGAAACAGGCCACAAGTTAGCCGAAGTAAAACTTCTGAAAAATGTTCAACCGAACAAGAGATTGGATGCCATCGAAAGCATTGAAATTTATAAAAGAAAAGGGAAAGTTTTAAACTGGGAGAAAGGACCGATTCAGATAAGAAAAGAATGGACGAAAGGATTGCACCCCCAGCTGCAGCAATTGCAAAAATGAAAGGGATCGAAAGGACCTATAAATTGCGGTCAATTCGGGACTACTTTGTGAATCAGCACGAAATTGTCCTCGAAGACACTTCAATTTCAAGGTTATTAGATACATAAGGTATGCTCACTTGACTAGGCGGCGTTTCTTTGATCTCTGAAAATGACGTCACCGGATTAATGTTTCTGATAGAGGCCAGTAGAGGCGTTAAAGGCCATTAGCTATCGTTGATTTGTGGGGGATTTTACCTGGTGACTGCATTTGGTTGGCACTACTATATTTAATAAAATATGCTTTTTATTTAGGTTATATTAAATCCTTTGAACAACAAATTTAAATTTCAATATGTCAATAATTAATTTTTATGAACATAATATATGTTAATTTGATTTTTCTCTGTTATTTTATTTTAATTGAATAATGAAGACATATTAATTCTTCTAGAATCTATATTTTACTGAGCTATAAATTTTGAATTCCCGCGTCAGTCAACAAACCAGTGTTTTGATATGATATATTATCATTATCCAATTTAAATAAAGTAATAAAGAAAAATCAAATTAATATTTATTATGTTCATAAAAATTAACTATCAACATAGTGAAACTTATTTTTTTTTTGTGAAAAGAAGCCCACCTTTTTTAACTAGATAAACCTAGAAAGATTACAAATAAAAAGGAATATAAACAATATTGCTAAAAAAGTTTAAAATAAAATAAAGTGTATAAAAAAAGTTTTATTTTGAACTTTAACTGAGCAAAATGAAACGAAATGAAATTTCAAACTATAGAGCGTAATAAGAACCTTGCGCAATAAGAACAATAGTAGTGATAAGAACCAATTATAGCAGATATCTAATGGTTCTGTCAGAAATCTTAATCCAATGACGTAAGACAAAAGTAATAACCTTGAAAGTGAGCACCCCTTGCTTCAATTTGATCTAATGACGAACGCATGGCGTTTGAAATACGTATCTGGAGATACAAAATTAACAATTTGGATTTTTCGGTTTGTGATTTTTTACATTTATTTTTACTTGAATTTATAATTTGTCTTGTAAATTTTTGTGAATTGTATTTGTGAAATATAAAATAAAATAACAAAAAAAAATCAAATTAACATTTATTATGTTCATAAATATTAATTATTGACATTTTGAAATTTTAAATTTGTTGTTAAAGGGATTTAATAATCCAAATAAAAAGCATATTTTATTAAATATGATAGTCCCAACTAAATGCAGTAACCAAGTGGAATCCCCCACAAACTAACGATAGCTAATGGCCTTTAACGCCTCTACTGGCTTCTGTCAGAAACAAAATACCGGTGACGTCATTTTCAGAGATCAAAGAAACGCCGCCTAGTCAAGTGAGCATACCTATGTGTATCTAATAACCTTGAGTATACCGTGCAATAATGAAGAATCCAACATCGTAGTCGCCTGTGATGTGACCCTGAATATTAGAAAGTGCGCATTCTCGGTATATAAACTATGGAGGGTAGAGGTACCTATACTACCCTCCATAATGTAAACAGTGCTCGGTGAAGGTCGGATCTTAGACTATAAACTTATAGCCGTTACAACAAAGTTGGACCAATTTTGTTTTCGATTAATTTGACTTAACTACTCATTGAAAATAGTCAACTAATTATTGTTAGTAGGATCATAGTCACGTCAAGTCCTACTTTATTACTATAAGTATTTATATTATACAATAAATTATATAATATACCTATATGAAAAATAAAACAAACCCTTGCTCATTAAAAGAAAGTGTAATGTTCTAATTATATCTTAAAGAGTGTTTCTATAAAGTTTATTTGTAGATTTAAAAACTTATAGGTGAATAGTAGAAGACGCTTCAAATATTAGAAATGTCGCTAATCTAGCTACATATAGGACATAGGTACTCGTATTTCAATATAAATGCTAATACTTATTATACCTTTACTTCTCCAGTTTTACCATTTTCTGTTATGGTCACAGTTAAATCTTTCCTGCCGGCAATATCGTTTCCAGAGAAAACTGTAGTTTGGTTTACACCACTAACGCTATATGCTAGCGAAACACTAGCTGATAAATTGCAAGGACGAATTGTTGGCATAAACGTCCATCTCATTGTCTTGTGTAATACTGGAAACCAACCAATATCGCTTTGGGTGGGTCTACAAAATCAAAAAATTCATTGTAAGTTACGCATAAAATAGATAAAAGTCGCTTTCATGAATAATTCGATAAAATGAATCACAATACAAAATCGAAATATGTGTTTGTTTAATTACTAATGCTCTTCTTTGAGTTCTATGGAATCAAAAAAATAAAAAAAATTGCGAAAACCATAAAAATTTTTAGGCATAATGTCGATTTTACATATTTCGGGATCTTATAAATACAAAATATCGACCGCGAGGCGTCAAAGTACGTACTTTCTTTTATGAAACTCTCGCTGTTGGTCAAAACAACTATAAACACTGTATAACTATACTAGCTAATACCCGCCCGCTTCGCTGGACATTCTGCTAAATTAAACTGAGTGATTAATAGAAACCATCAGAGCAAAATATTTTAAATTAATTTAGCTACGTTGACGTAGAAAGTTATTCCTCAGGAATCGTAAATTTTCTAGAGTAATAGATATCTTCGTATTTTTACCTTCCTAGAAATCTCACTATTTGCAGTTCAGAATTCTGTGATGAATTATTAATTATTAATTTACGTTTGACATACTTTAAACTCTCTATGGCCTATAATTTGAATATATAAGCTAGTTTTTTTTTTGTTCCAATTCATTCTTTTGTAACTCTGTGTATTTCTCCTCTATGAATCTTTATGAATCGAATTCTTAAGGGCTTCAACCCTCTAAACCAAACTCCTCCTAATCGGGACCACTTACGTCGAACTGTATGTCCTGGTTATTTATTTTAACGGGTGTAATTTCGGAACTTGGATATTTTTTGTTAAGAATGATATCATATTCACTGCAGAGAATTTCCTGATTGCTCCAATTTTTACAGTCAATCAATCGAACAATGGATTAGTAAAACTTCTCTTTTGATAATTCAAACGTTTACTGAGCTATATTATAGATAAGTCCTAAGATAACTACCTTCTAATTAATTATGGATTTATGTTATTTAGGAGTTCAACTTATCAAGAGTTCACTTGATTTAAAGTTCAATTATGGAATTTAAGATATTTATGTATTACAAAATTCATGTAAAAGGGTGCAACTTGTAAGAGATTTAGTTAGTAAGAGAAAGAAATTTTGAATACTGATTAGTCGCTTACAAACGTTTTCAATTTTTAATTGTCATTCAATTGTTATTTTTAACAACTCGGTTTTAATTTAATTTTGATTTTAAAAAGTTGATCAAAAGCATTATTAATTCTTAATTATTTTTTTCCTAAACTGATTTCGTAAAGCGATAAAATTGTCTGTCAAATTAATTTTTTTTTGTTCTTTTCCATGTAAAACGCTTACTGTTTCACAGTTAAAGTAACAATCAAAATTTAAATAAATAATAAAAAACAAAACTCAAGTTTGTAAATGAATATTAACGTCACAATTTTAACGTCACAATTATAACCAATTTGGTTAAAAACAACGCGATGGTCACACTTAACTTACTAATTTCTGCTTAAATACCTTACGACGATCTTGTTCTAGAGAAATATAGGTACATGAAATTAAAATCGTGACAACTCACCCACAAACTCCAGCGTAGTGCATTGTTATATTTGGTGAGCAAAAATCACTTGACCGTAAGTGCTTTCGATGGTCTTGAATCACATTATACGGAAATTTATATTGGGAGCGAATTTGGGATTTGTACATTAATTGTAAGTCCAGCTGGGATCGTCCCAGTTTTGAAAACGCATGTTGAATGCGGCAAAAGTAATTTTGTTCTAAAATTATAACGAAACCGTTACAACAATGAAATGGATAGCAAAATGTTTATGCACCTAGTTTAGTGGGGAACTTTGGTAGGAGCATGATTGATGACAGATTTGAGCTTTTATTGAATTGATCCACTTTGCATGAGTAACTGCTATTTTCCACTGATACGATAAACTTATCCGTGCTGAATTTTTCCTTGTAGACAATCCATAATGGATACACACGGTTTATGGTTGGAATAGTAATGAAATATACCGCGGGTAACAAACTGCTCTTGTATGTATCTGAAAATCAGTGAAAAATATTTTTTTTAGGTTTGAAAATGAAAAGAAAAACTGCAAAATCATATAATTGCAAACAAGCGTACCGTTTATGAGAATGTCTACTTAATTTAAACAAATACGTTCTTTAAAGTTCATTTAGACGATGCTAATTTCTTACCCATCGCATACAATAATATTGGAGCAAAAATTAAGTTGCATCGTCTATACAACATGTCATATTTTTGCTTTACTGTACAAGTTTTCATTCAAAACGGTTCTAGGTTTAATCAACACATACCTACAATAATTTCTTTTGCAATTTTTGCATTGAATTGGATTTTTTTTTTTCCATTTGCAGTAATGATTGCAGTGAGTGAGGGTATGTTGATTGTCGCTAGGGCTGTGGTTACATTACCCGAGTTGAAAATTAGACCTATTTTGGCCCTAAAATGATCTGTTACCCTATTTTGAACTTACAAAAAGTAAAATGAACCTCATCTCGACCTAAACGATATTCCATCGTCTTCATTTGAACCTTCATGAAATTTTTATTATATTTTGTGAACATAGTTTCGTCCTAAAAAAAGTTTTATCATCATAAAACATAAAACTTGGTTGTAATAAATCTGCTTTTTTTTACAATACCTATTGCAAATATTATTTACTAATAACCCAAATTTTGGATCTCTCTCTTTCCTATACTTAGATGCTTAATATAATATTGTGTATAGCCTCTACTAGCATAGAATTTATTGTGTATAAGAATATGATCCATTACTGGTTTGATCCTTAATCCTGTTCACTTTTGGTCATTTTTACTCAGCTTTAGTCTCTTGTCTCGAGTGCTACAGGAGTTATGATACAACAATTGAATAAACTTATTTCACTATTTGATTATTTTTCAATATTGTCTATATTAAAATGCCTAAAAGTGTAAATGTAAAAATTTAAAAGTGAAAAAACCGAATTTAAAAGAAAAAGTGTGAAGAAATTTGCTTTAATTAATTATCTTGAAAGTAATTAGAGAGATGTTAAACAATTAATTAAAATTTCTAAAGAAATGCACATGGTTGGAAATATTGTGCTTTATAATAAAAGGAAATTCTGGAAAAAAAATGATGGCAATGGCGACAATAAAGGAGCTGGTAAACGAGGACAAGGAAATTAAGAATTAAGAACTGATATTTGTAATATTCTTATTACTTTTGAATTTATCACTAATATTAATGAAACTGATATATTTAATGAATAAAAAAAAACAAAATATTAAAATAAAAATATAATTCTTTTTGAAAAAAACCCTACCAATAAAACAATAAAAGAGAGTGACAAAGAAAGAGCGGTGAAAAGAGAGAGAAAGAGGTTCATTGGAGGGTTTTGCTATATGCGTCATTTGAGCCTAAACATTGTATTTTGTCCGATAAATGCCACTTGTAGGTTCAAATGAGGTCTAAAATTCAAATGCAAATGGTCATGTTTCAATCTAATTGAACTTCTAAATAGCCTAGATTTTGAGGTCAAAAATAGGTCTAAAATTTCGACTCGGGTAGGATAATGGAGTTCCTATGACTTTTATGATAGATAAAGAAAGTAGCAAAGATTTGTATTTTTTTTCTTTACATAAGAAAATATTGTAGGTATGTGTGGTTTAAACAAGAACCGTTTTGAATGAAAACTTGCTCAGTAGAGCAAAATTATTTTGGTTTATTTTATCAAAACCCGTCGTCAACTTTTATTGCCACATAAACCTATTATTTCACTTATGAATTAAGTATTAGCTGCTTTAACTAGTAACGCCTAGCCACCCCTAGCAGAACCTGCTCAAATATTACAACAGTAGAGCCTAAGCTCTACAAGCAGAGACTGACTATCTGTACGTTTTGCCTACGATGTACACACGTGTAAATAATGTCATTTAAATTTAAAAAATCAACGATTAACGATTTTCTTACCGTCTGCCCAGCGATGGCATCGCTCGCCATAGAATCCCTCATTGCAATCACAGTATCGTGCTCCGAAATAAGGGAGGCAACGTGCTGTCCCCAAATAGGAGCACATGGCAAAAACGTCGGATTGGTGGCAATGATCTGTCTGAAACTCGCATTTTGTGCCCGAGTAAAATTGAGTTTCACAAAAACACGTAGGAATCCATTTCACTAGTTGGCATTCGCCGTGATAGTTACAGTAAGAATTCGAGCATTGCTCATTGCTGACGATATTCCAACAATAAGTCAGCAGCAAAAGAAAAAGACGAAATTGTATCATTTTGCTTTAAAGTAACAATAAATACTAAATAATTGTAATTAAAATGACATTCGCCTTAATAACATAACTTGTTTTTTTTTGTTTCGTAGCCGTTGTGATTTAGTCAAGACCCTCTAGACCAACTCCATCCAGTTTTATAATTCATATCAGTAGATTTTAACCAGCAGCTCTCTAAAAAAAAATATTAAAATTAGAGAAGATGTTAGCATTAGGTTTCAACAGGGGTGGGGGTGGGTGGGTTTGTAATTAATGCAAAATGTACAGTTGAATTGGAACCAAGACCGTAATTTCTATTATACCAATCCTAGTGGCTTTGACATCAAGTTTACATTGCACCTTCATTGCCTTTAACCCTTATATTTATCATTATAAATACGCAATTATGATCTATGAAAGTTTCTGAACTTTTGAATATTTAGTTATATACCTAGCGTTTACGTTTCATTTTACACAGTGAAAATTTATTAAAAACTAGCTGATACCCGCTCGCTTCGCTGAGTGTATCCAAATTAAACTGATGGATTAAAATATTCCCTACGTTCATAGTAGGGATGTGAGATCAATGGAAAAGAATCGATTAAATAAAAATCGATTTTTCTTTATTCAATATTAATCAATTTGTCAAAAATCGATTTTAATTAAAAAAAATCGATTTATGCGATAAAATCGATTTTTTTCTATTATTTAAAATTCTACTTGCTTTTCATATTCTAATAATGATGAAACCTAAGAGATTCATACTAACAATTTATTGGATTAAAAATCAAATAAAATGATATGAAAAAAAAATAACCAATTCAAAACTAAAAATTAAAGCGAATCTTCCATTAAATTTTCAAAGTAAGGAATAAGATAAATATGATTATTGATACACAATTTCAGTTCCATTAAACGTTTTATTATAATAAAAATGAAATGATGAACTTCCTAACAAAATTACAACCTTATTGCCTCAAAAACTATTTTCGATTTCAATCTTTTAATAATGAATTTTAAATTTAACAATCAAATATTTCAATGAATGTCTATTATATTTAAATGACAAGAATGAAAAAAACCGTTACAGCTAGTTTGCATTTAAGTTTGCGCTGTTTATGAAAATCGATTTAAACGCGTAATTTATATAATCGATTATTTAAAAATCGATTAATATTACTATAAAAATCGATTATAAAAATCGATTATTTTTTAACATCCCTAGTTCATAGCGAAATATAAAAATTAATTTATTTTAACAGAAAAAAATTATAGATATTTTCAGACTTTATATCCAAAGAAAGTTCTTCAAGAGTCATAAAACCATCCCCTCCTCTCTGGTAAGATATCTTGAGATTTGGCATAAATCTTTCCCCCAAGCCGCAATCTAATGTGATATTTTCCAAAACAAAAAAATACGTGATATTTGCGTATAAATACAAATTGCGTCCCTTTCCCCAAAGTAAGATTAGATGAGATTCGGCTCGACCCCATCGGCCCCTGAACGCCTCACGTAATTAATGGATGTTCCCTTAAAAGAAAAGATTAGTAGCTATCCTACAGGATCTTTAGCAAAATTTCACTAAAATTCGTTCCGTTAAGCAATTGTTAAATTTTGAAATTTTTAGTTTATTATTTTAATACTTTCATTTCTTACTCATATCTTCGACAATGAACAATGAAAAAATTCAAATATTTGAAAAATGTCATTACTAATTTATCGGGTATTAAATTGAAATTCATAATTATTTAATTATTTATTTTCCAGTTAAAATTGTCAATTTTTTAATTACAACTTTGTAGAGATTTCTTTCGTTGTCGTGTAAAATTGCAGGAAAATGCGTTAAAATTCTATTTCACGAACTTTACCGAAACTTTTTAAATACATACACGGTTCCTGTAGGATATAATTGTTTTGCCATCCCATGGGAACTATGCATTATTCTAGCCTTAAAAGTAGGCTATATCATTCTCCCCCAAACTACCACATTGCAAAAATCATATCAATCTTTAACTCTGTGATAAACAAAAAACATATCTATCCCACGGGAATAGTACATCTCTTCTGAGTAAAAAGTAGATAAAATCTTCTTAATGAAAATGATTTAAGACTCTATTTCGTGAATCTTAACGAAACTGCTTTTAAATACTCGGTTTCTATAGAAATATAAAATAATTACTTGTTATACTATCCCATGGGAAACGTTCATTATTCCGGTATAAGAAGTAACCTATATCATTCTCTGACCCCTAAACAACCACATTGTAACAAAGGAAGTTTATCTTTTGCTCTGTAAAAAACGAAAAAGTATTTATCCCACGGGAACCGTACTTTTTTGTCTGGATAAAAAGTTTAATATATATATGTTACACTTGATTATAATCTATATCTATGCCAAGTTTCATCCAGATCCATTCAGTACTTTTTGAATGAAAAAGCAACAAACATCCATCGTTACAAACTTTCACGTTTATAATATAATTAAGATTAAGATGAATAAATTATTTACAACAATTTTACATTTAATTTTCATTACACATCCATGCCCTAATTCAAAATATTTATCACTGTTACGCATTTATGACTCAAGCAAGTTTTCCATATTTTAATATTACCTAAACGATAAACGGTTTCAGCGCAACCCCCACAAGAGTTCCCAGGGAGAAATTGGGAGAGAAAGTCATTTAAATATACGCACTTGTTTGCCTCACATTGCCCCTAGTTCGTAGATACTGGCATCCTTAAACCGACGTTTAAGCTCAATAGCTTTTGTACTTATCAAGGGTGTCCCAAAAAGAATGAAAAAAGTGGTTGTCTGAAAAGGTGTGAAGAATGAGGGTGTTTCAAAAGGGGAGAAAAAATGAGAGTCCTAAAAAGGGAAAAAACTGAAGGTGTCGCAAAAGGAGTGAAAAGTGGGTTAGGACAATGAATACCCAAAAATACTGTATCTTGAAATATGGTTTTGTGGAGTAAATAATTTTTTGTAGAATAAACTACGGAACGAATTTCAATGAAATATTGTTAAAGATATATCTTAAATCTTAAGATAACACATTACCTATTACTTGTGCTAAAAAATGTATGATTCCTCTGGTATAACTATTAAATCCTAACTAATGCTAATTGAATGATAACTATTAAACGTTCGTTAATGCTAAAATAGCTGTACGCTTTCTAGTGATAATTGCTATAAAAGCCTCTGAAGTCTTATAGGAAAGCAAGGGGTTTTTATTCTCAAAAAATTATAGAACCTATGGTATAGCTAATATCTCTTACTTAAGAAATAAATAGTTTAACAGATATTAAGGTCTTGAAATAAATTTTTATCTTTTTCTGTCAAAATGGCAGAATTTTTATAGTTGGGTTGAAAGTTTCTATTAATCAATTAGTTTAATTTAGAAATGCTCAGCGAAGTGAGCGGGTATCAGCTAGTCTTTAATAAAAACAGACAGCTTTAAGCAATACATTTTGAAGTTGTTTTAATTATTTAAGGCTAACACTTACTTTTCTTCCATAATTTCCATTTTTTATCCGTTGATATGATCCAAAGCTTGGGCTTACGTGACTAAAGCCTCAACAGTGCTGTATGTTGTTGTTAAATAATGATAAGTAAGCGAAAGTGACGATTTGTGACGAATTCTTCATTTCTTGACGATGACGACTTTGAAGTTGTTGACGATGTTGTAAGTGGTTTTGCAAATGTCGATTACCAAATGAGTAATTCCATTTTTAACCTCACATAACGACAGGAAGGGGGAAAGGGAGCTTTACTAAGGCCCGATGATGGTAAATTGGGGAATAACAACAGCGACAGGAAAAGGAAAGGGTTACAATGGATTTCCAAAACGTCTGAAAGCTTCAAAAAATGACGTCTTCATTTCTTCGATGTCTTGAAATTCTTCCTCTTGTTTTCTTCATATTTATTTTCTCTTACTTTTTAATTCATTCGTTAATGAGCTTTATGAGCTTTTTTAAAGATCAAAAATTGATGTTTGAATTTAATATGGATTTTAGTTTTGATATTATAACTACTTTAATTTGGACGATACGTTAAATTAGGAAGATGAAAATGACTGAAAGACGTGATCAGTCCAAGGGCCACGCGGGGCCTTCAAAAAGCAAAGAAAAAAACGGACGAGGGAAAGAAAAAATAACAGTAAAAATAACAACTAACTATTTGCTACAAAAGAGTATAAAATATTTAAACTCCTGCTACAAGGAGTGTCCCCCAATTACCTGCCTCAAAATAGAAACTGTTTGGCCACCACTGTAATAAGAATAATTTCTACAACTAGAACCAGGATTCGAACTCGTACATCGTGCCAATAGACACCCTGGTCGTCCAATGCTAACGTCGCGTTTAATTTGGACATTTTTCTTTCTTGTTCTTGAATCTTCTTGTCCTTTGAATTTACATTTAAATTTTAGTACCGCGCGCGAACAAAAACAAAACGGAAAATGTAGTGACCGAAACAGTTCCTCCTATCAGCCCAACCCCCTAGCTGAAAGAAAGACTAAGAAAAGGGGTTAGCGTAAAAAAAAACTACAGACTTAACTTTGCTGATGGGATCCAAGCGACATCAGCAACCAACATCAATTCTTACAGATGTTAGTTAAACAAAAATCCAGTTAAACAGCTACGTCCTCAACGCCTTCGGTGGAAAAACCGCATTTGACTCCGACGTCTTCAATCACCAACTTCGCCTCCCGTTTCACCATAAGAAAGCTTCCTCAGTTGCCAACTGCTGCAGCTTCACATTCAGAAAACTGGTAAATCCTTCCCCTATGTCTTCCTATTTAAAAAATTATTAACATTAGAAAGAAACAGGAAAAATTTACCACGGAATCTTTTCCAATTCATGAATAAAAAGTACCTTGAATTTTCCACGATATGGTAGTTGGACGTAGTTTCATGTCTTACCCGGTACATGTTAAACTCCGATAAGTTGTTTTATTATTAAAGGAGTAAATTGTTGTTTATTTCAACTCCATTTTTGTACAGTTTTTTTCAAAATCTTTCTATTTTTTTTAAATCTCTATGAGAAAGGTAACGTTTTTCAAGTTATCCATTGGAGTTGTATTTTGATATTCATCGTCTTCAATCCATGAAAGCTGCATCAGTTTCAGCATTTTCAATCACCAACTTCATCTTTAGCGAGCACAGCAACAGCACGCACATCAAGAAATGACCTTCCACCTTCACTCTTCAACTGTTTTTACTCATTTTCGTGTTTCTAGACATGACGAAAAATATTTTTTTAAATAAAGTTGAATTTTGGAAAACGTAATCGTTAAATTTATGATTTATGCATACCTTGAAAATGTCCCATTGATCGCATCATATTACCATTTTAATGTCATCTTCCTATACTACGATATTACCTATGGATTTTTCAACCTCAAATATCATTATAACAGAAACGATGCTCTACATGAAAATGGATATTTAGAATAATTGCTTCCAACATTTAATGGTACAGCAATTTAATCGGAATACAAAATCCATTTCAATGTAATGTAATTTGGTCTTGTATCGATAAAATGGGAATCTATAAATACAATTTTTATATGAGAAAAAAATTATTATGAAAGAGTGTTTAAATATGTAATGGTTAATACAAACTTTGATAAGCTATCAGTGCAATCGTCAATCATTAACTTCAATGTTTTAGATACTTATTAATGGCAAAATTTATTAACGGAAACTTAGATCCAAAGTGAAGGCATTGTTTAAGTTAGTTTGATCGGTGTAGTCAGAGAAAGAACCACAGATCGACTGCAGAAGAGGTCGATCTGAAAGGAAACCCATCCTGGGTTCGTTATTACTAGACACTAGACAGTGAGATTCATTTTCTCTGGTAGGACTTGGTACTTCGACAAACAGTTCTTCGGCAACCAAAATAAACTATTTAAAAGAAATATATAGATCAAGGAAATCTTAAGAGCACCTCTTTCACAAAAATTACCTTAAAATGTAATCTAATGCTTCTTTTGTTTTCCAGGTCATTTTTACTTAAAAGCTGATGTGGGCTCTCGTTTAGTAATGACAACTTTTTTTTGGTTTAGGGCTCGTTCCTCACGCAATGCAGCGTTAAGCTTATTGTACTCTTGTTCTGCTCATGTACTCCTGTTGTACAAGGATTCTTGCTTATTCCAGGTTCAACATTTTGCCTAACAAAAGCAGTCAGACAGTTTCTTGTTTTCTTGACGATGACGACTTTAATGTTGTTGACAACATTGTTAGGGGTTGCAAGGAATTTTCAACACGCTTGAAACATAAAAGGATAACATTTTCGTTGTGTTCGTTGTCTTTATAGTCTAGAGATTCTCTCATTTTTCTTCTTCAATTATCTTTTACTTTTCATATTCGTTTCTTGTTGCTTTTTCATGTAATTGTTGATTTGTTAATGTTCTTACAAAATCAGATTTTTTATTAATTAAAAATGTATTTTTACTCTGATACGAAATTGATTTTTAAAATATTACAACTACTTTACTTTGATATGGACCTTACGTTATTTTTTGTAGATAAAGATAACTGAAAAGGGTGGAGCTTCACCAAAACCCGATAACGGTTCATTTGGGAGTAGCTACGCCGACAGGGAAAGGAAAAAGTTTTAACGGATTTTCTTAAAATGTTCCAAAGCTTTAAAGGATGAACTCTTCATTTTCTTCGTTGCCTTCGATGTCTTGAGATTCTTCTTCCTGCTGTCTTCAATTTTTATTTCCTCTTCATATTCATTTCTTTTCTTTGTATTTCATTCAATATTTTTTTAAATTTTTCAAGAGATTTTTTTAATGACTGAAAATATACTTTTTACTTTTATACTAATTGATTTTTGATACAATTACTTTACTTTAATTTGGACGATACGTTAAATTAGGAAGATGAAGATGACTGAAAGACGTGATCAGTCCAAGGGCCACGCGGGGCCTTCAAAAAGCAAAGAAAAAAACGGACGAGGGAATGAAAAAAAAAAACAGTAAAAATAACAACTAACTCTTTGCTACAAAAGAGTATAAAATATTTAAACTCCTGCTACAAGGAGTGTCCCCCAATTACCTGCCTCAAAATAGAAACTGTTTGGGCACCACTGTAATAAGAATAATTTCTACAACTAGAACCAGGATTCGAACTCGTACATCGTGCCAATAGACACCCTGGTCGTCCAAAGCTAACGTCGCGTTTAATTTGGACATTTTTTTTTCTTGTTCTTGAATCTTCTTGTCCTTTGAATTTACATTTAAATTTTAGTACCGCGCGCGAACAAAAACAAAACGGAAAATGTAGTGACCGAAACAGTTCCTCCTATCAGCCCAACCCCCTAGCTGAAAGAAAGATTAAGAAAAGGGGTTAGTGTAAAAAAAAACTACAGACTTAACTTTGCTGATGGGATCCAAGCGACATCAGCGACCAACATCTACCCTTTTAGATGTAAGTCTAAAAAATCCTATTAAACACCTTCCACGCCTTCCTTCCCGAACACAGCATTGACTCCATATCTTCTGTCTCCGTGCATTTCCCGATTCACCATTAAAAAGCTCTCCAGTTGCCAACTGCTTCAGGTTCATCCTCAGAAAACTGGTAAAACAAATCTCCATTTCTTTCTATTTAAAAAGCAAAAAATATTTGTATTAGTAAAAAGTAAATAAGTCAAACATCATGTATTGTTGGAGATTTTAACGTTAATTTACTCAAATCGGATATTGCTACTAATCAATTTCTATGTTCTATGTTTGACTTAGGTTGTATTAATTGTTTTAGTGACACAACTAGACCTAATATTCTTGGGGGCTCTTGTTATTATAATATGTTCATCAAGTCTAATATAGCAAAGATAATTCTTATATCTACACAAATGCCTTTACAGATCACTACTCCACCCCATACAAAGTTTGGCGACAGGGCCATTAATGGCCCATTGCTTAGCCAGAGATGCTAGTTGTTGGCCTAACATTGGCAACTGTTAACGGCCCAACTACGGTTGCCGGCTGGATGATAACCCCGGGCCGCTAATGGCAGTCGACTATCGGCCGACTGCAGTAAAAGTTACCGGGCCGTTAATGGCGATTAACAATCGGCCGACTGAAGCAAAGGTTACAGGGCCGTTAATGGCAAATATTATAAATTAATAAAACTACTTAAATACTGAAAAAAATTATATAAAATCAGCTCAACGATTATTATGATACAATCATTTATTCACTTTATAATACATACAATCTTAGTAAAAAATCAGACAAAATCAATAATTAATACAAAAGTAGAATTTTAAACCTGGCGTACATAACACGCACTCTAAAATTAAAAGGGAATTTTTGGTGGTTTATAATGAAGATCCTCTTTCTTATCGCCCATTCTCACGGTCCACCCAACCAGAAAGCCATCGGGCTAATTTACCAGTGAAATTTTTAGATTCCTCTGCATCCTCAAACTTCTCAGTTACAACATCTAGAATATGCAAAATCAATTATAAATAAAATTGTTTTTAAGGCACAATATTTGTGAGTGAAGGAGTTAGAACTAAAATAGTATAAGAGGTGAAAAAAAGAGATTTATTTTCATAAGGGTATGAAAAAAAATTTTATCTGTAAAACCATTCTTAGGATGAGAAAAAATTCTCTAGAAAAATAACTAAATGACTCACCTGCATAATAGAGAATTTCTACTAGATATTTATCCCAATTTTCATTTGCATCGCTTAAGTCTGCAGCAAACTTATCAACTTTAGGATACTCATCAGCCGGTGGATATTTACAAAGTAAAATGCCATTTTCTTCTATAAGAATCCACTTGGATGGAATTAGATCAATGGTTTTTGTATCGTCAACATTTTCTAAAAAATCAACGACTGCGTAGAGTTTCTACCATAAAATCCTTCCATCTGTAACATTAAATTTAACTATTAATATTTTTTTATTTGATTATTTCACACTATGAGAAAACTATTAGATTATCAGGTAAATAAATATAAATTATCTATAGTTTAATTTGAGAGAATATATTATTATTCAATTATTAAATAGAACTACTTACTTTAGTCAGAGACTTTAATAGACTGGTTATCAACAGGCGATATAGTAATAGACGAACTATTCTGAAATACAATAATACACTTTAAACACTACCATGCGACTGTATTGTGTTAACGACAATTTCTGTGTTAACGAAACGAATCCTCTTGCCCCTGTTCACCCGTTAAAAGTATAATAATTTACCGCCAGATAGCACTTAAAAGAAGGATATATTCATACTTTGCGTTCATTGGTTAATTTTGTAACACATTTGGAAAGTATTTATATGGTGCGAATATTTGAAAATAATTGACGCAATTGCAGAGAAAAAAAAATGCATTTAAAATTTATGTTTCAAATAGATTTATTTTGTTCATATTCATTATTAATTTATAATTTAAATGTTCATGGGATTGTGAATGAATATAGCATATTAGTTAATGTTCAATGATTTTTATTAAATCGTCATATTACGTTTCGTCCCTTTCAGCACATTATTTAAAAAAAAAAAAAACTCTTGATCCATTATCAATTATTTTTCTTTTTACACAACTTATTTTATATAATATTAAAACATATTACACCCTAAACATAAGTCAAATATAATAGACTCAAAGTGACGTATAACTCAGGGTGACTTAGGGCCCCCTCAGGGTACTTAGGGTTTATAGTAAGGCATCTAACTTTTAATTATTTGTGCATGAGCAAAAAATTATTTAGCCAGGCTTCGGCCTATTGTTGGCCGACGAACGAATATTGAATGATGATCGAATAGACGGCGACCGGCAATTAACCAGATATGGCCTATTAACAAATTCCCATTAATAGGCCGAGCGTTGATAGCCAAACATCGGCCGAGAAACGGGGCTTTTGTCATTAACGGCGACTTTGTATGGGACATTCCTTACAATAAACTGGCTAAAAGGAAAAAGTCTTGATCCCATAAAAGCTACTATAAATTACAACAAACTAAAATCACTAAGTAATGATATTGATTTGAACTATATATGTGATTTACAAGACCCACATCTAGCTATAGGCTCCTTAAGCAGGGAATTATAATCCTTTATTGATAAAGCTTCCATTAAAATAAGATCTTAAAAACATTTAAAATAAAGAGAAAAAATTGGATTACAAGAGGAATAATTAATTCGTACAAAATGAAGCACTGGTTTAAGCTGGGTCAAAGATAGAAGCAAAGCAATGTACCTACATCTCTTAAAGAGGAATGATCGCTGATCGTTTAATTGAATTTCTTAGTAAAGTAGGTAACAAGTTGGTAACTAAAATATATTTTTAAAAAAACTCTTGGGAAAAAAACTTATAATCTCAATCCGTACAGTATTATCCTATCACCAACATCGAAGGATGTGATAGAGAAAACTATCTGTGAATTAAAGGATAAATCTGAAATGGTTGATGGAATTAGTAGTATTGTAATAAGCTGTTAAAATCGTTGGCAAACAAGATTGATGGACCGTTGGTCCATATTTTCAATATTTGTATGAATAAAGGTACTTGGTCAAGTGCTCTTAAAGCTGCTGAAATAATAGATACCTAACTTTAAAGCTAGCGATAAGCAAATAGTATCTAATTACAGGGCAATATCTTTGATTTCTAATATACCTAAAGTGCTGGAAAAATAATCAATACAAGGTTACTTGTTTACTTGAACAAACACAACATTATCCCGGGAAAACAACTTTGTAAAAAATAAGGGAGCTAAAGATGCTTTAAGTTTTGTAACTGATTATCTTTATAAAAATCTAAAAAATGATCGTCCAACAGTTATAGCTTTTCTTGATTAAGCCTAAGGTTTTTGATACAGCCAACCATAAAATTGTAATTGATAAACTTGAGGATTATGGGATAAGAGGCGCTGAACTGGAATTGCTAAATAATTACCTGGAAAATCAAGTGCAGTGCGTAAAAGTGAACAATCATAAAAGCATAAACATGAAAATGACCGAAAGTGTTCCACAAGGAACAATATTGGGTTCGCTTCTCTTAATATTGTATTTAAATTATATTTTCATTCTATTAGCATTATCATTAATATAGAAAAATCCAGTATTATGGCTTTTGGATATTACATCGATAGTGTGCCTGATAACTTGGTTATTCGTATGACAATAGGAGTTTAAGAGGTGTTCACTCTTGTAAATATCTAGGCATATTTTTAGATAGTAACATGAAATGGGACGATCTATTAAAGAATTGATCAATAAACTTAAAACTTTAATTTTTTCTATAAGTTTAGCCTCATTATGAATAAGGAAATGTTGAAAATAATATATCATGCTTTAATTTAGAGTGTTATCAATTGTGGGATAACTGCTTGGGATGGGCTTATAATAATACGTTAAGATTCTTAGTATATCAATGCAAAAAAGCTGCTTAGAAGAATTGGAGATGACTCAGTACTTGAGAAATCTTTTATTGTTAACTCTATGTTGCTGCATTATAATGAATGTGTAAGATGATGTTCTGTGATGTTGTGATATTAAAGTTAAAATTAAGATTAATTTAAGTTAAAACTAGACATAGTTCAATCTCTGTGCTTAAAATCAATGAGCGTATTTCTAGTAAAAGTTCAATTTATATCGCTGTGAAATATTTTAATAAAATACCAAATAATTTGAGGTGTTTAAGAGAGAATCTTGGAAGTCAATCAAAAAAAAAAGTTAGGTAAATGGCTACTACAATCGAATTTTTAATTACTGTATAATTTTTTTATTTCGTTATATTTGAATGTTAGATAAATTTTTCTTTATTATATATTTTTTTATGTTAGTCCTATGTACAGATGGAGCATATGTATCTTATATCTGTATTTTCTGGTTAAATAAATACCTAAGTAAAAATAAAATATTATTATAAAAATGTACTAGTATAGTTGAAAAGTGGATTTGAATGCATGTTTGGTTATCTCTACTAGTACATTTCTATGCACTTGATTATCATACTCGTAGAACGTATAGAAGTTTATGTTTTTAACAATAGCGTTTAAGATTAAAGCTCAAACCCGAAACCCTCACTAACTGCAACAATAACCTAACCCTAATTAATATCAGCGGCACGATTTATTTTTACAGGTTTTGTTAATAAAATTGCATCGATAGTATGATAGTTAAATGAAAATTAATATTTATAATGACATAAAACGAAATGCAAGCTTGCACGCTACGGCAAGAACACATAGAAGATGGCTGATAAGATTGATTAATGTTAATTTTTCAAGTCAATTATAACAATCAAACTTCTTACTTACAGCCAAAAAAAATGTTTCAATTTGATCAGGCACATATAAACTTTCACTTGACACAAAATTTTATTTGATTTACAATAAAAAGCACCAATTTATAAAAGATTTTTCGCGATCGACCGGTTTAGTGTCAATCGATAAAAGCGGCGTCGGAAAACAGAAGAACGCGATGGAGCGCACACAGAAGTTAATGGAAATTCGACAATGCGCAAGTGGAATTGTTTTGATAAATTTGTTAGGGGGGCTCAATTTTGGACAGATGAATATCTTAAAAATCGTTCATGTATTGATTTTTTTTAATTGGAAATAAAACAAATTAAATTTGGAAAAATGTATATGATATGGGCCGACTATTTTTTTTTCAGATTTCCTTAAAGAAAATGAAACCCCTCACAGAAATTAGAAGAAAAACAAACAATGTGTGGTATAATTGTTATAAGATGATGATCATCTCGAAAGTAGCCTTTAATATATTTAATTAGTTGTTGATCTGATTAAATTATTTAGTGTTATTTTATTAAACCAAATTCCAAAAAACAAAATTTTTCGCATAAGTACTCAAAACGTTTGGATTAGACACGATAAAGTTTTTCGATGCAACCACTTAAATTTCTCATATATTTTGACTAGGCTGACTAAAGTGTCGTTATTTTCGATATTTTACAGTTAGTACCCGCATCGTTTGTACTTTACATGTAAGCACGAGGCTGTCCTCGAGTCTTTCCCACGCCTAGTATGGATATGTTACCGTATTAGTATCAAGTAAAAGCTGATTTTTGTGAGTGTGTAAGTATTTTTGGGTTCTTACTACTAACAGGGTCGACTCAAATATCAGTTGTGGGAAGTGCAATCGTATCACCTTTCGTTTTAAAATTAATCAAAATATTTTTAAAAAAGTTCATATTTAAATGGCAATAAAATTAAATTAAATGTGTCCTAGTGAAAAAAATTTAAAAATTTTTAAACGATGATAGAAAAAAAAACAACCGGTCAAGTGAGAGGCAATTTGCAATACTTTTTTATGAAACCAAAATTTGAGTCTAGAAAACTTTTCTAGTTATAAAAAAAAGTGTAATATACACTTAAAATTTTGGGAACATTATTCTTTGTTATCTCGAATTTTCTAAGTGTTTTACTGTGTATTTTAATGGTGTTTAATCAGGGCCGGTTTTAGACTTGATAAGGTACTAATCCCTAAGCTATTTGTAATAAGGTAAAGTACCCAGTACTTGAACACTGGCAAAAATGGACCCAGTACTTGAACAGATTTTTAAACTTGCTCTAAAACAAAATCTGAAGATTCATAATAAGTAATATGTGTATGTAATGATTATTTATTGGTTCAGTTATTGATTTTAGCGATATTTTTTCTTTATAAATTGAAATAATAATATTTTTGTCACATTGAAAGTTGACACATAAAGAATAGCCGATAGTGGCTCCTTTTTTCATGAAAAAGGTACTCAACCGTAAACTAATCAATCAGTAAAAAAAACTGTTTATTATTATTGTAAGTAAAAAAAATAGTGCCACCAAATGAAATAGTCCTTCCTAAACATCCTAGAATTTTTGCAAAGCTAAAAAATATAATTTTTATATTTAATTTTTTTCGTCTAAATATACCTCCCAATGTTTAAAGCGGTACCCAAAACTTGAACAAGATATTCAAGCATTAGGTATATGTAATTCTAATGGAAGCTGTAGATGAATAGCGTGACAAGTATTCTAGTGCAGTAATAAAAAAGTCCACTTAATTGTTTTCTTTTTATAAAAAGTATAAAAATATACATATATAGTGATTATATTATTAAAAACTGCAGTAATTCCAAAAAATGTTTAGTGCAAACTTATTTATTGAACCGAAATAAAATATAATTGAATTCAAACCAATAAAAGTTGATACAAAAAGTAAGATAAACATTGTGACTAATATTTACTTGTTAATCAACAATATAATCCGATAAAATTAATAAAATTATAGTAACGTTCTAGTTTAGACACCCCGAGATTTACATTGTTGGTGTACATTATTGACGCCGCGAAGTTTTACAGAAAACCAAATATCTTAAATGTTTAAAACTTTGCGATGTCACTATTATTATATATTTTTATATAAAACATAATATAATATAACATTTACATTAAATAAAATTGAAAGTTCCAATGTAGCTGTACATAAAAAATGTAAGGTTATGTCTAAATCTTGGGGTGTCTACAACGGAATTTTATCCATAACCCAAATAACAGTTTATATTTTTATATTTTATGGGTAATATTAATCAATTTGTTGATAAAAATCATTTACAACAATGAAAAACTAATTTTTCGAATGTATTTCATACTTGTTCAAGTACTACTCCCGGGGCGTTCAACTACTGCGGCAAGTCAAAATAGATTGTTCAACTACTGGTGCATTTGATGTATTTTTTCAAAACCTTGTAAAAATATGATAATTTCATAATTTATTACTTTCTCTTTGGTTTTATCTTAAAAAATATCTATATTTTCATAAACAACCTTTCTTTAATCAATTTATTTGTATTTTGTTTGTTTAAATTAGGGGTAAATAGGTTTTGTTTTGAAACCCGTTCAACTACTGGGTACTTTACCTTATGGGGCCTTTTAAAATTTCTACGTTTATGTTTTTATATTTATTATGTTATTTATGTTATGTTATGTTTATTGTTAAGTAAAAAAATTCGTTAAAAATAAGGAACGTTCCGGACGTGCGACGTTGGGAAAAATAATGATACAATATAGGTATTAAAGTATATAATAGGTTTATTCCACGTGTCCATTTCCATTTGATGATGTTGAAACACGTCCATCGAATGACAAAGAGTAAGACACATTAACCAAGAGACAAGAGTGAGTGAAAATCATGAAGGAAGAGCTTCACCCTAATTTAAAACTGGTTTTGCGGTGTTTAAACACCTCCAAATCCTGTGCCTGGGCAGTCTATAGTCATTAAAATGTACGTTCATGGCTCAGCTCTCGGTCTGGTGCGGCCAAACGGCCGAGGGCTGGGGCGTTTCTTCACTCACTCTTGTTTCTTGGTCAGTGTGCCTTGCTCTTTGTCTTACGTGGACGTGTTTTGCTTCAACGTCTGGAACAAACCTTATATTATTATGAGAATTGCTCGCTTGAATAAATTTTGTTTGACCTCCATGAAAGTGGAGGCCCTAAGCTATAGCTTGTGAAGCTTATGCGTTAATCCTGCACTATGTTTAATGGTTTCGAATCAAATACGCAGATCTGGAATATTTTAACATTTTAATAACAGTTTAAATTTATGAGAAAAAACTGGATATGCAATACTGAGGTCCAAACATAATAATGTTGGTTTTTTCGGGGAATTTCTTGCTATAAAAGCTGGTATGTCTTGATTGCAATATATCTATAAAAATAATAAAATGCTAGCTATAAAAACTATTGGATTTCGATCAATTCCAGACTTCCAGACTTTAAACCCTAAGTAAGTTCATCAAAATCCTTAAAACTTCTTTTCTAGGTAGAGATATTAGCTATCTTACAGGTTCTATAAGATTTTAAGTATAATAAGGTCCTTTAAGAAAATTTGAAAAGCTTTCATACCAAATGTCATTGTCACCAAATGTCAACTATTTAAGTAGAAAATATTAGGAGCTATCCTACAGGAGCCGTACCTTTTTTTGGATTAATGGTATTCAATATGTTAAGATCTGAGGTATCTTTAATAAAACTTCATTAAAGTTCTTCCCGTTAAGTAATTGTTAGTTATTTAAAGATTGAGTATATTATTTTAATACGTTTGACTATTTCTAATTAATTTCGTTGACAATGAACAATACAGAAATTCAATATTTAAAAAAAATTTCATTTTTAATTTTATCGGGTGTTAAATTGAAATTCTTTTTTATTTTTCAGTAAAATTTTGTCAATTGTTTAATTTAAACTTTGTCGAGAATTTCTTTCGCTACTGTGTAAAAATTTTAAGGCCTTCTTGAGGAAAATGCGTTAAAATGCTATTTCGCGAACTTTAACGAAACTTCTATCAAATACACGGTTAGATTAGCAGATAGCATTTTTCAAAAAATTTTCATTTGCTTAATACCCCAGTTTCTATTTTTATTATAAGAGTAATATTCTCTCCATATAGTAATTAGTAATAGGTATTTGTGACTATACGTGACATCGTCCATGTAAAATATAACAAAATAAGTAAATACAAGAGATTGAAATCTAGCATTGTTTTCAAACCCGCAAGATTTTTACTGCATTAACTTCAATCCAGCGGGTTCCCACGGGATCTCGCATAAGTTGTAATTGTTTTATGGAATTCAAAACAAAAATCAATCAAATCTAAAGCCAATGTGTTTAGGGAAGTGATTATTTATCGAAAATTCGACCGATTACAGTACTTTATATATGTACTTTTATACGTTATATACACAAATTCCCACCCTTAATCTCAGTACCACAGAAAGTTTAGGACAAATCAGCTATTCTGCAAAAATTTCGATTTGAACACTTGGTTGACTGGACTATTAATCGATCTTGAAAAAATATTTAACCAAACAAGCAATAATTGGTCAACTTATGTTGTTTCATTGTTGACTCATAAAACATCTTGTTGTTTTCAAGCAAATATTGCATCCAGTAGCATGTTTTATATAATTTCAAATCAGGGTTAACGATATCAATTAATCAATGAACATAGATTGTTTTCTAAATTGCAATTCAGGCACTTAACCTGTCAAATCAGCCATCAAACGCAGATATATTATTCAATTGATTAGATAATATGAAGGAGGAAAATTATTTATTTATTGAGATTCATTAAATTGAAACCAAAGCAACAATCATTAATAAAAAATAAATCCTAATATTTACCATTATAAGCAGCATAGCTCTAAAGAAATTGGTAAATGTACAAAAAATATTTTAATTGTAAGTATATGCAACCCACAAAACATTATTACTGTGAAAATGCCTAGCTTTCAGTTACACATTGTTTTTTTTAAACAGGACAGAGATTTCTAGCAGTTATTGGCCAGTTAAGAAAAATGTGTCACAACGTGACACAAAAGTTTAAATGTGCTGAATGGATTATTAACACAAAGCACTGTCCTTATTTTCTTTAGTTAAATGAAGAAATTTGAAATTGCAAATCGGCTCAATCATGTTATTATCTTGAAAATTATCCATAAAGACCTAATCAATTTCCCAATGACAATTTTACAGAGAAAAAAAAATCTGCATTAACTTTTCTTTTGCTCATTTTCTTGGTTGATTTCAACTTCAATGGGAAAAGTTATACAAATTTTCCTTCTACTTGTCTTGGTATGGGACAAACTCTCACTTGCATTTGATTGCAATGCCAAAACCCAAAACTTGGTGTCCGATTTTTTTGACCAAAACAGCCTTTCAATGGGAACTGCGTATTTGTGCTGCCCAAAAACCGGTAGGCTCTTGTTAAAAAAAATGTCAAAATCTTTTTGTATAATTATTAATTACGTTATAGATTTGTGGGAATTTCAAAAATTTTTATTGAAAAATCGATTGCGAGTGAAAATTTTTGATTTGGAAAGTTATGATTTGGATGTGAAGGATTTTCAAAGTTCTTACAGTTCATTGGGAGTTGTTGCTGATTTCAGTTGTAACCGCTCTGATTTATTGATCGAAAATGTAAGAACATTAAAAGTTAAAAAAAAAATTTTTAATATTTTTTTTATTTGATTCAGGCCTCTTATTGGAATTTGTTCAATATCTCATACCATTGGTTGGTATTTGACGAAGAAAATATCAGCCAGGAAACTTTTAAAAATCAATTTTTACGTTTAGATTCTCATGTTTGGATCGTTACGCAAGTAAAAATAATTTCACTGACTTAAACTATTAGATTTAATATTTTATTTAAGGAATCTAAGTTTTGGACAGTTAAAGAGATGTACAATCCGGGTATTTATCAAGGTGGCTCTTTACAGCGCAATGATTTAGGATTTTGGGGATTCAAATCCGGATTTCACTTCATTAAGAATGAAACTACTTTTTTGGCTCGAAACAGTTTTGGAGTTACTTTAAAAATCTTGGCTTGGGTACTAAAAACCTATATGAACCAATTATGGTATCTTAAGTCCCTCTTTTGTAGGACTTATTTCCAATAAAAAAAGATTTATTGGATGTGGTGACTTACGAAGAAATTGAAAAAAATGGAAATTTTCGCTTTCACTTAGATCTGATCGAGAAGTTTGGTCAGTTGTATAATTTTACGTAAGTGATGTAAAGGGCCCTACACACTCTCAGTTTAACTGTTGTGAACTGATTGTGAGTGAAACTGCACAGCTTTTGGATGTAGGTATTTATAGATGTAATTATCAGAACTACAATCAAGTGCCCTATCTTAGGACACTTATAAAATTTGGTGGTTAGTGATGTTGGCAGTCCTCTGGATCTGTGCTGTTACCTCTTACAAATAGTCATGGGGATCATCCATAAACCACGTAACACATTTTTCGTACTTTTTGAACCCCTCCCCCCTACTATGTAACGCCATATAGACTGCCTAATACTATATCCTTTAACCGTACATAACATTAGAGCATACCCCCCCCCCACTTGTAGAGTGTGTTTCGTGGTTTATGGATGTCCCTATACTAACTTATCGGTTTAATTTGGTGATTTCAATTAAAGTTCCCGGGAAAAAAATGTTTGTCTAAACATATACAGGGTGTACCAGCTAGACCGGCCATTAGAAGTTTCCGGAGAACCTGAAATAATAGAAATCTAAAAATTGGGATTAAAACCTAACTGCATTGGAGCTACCTTCCTAAAATATTTTTAGTTTTCTGGCACTTCCGGTTATACCGGAAGTGCCAGAAAACTAAAAATATTTTAAGAAGGTAGCTCCAATGCAGTTAGGTTTTAATCCCAATTTTTAGATTTCTATTATTTCAGGTTCTCCGGAAACTTCTAATGGCCGGTCTAGCTGGTACACCCTGTATAATCATATATAATCAGATCTGAAAATTGGTCAGGTATAATCATATATAATCCATAATATTAATTTTCAAGTCCTAATAGTTTTATATTTTAGGTACTTATCAGGTTATTAAAGACCAGTTTTTCCTTTTAATAATTTATTTTCTTTTCACACGTCGTTTCGTCAGTCTTATTCTGACTTCATCAGGTATCTAAAAAGACAGACAATTTATAAGAATTAAATTAAAAAGTAATACATAAACAATATAAAAAAATGTAATACCTGGAAAATAGTTATATCAAATATAATAAAAATATAACTTGAATATAAATTTAACAATACAAATATATTCAAATTATATTTTTATTATATTTGATATAACTATTTTCCATGTATTTAATTTTTTTATATTGTTTATGTATTACTTTTTAATTTAATTTTTATAAATTGTCTGTCTTGTTAGATACCTGATGAAGTCAGAATAAGACTGACAAAACGTCGTGTGAAAAGAAAATAAATTATTAAAAGAAAAAACTGGTCTTCAATAACCTGATAATTATCTAATAAATAAAAAAAAATAAAAAATCATATATAGTTATATATGGTTAGACACAAATATTTTTCCCGGACAATCAATTACTACACGCAAAAGCACGTTTTTTGAGAGTATTATTATAAAAACTAAAGAAAATAAAATAAAAAACACCAAGTATAGCGATAACTAAAAAGATATTACAATATGAGTGAGTGCCCTACAAAAATATTTTTGTCTAATCATATATAATCATATATAATCAGATCTGAAAATTGCCCAGGTATAATCATATATAATTATATATGATTAGACAAAAATATTTTTTGTCGGGCACTCACTCATATTGTAATATATTTTTAGTTATTGCTATACTTGGAGTTTTTTATTTTATTTAATTTAGTTTATATTAAAAAACCAACTCTCGAAAAATGTGCTTTTGCTTATAGTGAGTGATTGTTTATGAAAAAATATTTTTGTCTAATCATATATAATTATATATGATCATACCTGGCCAATTTTCACATCTGATTATATATGATTAGACAAAAGTATTTTTTCCCGCGTTGATTTGAGAGTGAATGAATGTGTTTGGAGCTGTTGTTTTGTAAAAATCCAGAAAAATTGGTCATTTCCCTTGGTGAATTTTTCTTTGATATTTTTTCACTACATTTTGCTCTGACAAAAAACTTTTCAAAAAATGAAACATAAAAAATTTGGACTATTTAAAAAAAAATCAGATTTTTTTGGGTTGGGAATTCATTCGAAACTTTTATTAAATCCATTCCACAGACCCAGGTAAGAAACAGGAGCTCTAAATATGAAAATTTGAGAACAAAACAAAGCTGTCCAAAGTTATGTTCGATAGGGCCTTAACTTGGGACAACCACTGTTTAATTTTTTTTTTCAAATAATAAATGGCCTGATAGATTGTTCAAATTATGAGAATGTAGAGACTAAGTTCCCTGAAAAATATGGGATTTTTTAAAGTTTAATTATAAAGGAGTAATATAAGGGGTTGATGTGCAAAACTGTCCCAAGTTAAGGCACTTGACTGTTTAAAACCCCCCTTGCAATGATGAACTACGCAATTTAGTCATCAGTTTATACAGTTAAAGTTTTTCATGTTTCTTTCAGTGATTAACTACTGATAGAACTGTAGGACGTAGAACATACACTGTCAGTTCTTTCATCGTACAGTTTATACCACAGTTATTTAGTATAATTAAATAATAATACCTAAACTGAAAATGTGTAGGGTCTAAAGAAAAAATATTTTGAACCTTTTTTAGGTTTTCCTTATCAACAATTTCAAATTCTGAGTATATCAATAATGGAACTTCAAACACCTTAATCAAGGCGTTGCTTTCTAATGAATTCGATGGTATTGCTTCTGGAATATTTCTTCAAACCAACCAAATTCCGTACTTAGATATACTTTCGATACCTTCTTGGAAGATCAAGTTAAATCTCCTTATTAAAGGATGCTTCAGATATATCACTTTATATTTTCAGGTCTCATTTTTTCTTTCGCCACCCCAAAACGAGCAGTGGTAACATTTTTCTCAGTCCAATGGAAAATAGTGTCTGGTTCGTGACATTATTGAGCTTGATACTGATGATGGTACTACTTCGAATCATTATATGGTATGAAAAATACTATTTTAAAGTCGAAGGCTACGAACAACCAAACGATGCCTCATTTGGATATCTACTGTTGTTAACTTTTGGTACCATCACTCAACAAGGTTTCTTTTTGAGATATAGTCTATAATTTTCATGTAATGATCTATTACGTTTCTTGCAGCATCCAATCAAATTTCTCTGTTACCCTCTGGACGTTTGGTCACCTGCGTTTTAAACTTATTTTCGTTGATGTTTTTCCAGTTTTACTCGGCTAGTATTGTGGCTAATTTGTTGATGACTGCACCAAAAACGATCGAAACTTTGAAAGATTTGAGTGATAGTGTTTTAGATGTGGGTGTTGCAGATAACTCGTATCTACTCGATCTGTTTCAGGTGAGATATTAATCTCTAAGTATATAGAGTTGGCTGAAGGGGGCATTAATCACTTAAAGATTTTCGTAAACACCAAACATGCCTTTTGCATCTATATACCTTAAAGTAGTTAATCGGCTCTAGTTATTCATAACTGTACCATTTTTGTAAAAAATTATGTAAAAACTAGATTAATTAGTCACAATGGAACTCAATAGATTAGTCAAAATTTTATATTTCAAAATCGTTTGTTAAAAGCCACCCCTTAATTGAATCCTGACCAATTACTAAAACCAACTGACTAATTACGACCAATTAGTGATCTATTTAAATTAAGGGTCTCAACTTAAAACGAATCAATATCATCTTAATTGATCCAGTCAAATCCAGTGAACTATATAGGTGGTTATCTTATCTATAGTTTGGCCCAACGTTTGTCAAACGTTCGAATTATCGAAAGAGTAGTTTTATTTATCCATTGTTCGATTCAGTGAGAGTAACACTGGGAGTAATTCGGAAATCTTTGGTAGTGAATATGATAACATCCTTAAAAATAAATATCGAAGTATTAAAACAACACCCGTAAGAATAAATAACCAAAGCATACAGTTCAACTTAAGTGATCCCAATTAGGAGTTTGGCTTAGAGAGATAAGGGGCCGTTAGGACTTCAATTCATAGAAGGGAAAATACACAAAGTTACAAAGAGATGCATTGGAACAAAAAAATATTTTAACTTATACACCCAACTTATAGGGAGTTAGAACGTATGTCAAACGTAAATTACGGGCAGGTAATAGTACACTGAAAGATTACTGAACTGCAAATAGTGAGTTTCAAGGCAAGTATTAATACGAAGATAATTATTTATTTGGAAAATTTACGAATCCTAAGCATCCTAAAATGTCCTGTAAAATCCCTAAGCATAGCTCAAAATGACTTTTTTCATATTTTGCTATGACGTTTTTATTAATCAATCATTTTTATTTAGCTATGTCCAGCAAAGCGGGCGAATATCAGCTAAGTGAATATATAACATATCGCAGAGACGATATTATTTAAAACTTATTTATTTTTCTTATGAATTAATGTTTGCAAACTTGAAGATTATAACGATAATAGTAGTATAATAATAAATTGAATTCCTAGAAACCATAAACCCATAGCTAATTTATAGGTGGCTACCTTATTTATAGTTCGGTTTAGTAAACCGGAATTATCGAGGGGAAGTTTTATTTATCCATTGCGAGTAAAACTTGGAGTAATCAGGAAATCCTCTCCAGTGATATGATTCCATTCTTAAAAATAATTATCCATGTTCCAGTAAATAACCAAAGCCGACAGTTTGACTTAAGTGATCCTGATTAGGAGTTTCACTTAAAGAGGTGAAGTCGTTAGGAGTTCATAGAGATTAAAATACGTAGAGTTACATAGAGATAAATTGGAACAAAAAAAAAGTTTAAACGTATTCAAGGGTGTATCTTTTAGGGCGTTAAAAGTATGTCAAACGTAAATTACGAGTAAAAATCTTTTAAAATATGGTTGAACTACAGATTGTGAAATTTCTAGGCAGTTAAAATATGAGGATATTTATTATTCTGGAAAATTTACGATTCTTGAGGAATAACTACTATCTTTTTATGTCCACATAACTGAAATGCCTTTTTTATGTTTTGCAATGACGGTTTCTATTAATTAATCAGTTTAATTGAGCTATGTCCAGCGAAGCGGGCGGGGATCAGCTAGTTCTTATATATAGGTATAGTTATAAAGTGCCTATATTTCTTTTAGCTAAGAGCGAGTTTCATAAATGAAAGTAAAAGAAAGTACTGTGACGCTTCGCAGCAGATATTTTGGACCTGAAATCGTGTATTTCCGTGCAAAACTCGAAATCAAAAATTCGACTCGATTACAATAATAATTTTTTTATTATATAGTAGAGTAAAAGAAAAGAAAAATTTGACTTATGAGAACAAAAGTTTAGTTTTAAATAGCCTAAGGTCTCCTATAGATAATCAAGAGCAATACAAAATAGTTGATGTGAGACTGCAAATTTTTGTATCTGAGATTAGTGCGTTCAAATTAAACGACTATCAGATTTATAAAGTCACTAGCTGGTTCCCGCCCGCTTCGCTGAGCGTATCTAAACTATACTGATTAATATAATAATAATGGAAACTTTCATCCCATCAACAAAAAAAGAGAGATAGATATTTCTAGATCTTTGATTCATAGAAAGTTTATGAAAATCAGATAAACTACTTTTCCAGGAAGATATTCTATATAGCTATCTAGAAGAGCTATCTTATTGGTTCTATACGTTTTTATGAATATTATAAAATACCTATACTTGAGTTCCTTAAATATAGCAATACAATTCGAAAATGTTGAATGTATTATATATTTAACTGAGTTTTTCACCAAGTTCAAATTTTTCAATA
Source organism: Sisyra nigra (assembly GCA_958496155.1). NCBI lineage: Eukaryota > Metazoa > Arthropoda > Insecta > Neuroptera > Sisyridae > Sisyra > Sisyra nigra. The sequence continues at coordinate 9,542,747 of OY292313.1, read as the reverse complement.
GTAATTTAACACGTTTATTTTTAAACATTATAGACATTCAAAAATTAACAATGAAAGAAGTTTCAATGTTTCACAAATTTTCATTATTAATTAACCGATGTTATCGGATGTTAAATTAAAAATCATATTTTGCTGTAGAAATTGTAATTTTTATTTAAACTTTTTTGGAATGATTGTGTTAAAACGCTATTTCACGAACTTTAGGGAAAGCTTTTTTTAAAAACACGACTCCTGCAGGATAAGTACAATTGTTATGCTATCTTTTAAGAATCGTGCATTATTCTAACATACGAATTAATAATCTATATTTTTCTCTGACAAACAAAAAGATATCTATCCCACGGGAGTAGTACATTTTTCCTAGATAAAAAAGAGATCAGGCCTTCTTGTGGATAATGCGCTAGAACTCTATTTCACGTATTTTAACGAAACTTCTATTAAAAACACGGTTCCTGTAAGATACAATTGTCTTGTTATCCCACGGGAAGAGTACAATTATGTCGATTTTTTGCTCTATGAAAAATAAAAACGTATCTAGCCCACGGACCTGTACATTTTTCCTGGATAAAAGGTAGACCAATCTTTCTTGAGGAAATTTCCTTAAAACGCTTATCCATAAACTTTTACGAAATACCTTTTAAATACTCAGTTCCTGAAGGATACCATTCTTATCCTATCCTACGGGAACCGTGCTATATTCTGACATAAAAGGTAGCCTATATTTATTCTCTGACTCTCAATTAACCACCGCATTGTAAGAAATTATGCTAATCTTTTGCTCTGTGAAAAATAAAAACATATCTATCCTACGGGAACCGCACATTTTTTCTGCATAAAAATAAGACTGTAGGATAAGAAAATTATTTTTTGCCTTGAGGACATTATGAGTTATAACTATTAATATACTCTTTTATAATAAGCTAAAAACGTTTAGTTTCAGCATGAGTTTTCTTTAAACCAGTTTTTCTATTTTCCCGTTGAAATGAGAAATTTTTCCGAAATAAAACGTATTGTAGATAATGATTCACGTATTTAGCTTTCATCATACTTAAATATCACCAATATTCATTTACAAATAAAAATGTATAGTTTATGCATAATTTTTGTTCAATTTCCCAGATAAATGAGACATTTTCCCGTAGTAAAAAGTATTCTTTTTAATGACTCAGATTGTCATTTATCATCGTACCAAATTTCATTAAAAACCGTATTTATTTAGGTAAAAACTAATAATATGTTTCTAAAAACAATTTCGCTAATAATGAATTATTTTTGAAATAACTTTAATAACCATTAAGAAGGTTATAGCGGGCCAACCTTAAAAGATAGACATATGTCGTCGCGGATTTTTTTTTAGAAATTTTTAAGAGGAACAATTTTGCTAAACATGATTTTTGCGTAACTTTAACCATTTACGCAGGGCAGGCAACAAACGCTCTCAAAAGGAAAAAATTTTCCTAGTTTTTGCAACATTTTCCATTGATGCTCTGCTGCTATTGGTCGTAGAGTCATGTTATATAGCCTACAGCCTTTGTCGATAATTAAGCCATCCAACACAAAAAGAATTTTTCAATTCGAACCAGTAATTCCTGAGATTAACGCGTTTAACCAAACAATCAAACAAACAAACAAACTCTTCAATTTTATATATTAGTATAGATATAGATTAATGATCTTAATAGATGAATTCAAAAGGATTATAGGACTTTAATGTTTTAGAGCACCACAGACCCGATTGAATTGGAGCTATATAACAAGAAAATCAAAGGTGAAGGCAATCGGCCAGAGCAAACGTTTTCATTGGAACAAGGAATCGAAAAATTAGAAAACGGTAGCTTCGCCTTCCACATGGTAGATACCTCATTTTTCAGGACAGTCACCGAGATTTGGAGCGACAAAGAAATCTGTGAGATTTCCTCAATTCCAATTCGATCACCACAACAACTTTACATACCATTACCGAAGAACTCATCGTTCTTACAATTTTGGAATGTTGGGTTCGTCATTTAATAACTAATTTTTATCCTTTATTACATGATTTATATTATAGATTATTGAAGATGACCGAACGAGGAATTCTGAGTAGAAATGTACGGTTTTGGTCGGTAGAAAAACCGGACTGTTTAGAAGAAACGACCATTGCGGATTACATCGTGTCTATGGGCGATATATATTCCTCTTTTGTGGTGTTGGGCGCTGGAATAGTCCTTGGTTGGGTCATTTTTATTATGGAAATAATTTTTTATCTACATACAAATCGATTCAAAAGTCGACTCATGAAACACCAAGGAAAAATATAAAGAAAATATAAAATTAGTCTAGTCGTAGAAAATTAGATCACAAGAAACATTTTTCAATACATAATAGATAATTACAAGGACAGACCAATTTTAATATCTCACATGTTAAACATTTAAAATCGCCCGAAAATGCATAAATAAAAGTGCAATTAAAAGGAAAAAAATTTAAACAGGAAATCAATACCTCAATACATACTAGGATATATATAAAGAGCTTTAATTCCTTCAAAATGAAAACCCAGAATGAAACTGATTAAATACGTAGTACTAATCTGTGAGTGGGCGTTGGTTTCTGGATTTGTTCAACCTGGTTTCTTTAAAAATTATATGAAAAATGAAAATTTGGATTCGTTAACATTTTTTGATTGTCACCCAAAAGACGCATTTTATGCGTACAAAACATTGATAAGGAACCACAAAATTTCGGTGGTTAATGCTAAACGAATTCATGACTCGAATTTCAAGATATCTCCAATGCTGGTAACACCGTATAAAAATGGATTTGTCTTGCACACGCAGTGTTTGGAAACCTCAATCGTTCTAAGTCAAGTAAGAATTGTTGATCCTTAATTTACATGATTTTCAAAGAGCAATAGTTTGTTGTTATAAATTACTAATTTTTAGATCGAGACCAACATTATTTAACTTTAGTTATAAGGGTTCCCTACTTTACTTGATTTGAAAATTACTTGATTTGATTTTCAAGCTACTTGACTTAATGGTTCACTTACACTTTGATTAGTATGAGTGATTAGCGATTAGTTATTCTTGTGAGTGATTCAAATGTGCCGTGCGAGTAGTGTCCACTGTACTACTTGGTTTTAGTGCAATTTTCTGATTTTTTGTTTTTGTATTTTAAACTAGCTGATACCCGCGACATCGTCTGCGTAGGTTATTAATTATTACGTTAAGATTAATTTACAAAAGAGAAACATTTAAAAAATTGAGAGCAAAAATATGTAAAAAATAACCGGAAAGAATTTAGCATAGAACATTTTTTTAACTATATGCTAAAAAATTGCTCCTAAATTGCTACTTCAGAATCTGCTATTGCTCCAAGTGTATAGTTATTAGTTAATCAATAATTAATTTTTCAAAAATAAAAATTGCTATATAATCCAAAATAATCACTGTTTGTAATTAATTTTTTTTCAAATAAATTGTTCCTTAAATACTCTTTCCGGATCCGCAATTACCCCAGGTGTATGGTTAATTAGTAATTCAATTTTTAAACTATTCATGTTTATGAGATCCAACGGCAGTTGATGACGTCATAGTACAACTATCTTACTTCTTACTTATATTATAAACGTGAAAGTTTGTAAAAATGGATGTTTGTTGCTCTTTCACTCAAAAAGTACTGAATGAATCTGGATGAAATTTGGCATAGATATAGATTATGATCTGGTTTAACATATAGTATACTTTATATCCAAAAAAAATGGACGGTTCCCGTGGGATAGATATTTTTTTGTTTTTTACAGAGCAAAAGATTTACTTCCTTTTTTGTAATGTGGTAGTTTAGGGGCCAGAAAATGATATAGATTACTTCTCATACCGGAATAATAAACGGTTCCCATGGGATAGCAAAACAAGTATGTATTCTATGAGAACCGCGTATTTAAAAGCAATTTCATTGAAATCCACGAAATAGAGTCTTAACTCATTTTTCTTAAGAAGATTTTATCTACTTTTTACTCAGGAGAGATGTACTATTCCCGTGGGATAGACATGTTCTTTGTTTATCACAGAGTTAAAGATTGATATGATTTTTGCAATGTGGTAGTTTGGGGGAGAATAATATAGCCTACTTTTAAGGCTAGAATAATGCCTGGTTCCCTTTGGATGGCAAAACAATTATATTCTACAGGAACCGTACATTTAAAAAGTTTCGATAAAGTTCGTGAAATAGAATTTTCTGAAGCATAATTTTCTGTAGAACGGCTGATCAATTTTACACAGTAACGAAAGAAGTTCTATAAAAAGTTTAAAATAAAAAAAGAATATTTTTGAAACATTTTAATTTTTTCATTGTTCATTGTCAATGATATTATTTAAAAATAAACGTATTAAAATAATAAACTAAAAATTTCAAAAATTGAACAATTACTTAATGGAACAAATTTTAATGAAGTTTTGCTAAAGATCCTGTAGGATAGCTACTAATCTATTCTTTTAAAGGAACATCCGTTAATTACGTGAGGCGTTCAGGGGCCGTTGGGGTCGAGCCGAATCTCATCTAATCTTACTTTGGGGAAAGGGAAGGTCTCGCAAATATCACGTATTTTTTTGTTTTGAAAAATATCACATTAGATTGTGGGTTGGGGGAAAGGGTTATGCCAAATCTCATGACATCCTACCAGAGGGGAGGGGATGGGATTTCAAAAATCGCAAAAAACGCCTCGCGCAATTAATGGATGCCCCCTAAAATAGCTGAACGGTTTTTAATGACATTTGGTATGAAAGATTTTCACGTCCTAAAGGAAGGAATACAGGTACTTTTTTACTAAAAATCGTATAGAAGCTGATGTGAGACAGCTAACATCTCTTTCTTGAAAAGTAGTTTTACGAATTGCGATGAACTTTCTTTGGATCTAAAGTCTGAAAGTATCTATCATTTTTTTCTGCAAAATAGATTAATTTTTATATTTCGCTATGAACGTAGGGAATCTCTCAATCAGTCAGTTAAATTTAGATACACTCAGCGAAGCGAGCGGGTATCAGCTAGTAAATTTAAAAATAGTAAAAAATAATTAACTATTACAAATATTGCAAATATTTGATCAAATTAATTTAACTATTTGTATTAACTATACACCTGGAGCAATTGCGGATCTGGAAGAGCATTTAAGGAGCAATTTAAAGAAATACAAATAAGTGACCTTTTTGTATTTTACAGCAATTTTAAAGTTTAGTTTGCTAATTTTTGAAAAATTAATTTTTAAACAATTAATAAATAAACACTTGGAGAAATTGCGGATTCTGAAGGAGCCATTTTTTGGCATACAGTTTAATTTAAAAGTAAATGTTTCTCGCTAACTTAACTCTTTCTGGTTAAAAAATATATGCAATAATAAAAGGGAGTGTTGAAATGTAATTTGATTACTGTAACGGTTGTAACTTAAAAATGTATTTTGAATCTATTTTTACAGTAAAATATAAAAAAATGCTAAAAGAGAATTTTGAAAAAAGCTACAAAACATATTTTAAAAACTGCTAAACAAATAGAAAATAGAAATCAAAAAATCTTTATTAATCTAATATCTCGCTGAGCTGCATTAACTTTTAAGTCGACGCTCAAATATGAAATAATCAGTAGGCGGTGGAAGGTGAAATATATTTTCTCCAGCCCATGCGCATTAGATCGTTTGCCTCACTCTATCGAAGTGACGAAAAATCCACCGCTTAACGCGTTTTGCTTGTAAAAATCGCATTTTTTAAAACTTTAATTATTTTGCTTTTAATGAAGATATCGTGATAATTCTTTCTTTAGAACCAAGTAGATATATAAGAATTAAAACAAAAAAATTGATCGAAAGCTATCTAGTAGTTTTTGAGTTAAACAACTGGAAAAACAGTTGTGAAACAGCTATCATTTTATTTATATATAGTTAAACGACCTTCCAGGTACGATGAGAGTACTGGCAAATATTTTGGAATTTCTTTTTGAATTTTCTATAAAAGTACTTCATGCCAAACTTTATTTTCTTGAGCTTCTCGAATTTTTTTATAATTCTATGAACTTGTTCCTGGGTATAATGCTTGTAGGAGCCTTTAAAGGAGCCATGAAATTAGTCAAACTCGATTCAATACTTAAACGTTAAAGTGTTGGTTTTGCAATTAATTTCAATTACAAGTCAAAATGTCAAGTAAAAATCATAAAAAAAAATTTAACTTCTTGACTTGATTACTTTTTAAGTGATAACTTGATGATTTTTAGATGATTTTTTTGAAACAAGGACCTCCAAATACGATTTGATCAGATTATTTAACTCTTTGAAAATCACGCAAATTTTTGTACCTCAAATCAATAATAATAGCAATTAAACATTTCCTTTTTAAGGTGTCCCAATTGAAACGGTTCACAGCTCAAAACTATTTCATTATATTCGATGAATCGAATTCAACTGCATTGATCGACCAGATGAAAACCTTAAATATTAGTATCAACGCAGAAATAAGAATCATAAAACGAGCAACCCCTGATTTATGGTTCATATATGATGTTTATAATCCAGGATTCGAACGCGGAGGCCAACTCAATACGACCCGCATCGGTTACTGGAACGGTGATAAAAATCTTAGTTTCGTACCGCGAAAATTTAAATATTTCGAACGACAAAATTTCAATCAACTATCGTTACGAGCCGCCATGGTGATCACCGAGAAAATAACGAAAACGTTTATCGATTATCTGGAGGATCACAAAACTAATATTCACTTGGACACCATGCACAAGTTTAGTTTTGCGTTACTACGGAATTTGCAACGTTTTTATAATTTTAGTTTGGACTTGAAGCGGGTCGAATCATGGGGATATAGTCGTAATGGTGCCTTCGATGGAATGGTTGGGTTAATGGAGCGACAAGAGATAGACATTGCCGGTTCGCCATTGTTTTTTTGGAAGGAACGACTGCGAGCCTTGGATTATACAATCGAAACCTGGGTGTCCCGGTATTAAAATTGATAAGTCGCCTAAATTTTTAACTGAAGTCTTCTTTTCTGGAAGGCCATCTTTCATCTTTCGACATCCCTTATCTCGAAATTCGGGATCTGTTCGCATTGTTTTCCTACAGCCACTCGATAACGATGTTTGGATTTGTCTGGCTGTGAGCCTGGCTGGGTCAGTTGTCCTTTTGAGGATCTGCTCGGCAGTTGGAGACTACTTAAGGGAAATTAATGAAAAGGACGACTTCTCGAATATTTTCGTTTCGGTTATTGGAATCATTTGTCAGCAAGGTTACAACCAGGTTCCGTTTTTAGTATATAATTATTTAAAAAATGTTCCCTAATATTTCAGGAGTCAGTTTCGTTCCACGATTTTCACCAAGTCGAATAATTTTTTTAAGTTTGCTCTTCAACATGCTGATGGTATACCAATTCTATTCGGCTAGTATTGTCTCGTCGTTACTAATGGAACGTCCGAAATATATTAAAAACCTAAGAAACTTGATTGATAGTGGTTTGGACATTGGCATCGAGGATATTTTGTATACTCGTGGTTTTTTTAATGTAACCTTTATACGATCCCGATTTCCTGGAGATAATTTTTTTGTTCTATACAGCTGACGAAAGATCCTGTCGCATTAGAGCTTTATCAGACGCGAGTCTTGAAAAAAGACTCAGATCTAAGCGAGGGAGTCGCCAAGGAAGGTGTGTTTTTAACACCACTCGAAGGACTTAAAAAAATACAACGTGGTGGATACGCATTTCATGTAGATTCTGCCACTGCGTATCCACTCATCCGAAAAACGTTTCCGGAATATGCAATATGCGATCTGTGGGAAGTTCAACTAATCCCGGTACAGCATATGATTGGAAGTGTCGCCAAGGCATCACCATACCGTGAAATGATCACTTACGGGTTTACCAATAAATCATTTAAAACGTCGAAAAAGCTAAATTTTGTTTTCTTTTAGATTACGTCGACAAGTCGAGACTGGAATCGTGAAAAATTTAATCAATCGTTTCGTACCGAAACGGCCGGAATGTATTTATAGTCACGGAGACCAAACATATACTGTACAAATGGAGGAGTTTTGGCCAGCATTTATTTTGCTCTGTTTCGGCTTTGCGATCGGGTGGTGGATTTTAGTTATCGAAATCATTTATTTCAAATATAATAAATATCTTAAAAAATTCCTGGGAAAACTTATATAGGTTAAAAGAGCCAAACTCTTCAATTGGGTCTTAACTGAAAATTTTCAAGTTAATCAAATAGATCTAGAAATCGGTGATTTAGGCTACGTTCCACTAAAGTGGTAGCAACGTTAGAAACCAGTTTAGAATCGTTCTTTCAGCTGTTTATTAGGACAACCACAGTTGTTGTGTTAAATGAAATAGTATCGATGACATTATTACTTGCATTTACGAACTATATATGAAACGGATATCCGGTAACTATCCGGTATCCGGCGGCGTAAATACTATCTGGTCAAATACCGGATAGCTACCAGTACCGCCTATCATGCCAAATGCTGGATATGAAAAAATATTTTTAGAAATGTGATTGCTCTATTTAGTTAGTATCACATAAGAAATACAATCAGTAATCATACAATAATTCTACAACTGAGAAAATAAATTAGCACTCATACTGCACTAGGGGCAAATTATAGTGAATGAATCAATGGCGGCTCGTCCATAGGCACTGCGGTACTGCAGCACCCCCAAATGAAAAAAAAAACTTCGCGGCACAACTAGTTATAATATGCAGGCTAAATTTCAAGTTTGGTGAAATTCGGATAAAGCTTTCGATACGATATGGCTGTCACACACAGACATGTTTCTAAAAACAGCTTTTTGGACTCAGGGGACCTCAAAACATGTATTTCCGGTGAAAGCTCGAACTCGAAAATTCGACCCGATTACAATACTTCATTTACTATCTAGATCATGGGTAGGCAACCAGGGGCCCGCGAGTTGTTTTGGTGCGTCCCGCAAGATATTCGGCAATTCAAATTTGCGAGTATATTTCTCTATGTAGGCCAGTCTTCATTTGCATGGAGGTCGTTAAATTGCGGAATTCCGAAGCAAAAATGGCGGGGATTGTACAATATGAGATTATTTTTGGGGTAGAATTAACAATGAATTTGGTGGTAATATTTTCATTGGTAGTTCGTACGTCGGTTTTTTAATGTTCACGATGCATAACCCACAAGGGTATTCCAGAGAGCACAACCGGGAGGTTGGGTGGTATGTTTCTAGTCAGCAGAAATGCTTACCATTAGATCCGCTATTGCCCAAGTGCGGCCCGCGCCAAACCCCACGTAAAATATTTGGCCCTTTAACAACCAAAGGTTGCCGATCCCTGATCTATATAGTAGTAAAAGAAAGTAAAAAAGTAGCGAAGAGGTGTTAAAGATGAACTTCTACTGGAGGACTCTTAAAACATTTTTAAATATTCCAATAAAATCTCTTGGCGTGCTCTTTCAGCTTCAAGCATCCCCAAGTAGTTTGTTTTAAATCTTGGGTCTTGGTAAGTTGCAATTAAGTAGTTTGAGACTTGACTTATGGAGTTAAAACGAGTTTCTAATTCAACTTTTAAGGATAGTCGGAGGCCGAATATCTAAAAGGTTGGCCGAATATCCGGTATCCGGCTAAACTACTACTCGTTTTATCTCTATTGCGAACACACAAACTCTTCTTAAGAAATGGTTCAGGATGATAAGCATCACTCAAACGCTTCAAAGTTAGTGGGTAAGAAATAGAAAAACTGTAGCAAGACGCGTAATCGTTGTAAATGTATAGTGGAACGAAGCCTTATTCTACGGTTATTAGTCGTAAAGCCATTTTTTTATTATTGGTCGAAACGTTCAAAAGCACCAAAATTCATAGCCTACTTTTAATATTACGTTAATCCAGCTTTCAGAGTCGGCTCTGTGCTTTTAATGAAGTTTTTAGAAAATTTCCCTATGTGCACAATGCATAAATAAGAGCTTAAAACAGCTACTTCTAGTCACAATTCCAAACTAGGTTAAAGTACTTCAAGCAAGCCTCAACCATAGCTAATAGAATTTTATAAATGTTACAACTTGAATTTCAAAATCGTACTGAATTTTTAATTCAGAACACTTCAGAAGCTATTATTTTGTTTTCAGAAGAAATAATTTGTTGCTTAGTCTCTCATTATATAAGTCCTTATAAAAATTGAAAAAAATAATTACAGGACCTTTGAAATTTCTTACAGCTTAATTTTTAAACAGTTAAATTAACATATAACATTCACTTACCGGTTTTTATAAGAAGAAAATCCACGATAAAACCAATAAAATCCGACATGCTCAGCATTTTCAAAGGACGCTATCTTTGCTTCATATTTACACTAACTAAATGTCAAAATATTCCGAATGTAATTGATTCAACACAATTAAGCACATTTTAGTTACACAATAATAAACTTGTATTCACTTAAATCAGCTTAAATCCAGGAAAATTCGGGATAAATCAGGATAGTCTCCACAAATGTCAAATGACTTAAAGAAACTGAGTTCAACTGTTTCAAGCGGCCATTGTTGATAATCGTCCAATCACAGACCAGGTGGAAATGCAAATGCGATTTTTAAATTTTTAGAAAAACTTAAGAAAATCTAATAAAAAACGCTGGAAAATTGATTATACCTAATATTCACAGGATTTAAAAACAATATCCCAGTGTTTAAAAAGGGTTTTGAATAATTTTTATCATTGATTTTAAGAACATTTTCATTCAGTCTTAAATGAAACAAATCTCCAGTAACCATCATATTTGTATACTTAAAAAAAATTGTACTACATAATTAAGTTATATTTAATGATAATTTTCATGTAAATTATTGAAAACATTAAAAAATAAAAAATAAAATGTTTTTTGCTTATATCTCAATAACCGTATGTTTTAGGAAAAATACGTAGTTATTAAAAACTAGCTGATACCCGCTCGCTTTGCTGAGAGTATCTAAATTTAATTAAGTGATTAATAGATTCCCTACCTTCATAGGAAAGTATAAAAATTAATCTTTTACATTTTTAGTGACAATTAATCAACTTTCTCGTCGACCAATACCTTAACGCCCCTAACAGACCTGTCTCTGTCCACAGTGTGTTGCGGTGTAAACTCAGTGTAAATACAAATTACAACAAATCACACTAGGTTTGATTTCACTGTATAATGTGTAATTTGTATTTACACTGATAGGTTTGGGAAAATGTAACTTTTGCATAAATTACTTTTTAAATTATTTTACACTGATATATTAACGGTAGAGACTTGAGGATTTCGTCCTGAGTGAATACCGATATCTTGAGATGGCACTGACGATACGAGCCATGCATAATAATATTAAGTGTCTTTCAGATTAAAATAAAACCGTATAAAACGATACAAATCATACGGAAGATGATAACTATATAACTATGATAACTCTTTTACTACTCTTACTCTTTCACTCTCTCGGTTACTCTCTGGCGGTTTATTTTTATCTGTTACAAACCTAGAATATAAGATAAGTAATAGTAAATTCTTTTACATTGCGCATGACTTGTATCGTACAATGTACGCTTTTATTTTCAACAAAAACAAGCCTAGTACCACTGCATTCCAAGTACGTTCATAGCGTAATATAAAATTAATCTATTTTGTCAGAAAAAAAATTATAGTTACTTTCAGACTTTAGATCCATAGAAAGTTCATCAATATTCGTAAAAATACTTTTCAAGAAAGAAATGTTAGCTTCTATACGATTTTTAGTAAAAAAGTACCTGTACTCCTTCCTTTAGGACTTGAAAATCTTTCATACCAAATGTCATTTAAAACCGTACAGCTATTTTAGGGGGCATTCATTAATTGCGCGAGGCGTTTTTTGCGATTTTTGAAATCCCATCCCCTCCCCTCTGGTAGGATGTCATGAGATTTGGCATAACCCTTTCCCCCAACCCGCAATCTAATGTGATATTTTTCAAAACAAAAAAGAGTAAGATTAGATGAGATTCGGCTCGACCCTATCGACCCTTGAATGCCTAACGTAATTAATGGATGTTCCCTTAAAAGAATAGATTAGTAGTTATCCTACAGGATCTTTAGCAAAACTTTATTAAAGTTCGTTCCGTTATTAATTCCTATTTATTTTTCAGTAAAAATTGTCAATTTTTTAATTTCAACTTTGTAGAGATTTCTTTCGTCTTTGTGTAAAATTGGTCAGGACTTCTTGAGGAAAATGCGTTAAAATTATATTATCAAATTTTACCGAAACTTTTCAAATGTACTGTTCCTGTAGGATATAATTGGTTTGCCATCCCATGAGAACCATGCATTATTCTAGCCTTAAAAGTAAGATATATCATTCTCCCCCAAACTACTACATTGCAAAAATCATATCAATCTTTAACTCTGTGATAAACAAAAAACAAATCTATCCCACGGGAATAGTACATCTCTCCTGAGTAAAAAGTAGATGAAATCTTCTTAAGAAAAATGAGTTAAGACTCTATTTCGTGGATTTCAATGAAATTGCTTTTAAATACGCGGTTCTTATAGAATACATACTTGTTTTTCTATCCCATGGGAACCGTTTATTATTCCAGTATGAGAAGTAACCTATATCATTTTCTGGCCCCTAAACTACCACATTACAAAAAAGGAAGTTAATCTTTTGCTCTGTAAAGAACAAAAAATATCTATCCCACGGGAACCGAACATTGTTTCTGGATATAAAGTATACTATATGTCACACCGAATTATAATCTATATCTATGCCAAATTTCATCCAGATCCATTCAGTACTTTTTGAGTGAAAGAGCAACAAACATCCTTACAAACTTTCACGTTTATAATATACTAGCTGATACCCGCTCGCTTCGCTGAGTGTATCTTAATTTAACTGATGGATTAAAAGATTCTCTGCGGTAATAGCGAAATATAAAAATTAATCTATTTTGAGAGAAAAAAACTTATAGATACTTTCAGACTTTAGATCCAAAGAAAGTTCATCAAAATTCGTACAACTACTTTTCAAGAAAGAGATGTTAGCTGTCTCACATCAGCTTCTATACGACTTTTAGTAAAAAACTACCTGTAGTCCTTCCTTTAGAACTAGAAAATCTTTCATACCAAATGTCATTTAAAACCCTACAGCTATTTTAGGGGCATCCATTAATTACGCGAGGCGTTTTTTGCGATTTTTGAAATCCCATCCCCTCCCCTCTGGTAAGATGTCATGAGATTTGGCATATATCTTTTCCCCAACCCGCAATCTAATGTGATATTTTTCAAAACATAAAAATATGTGATAATTGCGAGACCTTCCCTTTCCCCAAAGTAAGATTAGATGAGATACGGCTCGACCGCATCGGCCCCTAAACGCCTCACGTAATTAATGGATGTTCCTTTAAAATAATAGATTAGTAACTATTCTACAGGATCTTTAGCAAAACTTCAGTAAAATTCGTTCCGTTAAGTAATTGTTAATTTTTTGAAATTTTTAGTTTATTATTTTAATACGTTTATTTCTATATAATATCTTCGATAATGAACAATGAAAAAATTTTAATATTTCAAACGATTTTATTATTAATTTTATCGGGTGTTAAATTGAAATTCATATTTATTTTCCAGTAAAAGTTGTCAATTTTTTAATTTCAACTATGTAGAGATTTTTTTCGTTAACGTGTAAAATTGGAGAAAAATGCGTTAAAATTTATTTCACGTACTTTACCGAAACTTTTTAAATGTACTGTTCCTGTAGGATATAATTGGTTTGCCATTCCATGGGAACCATGCATTATTCTATCCTTAAAAGTAAGATATATCATTCTCCCCCAAACTATCTATCCCACGGGAATAGTACATCTCTCCTGAGTAAAAAGTAGAATAAATCTTCTCAAGGAAAATGAGTTAAGACTCTATTTCGTGGATTTTAATAAAGCTGCTTTTAAATACATGGTTCTTATAGAATACATACTTGTTTTGCTATCCCATGGGAACCGTTTATTATTCCGGTATGAGAAGTAATCTATATCATTTTCTGACCCTTAAAATACCACATTGCAAAAAAGTAAGTTAATCTTTTGCTCTGTAAAAAACAAAAAAATATCTATCCCACGGGAACTGTATATTTTTTCTGGATATAAAGTATACTATATGTTAAACTGGATTATAATAAATATCTATACCAAATTTCATCCAGATCCATTCAGTACTTTTTGAGTGAAAGAGCAACAAACATCCATTCTTACAAACTTTCACGTTTATAATATTAGTAAGAAGTAAGATGTATGCAAATAATTGTACACTATGTACATGCCAAGTGATTAAGGGACCGTTCATAGATTACGTAAGGCGTTTAGGGGAGGAGGTGGGTGTAGACTGAATATTATCAATTCTTAATGGGTGGGTAGAAAATCTGATTTTACGTATGATTTTAAATAGAAATTTTTAATAAAAATTTCGCGCTTTTTTAAGTAAACGATATTTTATTTTTTAAATATATTCATTGTTTACGAAAATTTCTTCTTAAGGGGAAGGGAGTTGTAGTCTTATGGTGTCTTACAATAGGGGAAAGAGGGTTAAACAAGCCTCAAAAATGTCTTGTGTAATTTATTAATGCAAAGCAGCCTTTAAATTTCTTAGATTTTTTAAAATTTCTCAGAAAATCTCAGCTGTTAAAAGACATAATTTTCGTTTTCTTTATTAGGAATAAGAAAAAAAAAAATAAGCACAACATAACAAAATAATTATACTCTTATTGATATTATTTATATTAAAATTAGAAAACAGTTAACATTTTATTTTTTTAAAAAATCATTCTAATTGATACATCGTTTTCAAATTATTGAGCAACGATACATCATCTGAGCTACACGACGACGTCTGTGCCATTTTCTGTTGAATTAAATTCAAAACAAAGCCCACCTCGTATATATCATTGCGATTTTTCATTATAATTTGAAAAATAGTATCCCCGTAGCTTTTGACTTGATCTGCCGTTAATGGTTGATCGGTTCCTTTCTTTATTTCTACAGCCAAATTTTTGAATAACTCTCTGGTTTGGTTGGTTCCAAATGTAGCTTTAAAATAGTGCATAAAAGCTTTCGTTACATGCTCAGGAACGAGTTTAGACGATTGTGACGATTTATCATTAACAAACTGATGTAAAACTTTATAGTTTTTTTCATTACTATTGTGCTTCAATCGAATCCACACTGAATTTATGTTTCTATACCACTTTTTCAATATTATACTGTTGTCCTTTTTAGCAAAATGGTATTGGACTTTCAAAACTAACGTTTTATAGAACAGTGGAATGAAGGGTAGTTCTGAAAATAGATAGTAGCGACAGAGCACAAGACAATGTTTCACTGACACGGGATTTTCTTTAATACAGAACTCATCGATAACACTTTGTCTTACTTTCACAATTTCTGCGTTATTCTCTTTTGAGGGTTTCGGTTTTAAGAATTGGATTATCGAGCGAAAGATTTTCTCTTTTTTGATTTTGCGTAGTTCTTTATTTCTAGGATCTCTAATGAAAACGTAAGCGGATTGCATGTGTTTCAAGTATACTTCCACCTTATGCTTCTTTTCGATATTATTGAGAAACTTTAAGTTGCCGCCAAATAACTTTGATGCGTCGTCATTAGAAATTCGTAACGCCATTATATTTTTATCTTGGTGGGTTGAATTCGATACCTTGTTATCCTGAATTACGACACCTGGATTAGTCTTTTCCAAATTATTTGATTTTTTCTGATTCTCGACTAATTTTGTCTGAATCTCGATTGGCTTTGTTTGAATCTCGGTTGGTTCTGTCTGAATTTCAGTTGATTTTGTCTGGCTCTCGGTTGATTTGATCTGAATCTCCCCCGATTGTATTTGATCCTCGACCTCGACTATTTCTTTTTCGACCACATTTGAACTATTTGCCAGATCGTCTTGACTTACAAAACTACGATTGGCCACGTCATATTCCATTTTATGAATGCACCACGTGTCTTGATCGTCATATTTTGGTCTTTTTCTGGGTGATGGAGTCTCAGGTTTATAGACGTCTTTGTACTGAATGATTGACATTGAGTTTTGAGTGAATTCAAAAGATTTTTGGCGTGGACAATTTTCGCTGAGATGACCACGAGTAGCACATCCGGAGCACCAAAGCTGATTTTTTTGGTTGCACTGGTTGTTCCGGGTTGTATAGGGACGCACTATTTTACCCGGTTGAGTCTGAAACAGAAAAAAAAATTTGGTTATGCAATGTTTTAGTGATGTCATATATGAGGAATAAAGAAATAAGGGGCCATCCATAAATTACGTCTCATGTTAAGGGGAGGGAGGGGTCGACGAAGTGTAATAAGGGGGTAGGAGGGGTCCTAAATTTCGTGACGTCACATTTAAAAATCTATTTTAATCTAAGTGTTAAGTTAAACATGAACTTTGAACTATTAATTATCTGTAGAAACATAAGGTTCAACTTGTTTTATCGGGCACTCGCTCTACTACACTAAGAAAAAAATTTTTCTTTTGACAACTGAATTTCATTCACGCCAACAAAATGATTTAAAAGCCCATTGCCAATCAAATATTTAATATTTCGAGTTAATTGTCCGAAGAGAATTTTTTCTCGGTGTAGTGTTACGCGCCGATACTAAGGAGGGGGGGGGGGTGCTCGCAAGTGTGACCAGTTGTGACAAGGACGGAGGAGGGGGTCAAAAATCATTAAATTCGTGTGACGTAATTTATGGATGGCTCCTAAGGTATAAACCAGTGGTTCCCAATGTTATCTGAGCTACGATCCATCTAATACAAGTATATAAACTTGGGACCCACCTCTAGGAAATTTAACTGTTACCAATTTGAGTAAAGAACTTTTCAAATAACAAATACAGTTTTAATACTCCTATTTTTTTATAAAGCAGGGCCCACTCAATATGACCCACCAGTGGGTCGCGACCCATAGTTTGGTAAACCCTGGTATAGACTATGGCGACTCTGAATAAATAGGGGATACAGTTTCAAAATTTGGTGTGATAGAGAAAACCCGATGCAAGAAATGTTCCTTAAGAAATATTAGATCTAAGAGTTGCCTACACATAGGCAACTGGCTTGACGTGAATGCACTTTTAGTTGCTAATACGTATTCCTTCATAAGGTTTTCTCTATATAATAATGTCGCTTGCTTTATTAATAGCATTAATAGTTAAGATGTTTTTTAATAATTTAACATAAACGATTTGATAAAAATAATTTTGTTTTATGTTATTTTATAATATAAATTTTTTATTACTTAGATTTTTATCTTATATATGGATTAAGATATTCACCAAATCAAGTATCTGGACGTTTTGTGTAATAAATCGCGCTTAAAATTTTAACTTTAGTCACGAAATAGATTACGAATTCAATTAATTATTTGACTTGATTTTATATTTTGTATTTGAATATTAAGATTTGACTTGTGTTTGATTTGAATTTAAGCCTTGTTCAAGTCTAGTAGTAAGCAGGTGATCATTAGATTGTGAAAACAAACGTTAATTATAAACCCATCCATAAATTACGTCACACGTTAAGGGGGCGGAAGGGGGTTGACGAAGTGTGACAAGGGACAAAATTTATTTTAATCTAATGTAAGTGTTACGTAAAACACGAACTTTCAACAATTAACGAAAAACTCAAAAACATTTGCAACACTATCTGTAGAAAGATAAGGTTCAAATTGTTTTGTCGGCTACTAGCTCTACTACACTAAGAAAAAAATGTTTTTCTGACAACTGAATTTCATTTACGCCAATAAAATGATATGAAAGCCCATTGCCAATAAAATATTTAATATTTAGATGTAATTGTCCGAAGAGAATTTTTCTCGGTGTAGTGTTACGCGCCGATACTATTCAATAATTATTTGTAAATGTTAAATTGTAAAAAATGTGACGTCACACTAAGGAGGGGAGGGGGTACTCGCAAGTGTGACCAGTTGTGACAAGGACGGTGGAGGGGGTATAAACGGGGGGACGTATTTTATGGATGGCTCCCAAAGTATAAACCAGTGGTTCCCAATGTTATCTGGGCTACGACCCATCTAATACAAGTATATAAACTTAGGACCCACCTCTAGGAAATTTAACCGTTACCAATTTGAATAAAGAACTTTTCAAATAACAAAAACAGTTTTAAAGTTTTAAGAGAGTCATCCCATGTGATGGGCCCAAAAAATCAATTTTTTTTTCATAAATTGCTTTCTTAACATGTCTATAATACGGCAGTAAAGTGAGTTTTGAAAAATCGAAGTCGTTTTAAAGATACAGCAGGCAGAAGCTGAATGCAGAAGAGCTGTTCAGAGTGCTGAATTGGCAGATGGGGTCCGGGGCAATTGACTTAAAACTTTAAACGCGTTTTTCTCAAAACCGTGTTGTCAAACTTTTCTCCATTGTATCTCAAAAACGGCTTGACCAAATGACTTGAAATTTATAGCGTACACTCAACACATGTAAACGCATAGAATAAACTATTATCAATCGAAAATTTTCAAAATTTTAATTTTTTTAAAGCAAAAAACAAAACAAAACAAAAACGCAAAATTCGCAACTTTTATTTCAAATGTCTACCAAAAGTCCAATTTTTTGTATATTCATTTGATGATAGTTCATTCCGTGCATTTAGGCTTACAGATTAAAACGCCATTGTTTTTTGTTTTATTTCGGATAAGCCAATCAGCCGGAATCGTGGAGGAAGTGAGAGCTCATTTTTTCGAGGTGGGGGTGCTCAGAACGCTGTAACTCATGTTCTACACAATATTTTTAGCTTACAATTTATATTTATACTGTCGAAATATATGTTAATAAATAATAATAAACTTAAAGCTCTATCTATTTACAGGTTAGAAAAAAAAATCCTTAAAAAAACCCTAAAAACCAGGCCGTCACATGGGATGACCCCCTTAACATAATTTACTTTGTTTAATTATATTTCACTTAAAGTTTTTAATTTTATAACGGTTTAAAGAAAAAATGCGCACTCTTACCCCACATGACTAATGTACTTTAAACATACTTACAAGCTGAGTTAAAATAAGACCAGTGTATTGGTTGTCTTTTGTTTAAATAGTGGTAAAGTAGAAACATATTTCCTCTTGTTTGTGAATTCGAAAATACTATAGATTTTCTTTTGTTTTTCTTACTAGTAAAGAGAGAAATAGATTTTCAGTTGTTTAACATAGTGATGCAGAGGAAAGAAGGGGTTCAAAGGTTTCTGGTAAAGTAGGTAAAAGATTTTCTGAAAGAAACTGATCTTCTGTTTTTAACCTTAGTGATTTAATAAAAAAAAAAATAAAAATTTGGCAAAGCTAGAAAAAGATTTTATGTTGTTTACATGGTAAAGTACACATGGTAAGTACAATGGTACAATGGTAAAATAGATTTTTTCCCAGTACGCCTATTAATGCAATTGTGATTTAAATGAAAAATGATTAATATCCGTTCCAATAGGATGTCATATTATACGATAAGGGTGGCTATTATTCGCCGATACTATTCAATAATTATTTGTAGATGTAAAATATGTGACTTCACAATAAGGAATAGGGGGGGGGGGACTCCTAAGTGTGACCAGCTGTGACAAGGACGGGGGAGGGGGTCAAAAATCATGAAATACGTGTGACGTAATTTATAGATGGCTCCTAAGGTATAAACCAGTGGTTCCCATATGTTATCTGAGCTACGACCCATCTAATACAAGTATATAAACTTGGGACCCACCTCTAGAAAATTTAACTGTTACCAATTTGAGTAAAAAACTTTTCAAATAACAAATACAGTTTTAATACTCCTATTTTTTTTATAAAGCAGGGCCCACTCAATATGACCCACCAGTGGGTCGCGACCCATAGTTTGGGAAACCCTGGTATAGACTATGGCGACTCTGAATAAATGGGGGATACAGTTTCAAAATTTGGTTCGACGAGGACTGTAAAAATGCTTTAAAGGCTAGAAGTAAAGCAAAGATAGAAAGGGACAAAAACATAACGGAAGAGACAAAGAAAAATTACGAAGAAAAAAATAAGGCAGTAAAACAAATTTGCAGACAAAAAAAAAGAGAAAAACTGCAAAACCAATTACAGTCAATTGAAGAACACTTCGTGAATAAGGAATTAAGGAACTTTTACCAAGACACAAAAAAAACCAAACAAACTGGAAAGACAAAAGCTATTTACTGTAGAGATAAGGATGGACTACTAATAGGGGAACTAAATGGAAAACTGAATAGATGGGCACAGTACTTCGAAGACTTATTGAACGAGGAAGAAGACGCCCCACAACAGCTTACTACGGAAGAAAACACAGAACAACCAAGAGTAGATCAACGAGAAATGGAAGAACCAACGATAGAAGAGATAGAAGAAGAAATAAAAAAACTCAAAAACAACAAAAATGCAGGAGAGAATGGCATACCGGCGGAAATTATTAAAGAAGGGGGACAAAAACTCCACGAAAGAGTGCATCATCTATTAAAAAAAATATGGCGAGAAGAGAAAATGCCGGAGGGATGGAATAGAGCCATTATATGCCCTATTTTTAAAAAAGGAGACAAAACGCTCTGCGAAAACTACAGAGAAATTGCGCTGTTGGACACAACGTACAAAATTTTAGCAAGTCTAATACGCAAAAGACTTAACAAGTACGAAAAAGAAATAATCGGAGAGTATCAAGGAGGTTTTAGAGGGGGAAGATCCACAATAGACCAAGTGTTCACGCTTAAAATGCTCCAAAATGAAAGCTATGAACAAGATCTGAGCCTACATATGCTCTTCATTGACTTCAAACAGGCGTATGACTCCATAGTGCGTAGAAAGCTGTATGAGGTGGTGGAGGAACTAAGAATACCCCAAAAGCTAATAAGTCTGATAAAAATGACACTGTCCAGTACGAACAATAGAATTGCGGTGGAAGGAAGCTATTCGAGACAATTTAACATCAAGAGAGGTCTAAGACAGGGAGATCCCCTGTTCACGGACCTTTTCAACCTGGTCCTGGAAATGATCATGAGGAAAAGCGGAATCCAGAGGACAGGACTGATCCGACATCAAAACAACCAAACTATAGCATATGCCGATGATGTAGTCTTTCTAACAAGGTCAAGGACAGAACTGCAAAGGGTATTCAGAGGATTCGAGATGGAAGCGCAAAAGTACGGCTTACGTATAAACAAAAAAAAACAAAGTATATGGAAATGGGAGTGGATGTGGCAAAAGAGAATGACTCCGTGGAGTTCCGAGCAGAAGGAAAAGCATACAAGGTCGAAAAAGTGAACAAATTCGAGTATCTGGGAGTGGTGGTCACAAATAGAGGAAGCGAAGACGAGGAGGTAGAGAAGAGGATTCTAAAGGCAAGCGGAGCAGTGGGGGCACTTACCACAGTACTGGGGTCAAAAAATTTATCAAGAGCGGCAAAAATAAGGCTATATGAGACCGTCATAAGACCAACAGTCCTGTATGCGTGCGAGACCTGGACTCTGAGAAAAGAAGATGAAGCTAAACTGGAGATATGGGAAAGAAAGGTGTTACGAAGGATTTTTGGAGGGGTGAAAATGACAGAGGAGTTGCGGCGCAGGCGGACAAACAGAGAGGTGATGGAGTTATACAATAGGCCCAAAATAACCCAAAAAATAAGAGCACAACGAGTTAGATGGCTGGGACATGTAATGCGGCTGCCAGAAAAAAGATGGGCAAAAAATGTACTGCTGGAGGGTGGAGGGGGGAAAAGAAGGAGAGGACGACCTAGGAAAAAGTGG
Organism: Sisyra nigra; assembly: GCA_958496155.1. Lineage (NCBI taxonomy): Eukaryota > Metazoa > Arthropoda > Insecta > Neuroptera > Sisyridae > Sisyra > Sisyra nigra. The sequence continues at coordinate 9,520,973 of OY292313.1, read as the reverse complement.
TTTGAAGCCGTGAAAGCTGACGTGGAGGAACTAGTAGGAAGCAGCTGGAGGGAAATGACAAAGGACAGGAAGAAATGGAAAGGACTCGTCAAGGAAATAGAAGCCAAAGGCCTACAAGGCCTATAGCGCTGCAATATATATATACATGGTAAAGTACACATGGTAAGTACAACGGTACAATGGTAAAATAGATTTTTTCCCAGTACGCCTATTAATGCAATTGTGATTTAAATGAAAAATGATTAATATCCGTTCCAATAGGATGTCATAATATACGATAAGGGTGGCTATTATTCGCCGATACTATTCAATAATTATTTGTAGATGTAAAATATGTGACTTCACAATAAGGAATAGGGGGGGGGACTCCTAAGTGTGACCAGCTGTGACAAGGACGGGGGAGGGGGTCAAAAATCATGAAATACGTGTGACGTAATTTATAGATGGCTCCTAAGGTATAAACCAGTGGTTCCCAATGTTATCTGAGCTACGACCCATCTAATACAAGTATATAAACTTGGGACCCACCTCTAGAAAATTTAACTGTTACCAATTTGAGTAAAAAAACTTTTCAAATAACAAATACAGTTTTAATACTCCTATTTTTTTATAAAGCAGGGCCCACTCAATATGACCCACCAGTGGGTCGCGACCCATAGTTTGGGAAACCCTGGTATAGACTATGGCGACTCTGAATAAATAGGGGATACAGTTTCAAAACTTGGTGTGATAGAGAAAACCCGATGCAAGAAATTTTAGATCTAAGAGTTCCCTGCACATAGGCAACTGGCTTGACGTGAATGCACTTTTAGTTGCTAATACGTATTCCTTCATAAGGTTTTCTCTATATAACAATGTCGCTTGCTTTATTAATAACATAAATAGTTAAGATGTTTTTTAATAATTTAAGATGAACGATTTAATTTTTTTTATTATTTAAATTTTTATCTAATATTGATTAACGTATTCACCAATCAGGCTTAAAATGTTAACTTTGCCACGAAATAGATTACGAATTCAATTAATTATCTGACTTGATTTTACATTTTGTTAATTGAAAATTAAAATTTGACTTGTGTTTGATTTGAATTGAAGCCTTGTTCAAGTCTAGTAGTAAGCAGGTGATCATTAGATTGTGAGAACGATCGTTAATTATAAACGAATTAGCCCAAACTTTTTAACGTTATTACCACGTTAGTGGAACATAGCCATAGAAATAGATTAAAAGTAAAAATATTTTATATACCGTAAGATGGTAACGTCTCCATAAATCAGGACAATCCCCTTGTACGTGTCCAGTTATTTTACAGATTGAACATTTTTTATTGCGCCATTGACGACAACGATCGCAACTATTACGATATTTACGTTCGTTTTTATTGAAACACTAAAAAAAAATCGCGTTTAATATAAGGATTTCAAAATTTTTATCTCTTACATTTAAGCAACAAGCCGAAGGACATCGATATTCGGAATGAGTCCTTTTTCCACACATGCCACATTTTTTAATTGGAACATCACAATTGATCTTAATATGTCCGAATTGACGACAGTTCAAACACCGGATTTTCCTTCCACTCTGATAGTTTGGATATTGATCATTGGGAGCAGACCATGCTTTAGGATGAACTAAAAAAAAAAAATTTAGGATAACATAAATTTAATTAAAGGACCGACAAATACTTACAAGGCATTTTAAATTGTTCAGAAACATGATCGAAATGTTCACCACCCCAAGACGTGTTATAAAAAACGTTTCTATCCGGTGTCCAGACATTATCAAATCTATTCTCGGGATCTTCCAGATTAATCAGAATCCCTTGATGAGTTCGTTTTCGGTTTTTTTCTCGGGGTTTAATATTTAATATCATATCAGGTGTTTCGATGTCAATATCTTCGAATTCATCCGATGAAACATCGACGTTATCCTCGTCAGAGCTTAAGTTGACCAACGAATTTTCATTTTCTTCATTGACGAGATCACTGACTTCCTGGGGTTTTTCCCGACTTAAATCTTCCTCCAGTTGAATGATAGAATCGGTCGATTCTGATATGATTTCTGGTTCTGGTTCGGGTTCGGTTTCTGCGTGGACTTCAACTTGAACTTCAATCACACCTTGGTCAGCTTCACCATGACCCTCTTCCATGGTCATCTTGGCTTTTTTTCTTTGACTCACCCCAGAACTTTCATCAGATTCCTCCGAACTCGAATCAGATTCATTCGACCCGATTATATTCTTAGTTTTAATCACATTAGAACTTGCAGTTTTCGAGTGAAATAACGAAGAGTTGGTAGCTGGAGTTTCGACTCCTGAACGATTCGGTGTGATCATACAAGCGAACTGATCTAAATCAAGCTCTTCGTATCGACGTTCCTGGTTTTCTGGAGTACTTAAACCTCTTGCCGACCTGGAGCTTTGCTCCAACATATCCGAAGCACAACTACTTTCAGTCTCATAAACATCAGTCATGAAGTAGGTCTTTGCGTTCGTTTTACGAGCCTCTACATGCCGATTTGGTGTACTAACGATTTCAGGACCTTTTGTCGAGTCCTGATCGACACATTCTAGTCCTTCATTGTGATAAATGAAATTATATTCTGTGTTGGCATCGGCGTCCATTGAATCGTTTTGCATGAAATCATCGGAACATCTCGATTCGGGCGATGAATTATTTCCTTCAGGGTTTTCATTGGTTTTCGATTGAGGTGGTCGAAAAATATTTTCGGATAGTACACTTGAGACGTCTGAGACCCCATCTGACGACTTATCCTGGTTCTCTGGTTCTTCCACAGTTGGATCGAGATGTTCCACATCGATTAGTCGGGTATCGGAAGTTTCTTCGTCCGAACTGATTTCGATTAGGGGTGGTTTTGGCAGTGGAATTTCAACGATTGATTCGTTCGAGTCGGAATCACTCAAAGTTATAGTTTCTATACAGTCCAATGATCCTTTTTTAATCCTTTTTGATTTTTTATCTTTTTTAATTTTCTTTCGTTTCAGACCCTTTTTCTTTTTGTTTCGAATTTTTGAATTGTTTGTTTCGTCTATGACAGGTTCTTGGATGATTGGAAATTCAGGGTTACTTTGATCTGTTGATTGATTCGAGGGTGAAACAGGAACTGGAATAGGAAGTGGAGAACTGGGAGGTAGCGAACTTGAAAGTTGGGAACTTGGAGTTGGAGAGCTGGACGTTGAGGATTCTGGTGGTTTGCTTAATTTCGGAACTAATTCGACTTTTTCTAAATTAGAAATATCAGGGGTTGTATCTATTGTGAAAAGGGAATCTATGTCGTTGAGAGCTAGGGGAGTAGAAGAGGGTGCGACTGGGTTTTGAGGTTCCTGAAAGGTCTCTTGCAGATTTGTCTCAACAATCGGTTCGTTTGTTTTTGCTAGTTCGAAGCTGCTATTTGGTTCGTTAGCGACGACTTGGTTCTCTTGATTTTGAATAACTGAATTTATTTTATTGAAATTTAAGATTTCTTGGATGTTCATCGATTGCATGCAGTAGTACTGGAATGATTTGGGTGGATTTTCCTCCCCTTGAAACGTACGATTTCTTGGACGTGTGTTGTTGTAGTTGATACGATTTGAGTCGCTCTGCTCCCGAGAAATTCCAGTTGTTGTATATCGTGGCTGGGAGTCTGGATTTTGTGGTCGTGCTTCTGTAGTCCCTGAACGAAAGTCTGGAACAGCTTGTGGGTCAGGACTTCGCGAAGGTAAATCTGAATTTTGATGATGCGAGTCTGAATTTCGGGGTTGTGAATCTAGACTTCGGGGTCGCGGTCCAAAACTTCGCGCTCGTGAGTCTGGATTTCGGGGTTGTAGATATGAATGTCGTGGTCGAGGGTCTGGATATCTTGGTCTGAGCCATGGCTGTCTGAATGTTTCGGGCATTGACGGCTGAACAATATGAGTATAATATCTTTCCCGAGTAGATCTAACGGGCGGAGGTCTCACGGACCTGTCCATGGGGTAATTTGTTGAAAAATTTGTGTATCTATTATAGGCCATGTTCTTGAAATTACCAAAGTTAGACTATAGTAAACATTAAAGATGCTTTTATACCTTTCTTTTTTATATTTAACATTTAAAATAAAAACCCAGTTAAAAGCGAATGTCAATCTTTTTAATTATTTTGGTAAAATTAACTGAATTAGTAAAATTATCACATGGACCAGATTGAAGCACATTTTTCATATAATTAACTATAATGAAATTAGCTACAAATTCGTATTTGTCAATTTTAAATTTAACTAACTTCATGCGTGTGGAATATATACAGGTAAACCTCCTATAACAAGGTATCTTATAACACGGTTTCGCTATAACACGATTCGTAAATTGCGGGAACCCTCCTACAATACAGCATCTTATAACACGGTTGTTCCTCTTATCGGGGCCTATCACCCGTAGGACATTGGGGTACGCCCAGTTAGTGGATTTGATCGAAATGGCATCTCTAGATGCAAATCAAATCGATTTTGAAGACACTAGCTCTGTTGAATATTGTGCAGTTAAGAATTTAACATTAAAAAAATACAAGAAGTCCTATGCTTAGCGGAATCAATTTCAAATCATTTTTTTTCTGTATGCAGATCCTTCCACGGAAAGAAGTCGAAAATTCAAAAAGTAGCTGTAAAACTGTTTAGCTCCATACCGCAAAATTTACAATGACCTAGTAAGAACCAGCTAGCAAAGTTCGATTACAGATTTTTTAAGAGGGGAAAACATACAAATTTTTAATTAGAGAAAAAAGTACTGAAAGTGAAGGCCATATCGTTCCACCGAAAAACTTTCTCGGATGATTATACTGAGCAGTGACAGCGAATAAATTCATTAAATTATGGTTGCGTTAGATTAAATTTTTTTTTAACTTCGTGTTGTACATACATTTTTGTTTTTAATTAAAAATAATTATTGTGTGATCTTACGAAACCACGATGCAAGTGAAACTTTTTTTCGGATTTGAGGCACTTAAGTAACTGAAAATTTTCGAAAAATTAATCGATTTAGGGTATAAAAATAGAATAGAAAGAAAGGGATGTGGCACGAATTTGCTGTCTGACTTGACGCGCGCCGTTGCAACTAATTTTGAATTTCTATTATTGATGTTAATACTTGAATGTTATTTTCATTATTGAATTTGTTGATTATTGTTAAATCGATCATCTGCCTGTTGTTATCTATTGTAACATCACCATCGGATATTTTTGCACTATTCTCACTAGCTGTATCTTTGTCTATCATGATAAGTGAGCAACAACATTTTTATCAATACACTGATCAAAACTCAAATACCAATCCAAATATGATTGACAATTAATGACAACTTATAATATACTAAAACGTTGTCATGGAGAGGAAAATAGCTCATTACATTCAGTAATAACTCGCGCAAGAGCCCTGGTAAAACGACATGGTATATAGGTAACAATGTGTATACGAGTTCTGCCGAACACTTGCCGATTCCCTGCCGAGAATCGTAACACACATTTAGCGACATGCTAAAGACAGGCCAAAAAATTTCAGACGATGTATAAAAAGTTTCACTTTAAAAATATTTTTTTAATAAGTTTTTGGGACGTAACCCCCCTTTTTATACAAGCTCTGGGTTTCATGCAACACAGTTTCACATAACACGGCATTTTCTAGGAACCTAACTACCGTGTTATAGGAGGGTTATCTGTATATAGAAAATAGCGAAAATAGGTAAAAATTGGAGAAAATCTCATTCAAGCTCTTGTATATTATTATATCAATTTTTGGAAACTTAATTTTGATCTGTTAAAACTGATTTTACTAAACATAATTAAAAGGCAAACTTGCATTGGGGAAATGGGCTTTACTTGGTATCTTTCATCTTACTCTTACTAATATGATTTACCTATGCTCTCTTTTCTTTTTTCATAGCTCACTTGACATTTCGTCTAATCCGAACTCAGTGGATGACAACTAGCGGAGACGCTAGCTGCATCTGACAGATTCAAACTGGAAAAACATAAACAGTAATGTCGCAGACAAATCGAAAGAAACACCAGGTAAAGTCGAAAAATTCGTTTCACTTGAAAGACTCATTCAGTTTTTATAGGTGTCATTTGTGATACGAGATGCCGAAGAACGGCGGCACCGCTCCGGGATTAGTTCCTTACAAATCGATCCCGCCTCGGACCGGTTATATACAGCGGGTCGTGACAGTATCATCCGAGTCTGGAACAATGATAAGTATCTACACAGCATGGAACACCACACTGATTGGGTTAACGATATTGTTGTATGTTGCGGTGGAAAAAATTGTAACGCTATCCAAATGTAAATTCAAATCAAGTGTTGATTGACTCGATTTTTTTTTTTTAGTGATATCAGCCAGTTCGGATACCACTGTTAAAGTGTGGAACGCGACTAGAGGGTTTTGTATGTCTACCCTTCGAACCCACAAGGATTATGTGAAAGCATTGGCCTATGCCAAGGAAAAGGAGCATGTGGCCTCGGCTGGATTTGATACGGCGATTTATCTCTGGGACATCAACACATTGACAGCCCTCACGGCAAATAATAACACAGTCACAAGTATGTCTAAAGGAGGGTTTAACAAGGAGTTATATCTCTGTCTGGTAAAAAATATGCCGATTCTTAATAGGGGAAATACTGTTAGATGTTCTATACAGGGGTCTAGCAGTCAATATCTTACTTCTTAGTTATATTATAAACGTTGAAGTTTGTAAGCATGGATGTTTGTTGCTCTTTCACTCAAAAAGTACTGAATGAATCTGGATAAAATTTGGCATAGATATAGATTATGATCCGGTTTAACATATTAACATAACAACTTAATATACAGAAAAAATGTACGGTTCCCGTGGGATAAATATTTTTTTGTTTTTTACAGAGCAAAAGATTAACTTTCTTTTTTGTAATGTGGTAGTTAAAGGTCTAGAAAATGATATAGATTACTTCTCATACCGGAATAATAAACGGTTCCCATGGGATAGCAAAACAAGTATGTATTCTATAAGAACCATGTATTTAAAAGCAGCTTTATTAAAATCCACGAAATAGAGTCTTAACTCATTTTCCTTGAGAAGATTTAGTCTACTTTTTACTCAGGAAAGATGTACTATTCCCGTGGGATAGATATGTTTTTTTGTTTACCACATAGTTAAAAATTGATATAATTTTTGCAATGTGGTAGTTTGGGGGAGAATGATAAAGCTTACTTTTAAGGCTAGAATAATGCATAGTTCCCATTAGGGATGTGAGGGTAATGGAAAAAAATCGTTTTATGCGAAAAATTGATTTTTTCTATTATTTAAAATTCTACTTCTACTTCTTTTCATATTCCAATAATGATGAAACCTAAGAGATTCATACTAACAATTTATCAGATTAAAAATCAAATAAAATGATATGAATACAAAAATAACCAATTCAAAATTAAAAATTAAAGCGAATCTTCCATTAAACTTTCAAGGTAATTTTTATTGATACACAATTTCAGTACCATTAAACGTTTTATTATAATAAAAATGAAATGATGAGCATTCTAAAAAAATTACAACCTTATTGCCTCAAAAACTATTTTCGATTTCAATCTTTTAATAATGAATTTTAAATTTAACAATCAAATATTTCAATGAATGTCTATTATATTTAAATGACAAGAATGAAAATAACCGTTACAGCTAGTTTACATTTAAGTTTTCGCTGTTTATGAAAATCGATTTAAACGCATAATTTATATAATCGATTATTTAAAAATGTATTAATATTACTATGAAAATCGATTATTAGAAAATAATAATCGATTTTAAAAAACATCGATTATTTTTTAACATCCCTAGTTCCCATGGGATGGCAAAACAATTATATCTTACAGGAACCGTACGTTTAAAAAGTTTCGGTAAAGTTCGTGAAATAGAATTTTTACGCATTTTCTTCCACTTTTACACAATAACGAAAGAAATCTCTACAACGTGGAAATTAAAAAATTGACAATTTTTACTGGAAATTAAATATGAATTTCAATTTAACATCCGATAAAATTAATAATAAAATCGTTTAAAATATTTAAATTTTTTCATTGTTCATTGTCGAAGATATTAATTAGAAATAAACGTATTAAAATAATAAACTAAAAATTTCAAAGAATTAACAATTACTTAATGGAACGAATTTTAACGAAGTTTTGCTAAAGATCCTGTAGGATAGTTACTAATCTATTCTTTTAAAGGAACATCCATTAATTACGTGAGGTGTTCAGGGGCCGATGGGGTCGAGCCGAATCTCATTTAATCTTACTTTGGAGAAAGGGAACGTCTCGCAAATATTACGTTTTTTTGTTTTGAAAAATATCACATTTGATTGTGGGTTGGGGGAATGATATATGCCAAATCTCATGACATCTTACCAGAGGGGAGGGGATGGGATTTCAAAAATCGCAAAAAATGCCTCACGCAATTAATGGATGCCCCCAAAAATAGCTGTAGGGTTTTAAATGACATTTGGTTTGAATGATTTTCAAGTCCTAAAGGAAGGAATACAGGTAGTTTTTTACTAAAAATCGTATAGAAGCTGATGTGAAACAGCTAACATCTCTTTTTTGAAAAGTAGTTTTACGAATTTTGATGAACTTTCTTCGGATCTAAAGTCTGAAAGTATCTATCATTTTTTTCTGTCAAAATAGTTTAATTTTTTTATTTCGCTTTTAATCAATCAGTTAAATTTAGATACACTCAGCGAAGCGAGCGGGTATCAGCTAGTTTATCATATTTTCTTATTTATTTTAAGGAGAAAATCAAACTACCAACATTATCTTGGTTGGTGCCAATGTCAACTAGCACCAGCATAATTAAAATGATTCTGATTGGTTTCTTATTTGAATATCTTAGATTTTAATAGTACCAAAATAGTAAAAGCTTTTGTAGACATTTCTTAAAGTTCCTCCTGTCTTCAAAATCTTACGGTGACTCTTTCTAAAACTGTTCTTTTTCTATCTACTTTCCAGATCTTAAATTTGGGACCATTAATCAAGTATTACGTAAACACCGAAGGGGGGGGGGTCTTTTCTATGCTTTTTTTGGTGACATAGGGGCCGGGGGGGTTTAGATGGTGATTACGTCAGCAATGTATATTTATTAGGGGCCATCCATAAACTACGTCACACGTTAAGGGAGAGGGAGGGGGTCGATGAAGTGTGACAAGAGGGTGGGAGGGGTCCTAAATTTCGTGACGTCACATTTCAAAATCTATTTTAATCGAAATGTTTGACCGAAATTTTCTTCAGACAACTGAATTTCATTTACGCCAACAAAATGATTTAATAACCCATTGCCAATCAAATATTTCATATTTAGTGGTAGTATATATTTATATATTTATAGTATATATTTAGGTGTAGTGTTATGCGCCGATACTATTGCCCTTTGATAAATGCCGAGCTAAATGCACTGTCCCTTATAAAATTTTAAAATATGTGACGTCACACTAAAGAGGGGTGTGTCTCTTAAATGTGACCAACTGTGACAAGGACGAGGGGGGGGGGGGGTTAAAAACCACGAAACTCGTGTGACGTAATTTATGGATGGATTTATAGGTGGGCCCTTATTTGTTTTTTTTTTTGCAAAATTTAGTAGATTCTAACTTCAAACAAATATGGTTATCCTAATTGTCTATACTTGATAGCGAAGAACAAATCCAAGGATTCTACAAAACAATTGATATTGCTTAGATACTCGTTCTCGAACAGTAAACAACCAATGTCATCGAGAACTTGGAGTCATGGATTCAAGTTTCATGGACTGAGGACAAATAATTTTAATTTACTAAATTTCAAATAAAACAACAAAAATCGTTTATAAATTAAAATATTTTTAAAATATGTTTACGTAAGCATAGGGCGTGCTGATAGAGTTTTGCTGTCAACGGGGAGGGAGGGGTTAAAATTAACTAAAATTATGCTTACGTAATACTTGAACGGCCCCTTATCTCTATATATAAAAGAGTTAACTAATTGGTTGAGTCATTACTACACTGAAGGCCACACCATTAAAGATTAAAACCAAAATTTAGGAAAGTTATATTCTTGAGTGGATTGTAGCCCCCACAAAAATCCCGAGTTTTCAAAATACTACCCCTAAGTAGTTCAAAATAGGGGATGAAAGTTTTACATTTCTTAAATCTTTCCTCTAAAGTCTAAACTATTAATTTTCTCAATTTTTTTTCTTGCAATTATCAATTTACTAATAACGTTGAAAAACATCTAAATTATTGTCCGAAGTCATGGGTTACCACAGTTCTTTCATAAGAGATATACGTCCTTAAATAACGACCTTCGTTTAATATATTATCTAAAGAATGAGCTATAAAATATTAATTGGTATGTTTAGCATCAAGTCTAATTGGAAACAAAGAAGCCATATACAGTCTCGCAATGGACCCACGAGGCACCGTCATTGTAAGCGGGTCAACCGAAAAAGTTCTTCGTTGCTGGGACCCAAGAAAAGTTCAAAAGAAAACTAAACTAAAAGGTCATGCCGACAATGTAAAAGCATTGCAAGTCTCAAACGATGGCAAACAAATCTTGTCGGGTAGTTCCGATGGAACGATCAAACTTTGGTGTTTGGGAGAACAAAGGTACAAAATAGAAAGGGTCTTTCAAGGGTTTGAAATTTGTTAGGTTTTAATAGCAATTTTGTTAATGCTCTTGCAAATTGTTCACTCAAATAGATTATGATATGGATCATTTACAAATCAAGTTTTATTTTCAAAATCAGAAATACAACCCGGCAAATTAAAGCGCCCTTATTGAAAGACTCTTTACAATAATTTATTGTAAAACATATTTTTAGATGTATTCAAACGTATCGAATACACGATGGAGCCGTGTGGGCGCTATTGGCTAATGATACATTCACACAAGTGATATCTGGAGGACGGGATCGTCAAGTATTCCTTACCGATTTAAGAAATAGCAAAAATAGCACCTTGATCTGTCTGGAAAAGGCTCCGATCTTGAAAGTTTGTTACACATCCGACCAACAAGGACTATGGGTATGAACACATTTGCTCGACTATCAGTTCAAATCTTCAAGTCAATATGATTAATTTATTTAAATTAAAAAAAAAACAGTACCATTAAAATTATTGCTGTTTACACAATTCACTGAGATCATTCCGATTAGGAATGTTTGTTTGTGTAGGCACATTTGTTACATTTTCGTACAACGGATTGCCTATACGTTAGCATTGTTACATAATTTAACAGAGATTAAAATGAGAAATCAAGTTTCTGTTGCATATAAAACATAAAATTTACAAGTCCACTTAGTGGCGCAGTAGTTAGATTTGATAGATGTCTGCTCCATGCGTCAGTCGCTCTAGGTTCAATTCCCGTTGAATTGTAAATTATGAGCTCAAATTGTTAGGTGGTAGATTGCAGTATGTACATAATTGCGACATAATACGCATTGCTAGTACTAATTATTTTAATCCTGCAAAGTTTGGGAAATTTAGCAGTCTAAATCGAGTGTTTAATTTCCTTTCCGGGTGCAGTACTTAACAGTCATGATAATAGTGCGTTAATGCGTTAACAATAAAGAAATTTTATAATTTTAATGATTCATAGTTTTCATATTTTTAAATTTTTATATTTTTATTTTCCTTGTTAATTTATTTTTGGGTATGATTTAATAGAGTATTGATTTTTTCTTCTCGATAACTAAACATAAACTTTACCAAAATGTTCTTAATTCAAGTATAAACTGAAATGAAGACTGGACATCTATAACGGGCTAAGTGCCAAAAACAAAGAATTTAATTAGACCTGAAAAACAACATGATCATTAATAGTAACTATTAATGTACAGTGGTACCTTGACATACGAGTTTAATTCTTTTCGCAACATTGCTTGTATCTTGAATTACTCGTATCTCGAAGCAAATGAATGTTCCGGAAATGAGTTAGGCAAGTGTCATTAAAAAGATCAGATGCACGACCTGTTGCAACTTTTTCTGGGTGTTTATGCTGCTAAACTAAACTCGTATCTCAAAGCAAAAAATCACTCGCTCACCGGCTCGTATCTCGAAAAACTCGTATGTCGAGGTACCACTGTATTTAGACCAGAGCTAAGGCCTTTGAAAATGGTTAAAAGTGAAAAAAAAATTAAAGTAGGATAAAACCCATTATAAAAGAAAGAGAATATAACAAAAATAAATTACGGTCGATCTGAGGTGGGGAAGTGGAAAAGGGGAGTGTTTTTAAGGGTAAAAACGGTTTATCTCAATTTCCGACCAAACTACAAGTCCTATGGAAAAAAGTAAAATGGCAAAATTATAGATAATAAGAAGATCTACAACTTTTGTGCCGACACTTTTTTCACATAACCTCAAAATTTATGTGAAAAATTCATATTACCAAGTTTTTGGTTTTTAATTTTTATCTAAAAAAAATTTTTTTTTACGAAATTTGGTGAAAATTTACCTTTTTATGTCCCAAATACACTGTAATTTTTTTGATTTAAAATATTTATTTTTTCACCTTATTTTTACTTAATATTGAAAAGGAACCCTAATTTTCAATCGAAAATTATCACGTCCAAATATCCACTTTTTTAAAAAAATCGCTGATCTTTTTGTTTGTTGAAATCTTTACTTTCTGATGGTGCAAAAATGGTCTAATTTAGTTAATGTATGTATTAGGTTGTTGGCAATGGCACTTAGCTTGCTTTTACGGGTTTAACTCATTTTTGGCACTTAGCCCGTTATTGATGTCCAATCTTTAAATGTTCGTTTAAAAATTCTCATTAAATTGATTTTCTATCTTGCAAAAACAGTAGAAATCGTTTATAACGAACTTCAGGGGGCCCATCAAATTTCGTTCGTTATAAGCGATATTCACTATAACCGATATGTATCGCTTAAAGTGAACAATTCGTTATAACTGAACATAACGTCCAATGTATGTTAATTATTATTATTTGGACATTTGAAAATGTTCATTATTGTTTTTTGAAAGTTTTTAATTTTTTTTACAGTATAAATTGTTTATAACGACACCGGATATAATGAACAATCGGTTGTAACGTACAAAACCTTCGGGTCCCGTGATATGTCTTAGATAAAATACATAGCATAATACATATCGGATATAGTGAATATCGCTCATAACGAACGAAATTTGACGGTCTCCTGAAGTTCGTTATAAACGATTTATACTGTACTATAAATTTGTACTTTATTAACGGTTTCTTATGTATTTTTTTTAAGACATTTCACGGGACCCGAAGGTTTTGTACGTTACAACCGGTTGTTCATTAAATCCGGTGTCGTTATAAACGATTTATACTGTAGTTCAAATTCAGAAATTTCGATGCTCAAACGAACCTCATTTTTTTTGTAGGTAGCGACCTCGTCGTCCGATTTAAATTGTTATAAAATCCCGAAATTGACGCTAATGTCCTCAAATGATTACTATGAAGGTGACCCTCAAACTCCTGAAGTGCTTCCGCAACCCATTCTACACATTCCCGGCGCGCCTCATTTAACCCGATTTCAAGTATTAAGCGACAAACGCCACATTTTAACGAAAGACAGCGAAAATAATGTGGCTTTATACGATGTATTAAAGGCTATTAAAGTCCAAGATTTAGGCCAGGTTGACTATGAGCAAGAAATCAAAAATCGCTCGAAAATGATTTACGTTCCAAACTGGTTTAATGCTGACCTTAAAACTGGGGTATCCATTTTTTATTTGTTATAAAATAGATTTTTTTTTAAATTGAATGGTTTTAGATGTTAACGATAAATCTTGGTCAGGATGAGACGGATTGCTTCTGTGCGTGGGTAAGTCCCAAAGACGCAGGGTTGGACAATATCGATCCGAATCAAAAAGTTAATTATGGAAGGTTAATGCGAGAAGCTCTACTGCAAGGGTGGCAAAATTTCGAACCTGATCCTGAATCGTTGGGAAATGTAATCAGTGTACCCCCTCATACACCCGTTGTTATAAGGTCTGATCAATATATTGTAGCACAATTTTTAGCACAAAATTCCTAGTTCTTATTTAAAATAAATTCTAATATTAATTAGGTTTACAATTTTACACCACCACTGCCATTACATTTAGATATTAATATAAACAATCCTTTTTATCACCAATCCAAGATTTGATAGCACAACAATAACTTAATTAACAACGCGAGAAAGGATTCGAACTTTCTTATCGTCTGCTGGGCCCGAACTTAGTTGCTCATTTCATTCTTGGTAATCCTTGAGATTTCCGTTAAAAAAAATTTCTTGGCTTTCTAGAATTCCCTGATCGCTGGACGCCATAACCATACCTAAATTCATTTGTTTTCCTTGAGATAAATTTTTTTTTAGTGAGGTCCTCGGACGTACCTTCTATCGAGTACTAGTCAATGGTATGTCGGGTGAATCCGAAAGTATATTATTAAAGGAAATGACTCCAGCGTGGCTCGCTGCGAAAGAAGACCTGAGTGACCCGCAAAGGTTCCAGAAAATCCCGTTTTTCTTATTTAGGTATTCGGGACCGGGAAACAATACGTTAAAGCAAGAACAAGGTGCTAAAAAGGTACACTTTCCACAGATAATCGTTATCCAGATGATAATTTCTACTTTTTTAAGGATCGTCTAGCGGCGAATGATTTTATTCAGTGTCGAAAAGTGGCAGAGCATGTGGTTGAAAAAATTTTGGGTGAAAGTGGTTCGGGGTCTCCGACTGGGGGTGAATCGGATGCAGCACCTACTGCCAATAACAATTCGAGCAATTCAAACGTGCAAGTTGAATTGCTATGCAATGATCAAGTACATAAATTAAAACATTTCAATCGCAATAAAATTTATTCATTGATTTATTCTTTTAGGTGCTGGACCCGTCAATGGATCTACGAACCGTTAAGCATTTTATTTGGAAATCTACGGCTGATCTCACATTATACTATCGGATAAAACATTAATGTGATGGTTTTTAAATTTTTATTTTAAAAATGTAATGTTATTTAAGATAGTTTTGATAATAATTAAGTTTCATATTTTAAAAAGTTTTATGAAAATTACTTTACTAATAATATTTAAATCTATTAAAAATTACTTTTACTTAAATTTTAAAAATCTTATATTTGAAATGGAGTGAAAAATTTTTTTTTATATTGCCTATTCAACGATCTAATTTATCATTTTATAAATTCACCAGATATAAACCAGTCCTTTCCCAACCAACCATACACGTCTCAGGTTAAGAGGTTCGACAACTAGGACGTCATCTGCATCAATAGACTCAGTTAAGGAGAGTAAAATTGCAGAAGAAATACTCAAAGATGATTAAAAGACGTTGAAAATAGTTTTACGCTGACTATTAATCACCAATCGGCTATAAAAGAATAAAGATAAAGTCTACAAAAAGTTGGATCTTCGTCACATGAAACTGCCATTGATACACATACTCACCGCTAATTGCCTATACCTCAAACTATCCATATAAGGTTTGTTTCTTTCTCTCTGTTTCATTAGAGGCATGGGTTGTCCTTTCTTAACTTATGTAACACATTTAAAAGGATCTTCTACTCCCCCCTCTCAATAGACCATAGCAAAATATTAACCCCTCAATTCACTTCCAATATTTTATGTAATAGTTTTTTACAATAAGTATTATGGTACAAATTTTAGCTAATTTTTGGTTTACTCGAGGCTTACACATTTTGTTCCTTAAAGTCCTGTTATATTATTATTCAATAATTTCAATGGAAATAAATCATATAAAGTACCTAAGCGATACAAAAACGGTTCTGTTAAATTAAAATACAAACAAAAATTATAGCATTAAAAAGAATCTTTAAATTATCTATACATATAATAAAATTGTAGAAGATTTTTGTCTGTCTGTCTGTTGAGCGGCTTTCGCGCAAAAACTACTGAACGGATTTATAGTTATTAGTCCTCGGTAACATATAGGCTATCATGTGTACATAATATAGTAAAGAAAAGTCGGGAAATTCAAATATTTGTAATGTGATGTCATAACAAACATATTTTTGTGCACTTACATTGCAAACGCTGGCTGAACCTTACGAGATAACTGAAACTAATATTCGGCGAAATTGTATATCTTTAAAACGCTGATAGAAAAGTCCGCGAGGGGATATGTCTATCCCCTAAGGATAACCCACAGGACCCATTTTTATCTTTTACAAATGAAAAAAAAAAATATTGGTTATTTACCAAGCTATTTTAAACAATACAGTATTATTCCTTATTCAATTAAATGCATTAGATACGCTATGAATTTCAAGTAGATTAAAATTGTCCTTAACAACATATCATTAAAATGAATATCTTAAAAGATATCACAGATTTTAAAAGAAGAAAAGTGTTGGCATAGCGGCTGGCTATCGTACGACGTACGCAATGCCTGTTTTATTGCTATCTTCTTCTATATTATATAAACATGTTATGTTGGTCCTTCTTCTGTACCAATTGAGCTCACATTTTGATACAATATACAATCGGGCTCCGGAGTAGTTTTATGGGATGAAAGTTTCCATTATTCAATCAGTATAATTTAGATACGCTCAGCGAAGCGGGCGGGGACCAGCTTATATATATGTGTAGAAGATTTTTGTCTTTTTGTTTGTTGTTCCTCTTTCATGCAAAAACTACTGAACGGATTTTGATGAAACTTTTTTGTTATATAGCAATTAGTCCTTGGTAACATAATGGCTATAATTAATTAGAGAAAAGTCGGGAAATTCAAAGATTTCTAATGTGATGTCATAATAAACATATTTTTGTGCACTTACATTGCAAACGCTGGCTAAACCTTACAAGATAGACCAAACTTATATGCGGCGAAATTTGGTATCTTAAAAAGGTTGATAAAAAAGTCCGCGACGGTATATGTCTATCTCCTAAGGATAACCCACAGGAACCATTTTTATCTTTTACAAATGACAAAAAAATTATGTTGCCATAGCGGCTGGCTATTGCACGACGTACGTATTGCCTGTTTTATTGGTATCTTCTTCTATATTATATAAAAATGTTATGTTAGTCTTTATTCTGTACCAATGGAGCTCAAATCTCGATACAATATACAATCGGACTCCAGAATGGTTTTATTTATATTTCGCGTCAGTAATATTTATAGTGAAAAACACGTGAATTATGAAAACATAACAATTGTATCCTACAGGAACAGTGTATTTAAAAAAAGTTTTGTTAACGTTCGAGAAATAGCATTTTAACGCATTTTCTTCAAGAAGGCCTGACCAATTTTACACAGTAGCGAAAGAAATTCTCTACAAAGTTTAAATTAAACAATTGACAAAATTTTACGAAACAATAAATAAGAATTTCAATTTAACACCCGACAAAATTAATAATGAAATTTTTTTAATTTTTCATTTTCTGTATTGTTCATTGTCGAAGAAATTAATTAGAAATAGGTAAACGTATTTAAATAATATATTAAATTTTTAAATAATTAACAATTACTGAAAGGCACGAATTTTAATGAAGTTTTGTTAAAGATACCTCTGATCTTAACATATTATTGAATATCATTTATTCTAAAAAAAGGGCAGTTCCTGTAGGATAGCTCCTAATCTTTGCTACTAAAATAGCTGAACTGTTTTCAATGACATTTGGTATGAAAGATTTTTAAATTTTCTTAAAGGAATTTTTTATAATTACAGTTTTTAATTTTAAGGATTTTGATGAACTTACTTAGGATCTAAAGTCTGGAAATATCTATCATCTTTTTCTGTCAAAATATTATAGATTAATTTTTATAATTCGCTATGAAGGTAGAGAATCTATTAATCAATCAATTAAATTTAAATTCTCTCAGCAAAGCGAGCGGATATCAGCTAGTATAATATAAAAATAACATTGAAGCAAAAGCCAATGATCGCAAGCCATTTACTTTCTATTTACTACACTGTTCTTCCAATATTTAACCTTTTCAAATGAAACCAGGAAAAAGTCTAAAAAGGATTGAATAAATAAAACAAGATTAAAGATAAAATATTTTAATAAAATATACTGTTCAACAGTAAATGAAAAGCACATTTGATTTGTGCAAAAAACAGCCTGGACATTTTGGTAAAACAAGGGTGTTTAACTATGTATATATATTATAAATTAACAAAGTAAACCAATTTAAAGAAAGAAAGAAAGAAAATATGAAAGATCATATTGTTTTAAATTTCACTTAAAAGTACATTATGTATTATAATAGAGTATAGACGAATAAATACTTGAAATAAGAAATGTAAGTACACTTTTGCATATTAGTTGAACACCCCCTTACAAACATTATTTCACAAAAATAAAAAGCATTATAATTGTCTGTGATCTATGTATAATTCGAATGATTGTTGTAATAATTAGTAAATTGTACATAGAAACTAAATCGATCACAATTCAACTGGCAAATTAGAAACTATTTTTATTTTATTTTTTTTTAATATAAAGAGGCTCGCTTCATTCTTTTCCTATTGTTTTCTATTTGATGAAATAAATCAAATTGTTTCATACTACGAAGATTTGCGCTATTTTTATTAGTCTCTTTTCTATATACATTGCATTTGGGACTAGCAATCAATGCTAGTATACTTGAATAATTGACTCGCGCCCTTTACCAACTCCAATCCATTTCACTGAAAAGTAAAAGAAAGAAAATTGTTAAATTATTTAAAAAATTGTTTGTAGAGCTGTAAAAATGACGAAAATGTACCCTTATGCATCCTTTACTACGTAAAGTAGCCAGTACTTATTACTGGTAACAAATGCATACAAGTCATAAGTCTCTAATACAGTTATTATATTGTTACACTTTGATCAAGTTAAGTTAAGGGGCTATCCATAAATTACGTCACACGAATTTCATTATTTGACCCCCCCCCCATACACCGTCCTTGTCACAGCTGGTCACATTTGTAAGACCCACCCCTCCTTAGTGTGACGTCACATATTTTACAAATTTACATCTACAAATAGGTAATAATTGAATTAAAGTAGCAGTTCCAAAAGTTATTTTCTTTCAAATTAAATAATTTTTTAAATAAAATTAACATTTCAAGAAAATAAGGAAAAAACGATTACCGTATTTGCCGGACAATAAGACGCACCGGAAAAAAAAATTTTGAAAAGTTTTAAATTTTGAGAGTAAACAAGTTCGTCTTATGGTCCGGCAAATACTGTAATTATATTAAATAAAGATCAAACTTAATCATCTAAAGTCCATGGATTTTGAACCCCCTCCTTTCAATATGTCAATATCTAAATCCATATATTAGATAAAAATCTAACTAATAAAAAATGTATATTATAAAATAACATAAAACAAAATTGTTTTTATCAAATCGTTCATATTAAATTCTTAAAAAACTTCTTAACTATTAATGCTATTAATAAAGCAAGCGACATTGTTATATAGAGAAAACCTTATGAAGGAATACGTATTAGCAACTAAAAGTGCATTCACGTCAAGCCAGTTGCCTATGTGCAGGCAACTCATAGATCTAACATTTCTTAAGGAACATTTCTTGCATCGGGTTTTCTCTATCACACCAAATTTTGGAACTGTATCCCCTATTTATTCAGAGTCGGCATAGTCTATACCAGGGTTTCCCAAACTATGGGTCGCGACCCACTGGTGGGTCATATTGAGTGGGCCCTGCTTTATAAAAAAATTGGAGTATTAAAACTGTATTTGTTATTTGAAAAGTTCTTTACTCAAATTGGTAACAGTTAAATTTCCTAGAGGTGGGTCCCAAGTTTATATACTTGTATTAGATGGGTCGTAGCTCAGATAATATTGGGAACCACTGGTTTATACCTTAGGAGCCATTTCATTCATCAATTACGTCACACGAATTTTATGATTTTTGACCCCCTCCTCCGTCCTTGTCACAACTGGTCACACTTGCGAGCCCCCCCCTCCCCTCCTTAGTATCGGCGCGTAACACCACACCGAGAAAAAATTCTCTTCGGACAATTAACTCGAAATATTAAATATTTGATTGGCAATGGGCTTTTAAATAATTTTGTTGGCGTAAATGTAATTCAGTTGTCAGAAGAAAAATTTTTTTCTTAGTGTAGTAGAGCGAGTGGCCGACAAAACAATTTGAACCTTATGTTTCTACAGATAATTAATAGTTCAAAGTTCATGTTTAACTTAACACTTAGATTAAAATAGATTTTTAAATGTGACGTCACGAAATTTAGGACCCCTCCCTCCCTTTTGTCATACAATGTCAAACTTCGTCGGCCCCTCCCTCCCCTTAACGTGTGACGTAATTTATGGATGACCCCTAAAATAGAGTGGAAGGTATCCGTGAGACCGATCTAGTGACCGTGCCTAACGTAAGTACTGTTATGGTGAGATTTGAAGGATAAGACTATTTAATACTACAAGCATAGTTTGATGTAATGAGAAAGGATGTTGTAAAAGATAAGTAAAGGTTAAAGAGCTCATTTTAATGGCAAAGAAATGTTCAGGACTGGACACAATCACTAAAGGGGCTAATAATCGTTAAAACTTGTTTAAACATTGCACATAATGGGAGCCTTTCTATCTATTATATCTTATACTCTGACTTTAATGTATGAGTAATATAATTCTCTATAGGCAACCCAAATTGCACTAGTGTTGAAAATATTGACGTACAGCCCCTGATACTGATGTAAATTGTTATTTATCAATCACGGAGAGTTCCAAGACGACTACTGAAGAAAATTTCTTGGTAACCAAATGATAAATCAGGGGCAGTACGTCAATTTTTTATTGCTTTTGATTTACTACGGGTAAATGATAAAGCAAAAAATCTGTACTATAATAATTGTAAAATATATTAGGGGACCTTGCATAAATTACGTCACACATTAAAAGGAAGGGAGGGGAATAATAAAGTGTGACAAAGAGCAGGAAAGGTCACAAACTTCGTTACGTCACATTTCAATCCAACTCTATCAATATGTTTATTTAATTAAGGTTTAAATCGTTGACAGGTTCACGATTGATAGGAAAAAAAAATAATGTTAAAACTTCTGTTTTAATTTAATCATTACGTCATCAGTGGAGTCTTACAAATGTAACCATCTGTGACAATGGCAGTAAGAGGGGGGGGGGGGTAAAAAAAATCATAAAATTAGTTTGATTTAATTTATGGATGACCCCTAAGAGCACTACTTATTCGTGGCTGAGTTTACCTGGAACATTAAGCAATGTTTCTACGGTTTGAACATAATTTTTTGCATTTTCCGGTAGGTCGTCCCACGATCTCACCCCGCTCGTGTCCTGCTCCCACCCAGGCACTTCCATATACTCGACAGTAACTTTGCCAAGCTCGGAAACGTTGGACGGAACATACGACAACGGCTGGCCGTCCTTATCCTTGTACGCGACACCAATTTTGATGGTTTTCAGCGTGTCGAGAATATCGAGTTTCGTCATACAAATCGCCGTATAACCGTTGACCATCGACGTATAAACCACGACGGGAATATCGAGCCAACCACAGCGACGCACTCGTTTTGTCGTCACACCAATTTCAGCACCTCGACTTTGTAATAATTGACCCGTAGTCTAGAAAGATTTTTTTTTTAAATTATCGCATTGACAATTTAATAATTCATTAAATGATAGTTACATCATCAAGTTCAGTGGGAAAAGGTCCGTCTCCAACTCGAGTTGTGTATGCTTTGACCACACCAATTACATCACCGATGGCCGATGGGGGAAGTCCAAGACCCGTACAAACTCCTCCAATACTGCAGTTACTTGATGTAACATACGGATAAGTGCCTAAAAAATTTTTTGATATTGATATTAACAACACTATGGATCGTTAATCGTATTATAATATTATGTCGATATCAATCAAATCATCATTGCCATAAATGTTTTATATAGGCAACCCGTGTTGCAACTCTGCATAATGCTAGTGGTTAAAGAATTAAAAAATCAATTAAAGATTATTACCAAAATCTATGTCTAACATAGCAGCATTCGCGCCTTCAATAAGAATTTTCTTTCCCTCGGCCAAGGCATTATGTAAGAAGCTAACAGTTTCCACAACCAACGGCCGTATAACTTCAGCATATTCCTTATATCGCACCAATTCCTCATCAACTTGAACTTTCAACGTCGGAAACATGCGTTGGTAATTCGATACTAACAACTTATACCTTAAATAGTCAACAAATAAAATTAGTACAGTTTCAATTCTTTATATTTAACCATCTATACTTTTCAGCAAATTGATCGAAATCGCCCAATAAATCACACACTCTCAACCCATTTCGCGTTGCCTTGCACGAATACGCGGGTCCAATTCCTTTTTTAGTCGTTCCCAGCGATTGCGAGCCCTTCTCGGCCTCCTGCAGACCATCGACCGACTGATGCAAGTCGAACACCAAGTGAGCCCTGTCCGAAATCAACAGCCGTTTTCGCCAGTCGGTCAAACCTTTCTTTTCGCAATTTTTCAACTCTTCAAATAGCCCAGGTAAATGTATCACAACACCATTCCCTTAAAATATAATTTAAAAAATGGAATTTGACTAACGAGATTTTAATAATATCTAATAGATTGCAATCTGGATAACTGGTACATGTTTGTACTGTCTCATTATGTATCTTATTTATTTTTTTTTTTATTTGAAATTTACGACTTTCTATCCATGTTGGGTGTCAAGAGAATTATTTTGTTTTGAGATACGTACCAATAAGTGACTTGCACTTGGGGTTGACAATACCAGATGGTACAAGATGGAAATCGAATTCACTGCCATTTACGACGACCGTGTGGCCTGCATTATTTCCACCCTGGAACAAAAAATAGAAGGGCACATGCAATAAAAATTTACATAAATTAATACTAAATAAACAATGGAGTTAGGACACTTTTGAAAATTTTCTGATTAACAACTATCTTCGTTTTTAATCAAAATAATAGATTTGGCTTATTCGCTTTAAAGTCTTATTGATCGGTCAATAATTGAAACAAATGAGGAAGGTAATTAATTGTTAATTGAGAGAAACGAAGATAAACAATTTTAAATTTAGATTAAATTTAGATTGATGCAATAGAAATCGGCATAAATTTTCAAATTAACTTAGCCCAAGTTTAATCCATCCATGTCCACGTTTTTTATTAAGCCTAATCTAGAGACCGTGTAGAGATGGTCTATAGACACGGTCTATAGATCGTCTAGAGCAGCGGTCGGGGAGCTGGGGTAAAAATGAAATTTGTGGGGGTAATAAGGAAAGTGTTTACCATGACCATCTTATAAGCGTGTAATTATGGACGAAGATTTTACTCAAATTGTTCTTACATCAAAAAGCCTCAATTTTGAGGTTATTGTATCAAGCATGAAGAAAGATAATTTCTTTACTACTTTCATGCAACTTTTTTTTCGTGTAAATTTATTTAGTAAATAATACTTGATTTTAATTTACATTGATCGTCCCTTTTTCAAAATGAAGGGCTAAAATCGACTTATGCAAAATTATTTTGGGGGGTGGTAAAAAAAGTTCCCCGACCGCTGTTTTAGAGACACTGATCTTTGTCTCTTCTAGCGTCCTCACTACCATATAAATTTCTCAGTCTTATTTTCGCAGTACTTGCTCTCCGGCCCCTCCGGTAAAACTTAACTGTCAATAAATCCCCCAGATCACGGAGGTCAGGTACCTAGGAATGAATCTAGACTGATGCCTCACTTGGTCAAAGCACATCCAATACAAGCGTAGTCTGACTCCGGTCTGGCTCTGGACAATAAGTTAAAGATTTACAAAGTGACCATAAAGCTCATCTGGGTGGGCATACAATTGTGGGGAGCAGCTAGTATACAGCGGTTCCAGTCGAAAGCATTACGAATAATTACAGGTGCTCCGTAATATGTCACCAACCATATAAACAGGGACCTTAACATGGCGACGGTCAGGAGCAAGATAGCCAGACTCAGCCAAAAATACCTTATAAGACTGATGGCACATCCGAACCATCTAGCTATCAACCTCCTGGACAGCACAGAGAAGCATCAACGGCTGAACCGTTTGTCTTTTCTAGAGCTACCCTTCAGGGATCCATGCACAGCATAAATCACCCCCATTAAGAGAACATTACCCCCCCCCCTCGCCTGTACATCGATCACATTCACTTATTGTCCAGGGACAGATTGCAAATACAAGAAAAGAGAAAAAAAATTGTCCCAGTCCAACAAGGAGAACAAAATAAACAAACAAACGGAGCTGGCCATGGCTCGTCTCTAGACAACAGTGACATCCACACTGTCAAAATGTAGCGAAACATGTCGAACGTTGCCAGTGGCGGATTCAGGGGAGGGGTCACAGGGGTCATGACCCCCCTCCATGCTTTTTTGCATTAAAAAATTAAGCTTAGTAATCAATTGTCTACCAAATAAATTTGGTAGTTCTTTTCTTGAGTTCACCTTTTATTTCTTTCTTAACTTAAGTACCACTTGATTTTAAGCTAACGTTTTTGAGAGATGTATTTTTAACGATTTTCCGGAAGAGGACCACCGAACCACCCGGTTAATGAGAGGAACCCCACACCCCCCGGTAATGACCTAAAGTCTCCAATTCCGATCGGGAGACGTTAGACCTGAGATTTTTGGTCTCGCAACAGGCCCTAGACGGGGATTCGTCTATAGACATGTCTACAGAGACAACCTGAGACGCGCCAAAATTGCGCAACATGTCTACTATACAGTACTAGCCTTTAAATACTAACTAAATAACAATCCAAAGCTCACTTAAAAGCATTATTTAACTAATATTAATATAACAGTCTAAGTCACCTATGAAAATTTTCTTATTAGATACATCCATATTTGTTTTTATTAGTAACAATTGATTGGCCTTACTTATTCTTTTGCAAAATGAATCGCTCATTAATTTCAAAGGGAACCGTACATGATAAGTAATACTGTCAGTATCTCAAATCAATGACTGATCGTGTAAGGGCAATACTGATGGAATTACGTTTAGTAGAAGATCCGAACCTACATCGACCTTCACCGAGTTGATAATAGAATGAAACCTATTTTATCATGAATTTAGTATATTAGGAAATATATTAAAAATGGGTTGGCTAAAAAAATCCGGGGCAGACTATTTTTAATTATTTAAAAAAAAAATATTTTTAATAAAATATTGCGTAACATCAAGATAATAGAAAAAATTTTATATGATCACAGTTGACTGCGATGTTGGGTCCTTTATTAATACACACTATATTACGCATTAAAATTTAAATCTTCAAAATTCGCTAATCCGTAATAAGACCAAATTTTTTGCAGACAAACCTATATCAACGTGTTGTCAAAGAAATAGCGCTTATGATAATTTAAATTTTTTTCTATTATCTTGATGTTGCAGTATTTTATTAAAAATAATATTTTTTTTAAATAATTAAAAATAGTCTGCCCCGGATTTTTTTAGCCAACCCATTTTTAATATATTTCCTAATAAACTAAATTCATGATAAAATAGGTTTCATTCTATTGTCAACTCGGTGAAGGTCGATGTAGGTTCGGATCTTAGACTATTAGTAACAATGAATTGGCCTTACGGGCTTACTAATTCTTTTATAAAATCTCATTGATTGCTCATTAATGTTAAGAACAACAAAGATAAAACGATCTCTAACATTCCTCGACCTAAATTTTCCCAAATTTTACAAAATCAAAAACAATTCGAGGCCCCACAAAAAAACATTGTTTAACTAATATTAATAGAACAATTCGTTTTTGTACTCATGCCAATTTTTTTCGTTCGATTTTATAACTAACAATCAAAACGATCTGACAATAACAATTCTCAACTAATAAAATTCCATATCCCAAACTATTGGAAGTCCAAAAATCATTCGATAAATTTTCTTTTACATTTTACTTATAAGAATAGATTTAGAAAAAATAAAAACGGCGATTTCGTTATATATTATTAAATATAGTTCGCTGACACAATCACAAGGTCGCATGTTTAAAATTACGCCTTTGAAAGTGAATCGAAAGTCAAGTAGAAAATTAATTAAAGTTTTTCCTTTATCAATAATGTAAACTTAATTTTCGTTATCCGTTAATATTTATTGACTGTTCTGCTCATTGAAATAATCGTTATAACTTCAAAGTCCTCGACATCAAAATGCTTAGCCAGATAAATATTATTTAAAAAAATTACTAATAAACAAATCTTCCAACGTGCAAATCTAATCAGCACATTCTGTTTATTAAATTCAATAATAAATTCGCGACGTGTCAAGATTTAATTGCTGATGGATAACAAATCGATCATTTCCTTTTATTTTTCCTATACGATTTTTTTTTACCTTAAAACGTAATGCTATCTTAGGTATATTAGTTAAACTAAAATTATATGTCGATAAGAGTTTGTTTTAATGGTACAAATAAAAATAAATAAGCCAAAATTTCCTCGTTAAAATTTAATGCTAAGTCTTTTTAAACCTTTGGGAATTTTATATCCAATTAGTTTAAGTCACGTTTTTCGTTTGAAAAAAAATAGGTACCATGATGTATTGGATGTATTATAAAAGCTGTAATAAAAAATGACCTTAAGTTGAAACTAAATAATATTCGTAATCACATGGAAGATTTAATCATGTTCGTTGATTTGTCCATGGCATCTGATACATTTATCGTTTATTCAAATTTCATCTCGTAGAGAATTTCATATTTTATTTTTAATAGGATAAATTTTTAATGAAAATCGTAAGGTTCGTATTAGACCAGTGAAAATCTACGTTGATTTTTTAATTGAGCCATTTGAGCTTTGATATTTTGACGGACCTTTTTCTACCCCATCTCATCTTTACTTAAATCCTCATATCCCAACATCATTCTGCTTGTTTTTTGATGCTGAACCTTCTGTGCTTGTACTTGTATTTTCTGGCTTATAAATCTTAATATTTGTTGTTTCAATCGTTGAAGTGGATTTTATACAGCTAGATATGCCAGGTTTTGTATCAGGAATAGGATGAATATCCCATGACTGTCGTAGAGGCTTTTGGTTCATCAGACCCCTTATCTATCTTTGTTAAAAAAAAACTTTCTAATTCTGTTAACTTGCTGAGCTCTTCTTCAGCTCCCTGCTTCTTTTTACTCTTTTAAGCTCCACTTTTATTACTTCTGATTGGCATCTTGCAAACTGTGGGTAGAATATAATATAACTATAAACATGCTTTTAAAAGTAATACAATGCATGACATTTAGTTTTTGCATAAATAATTGGTACAAATAAGGCTTCACTATATTTAAGTGTATTGGTCTGACAATTGCTCACTCGAACAATTTTTTGAGGGCCACCAGAAATTGGGGGCCCTTAGCTATAGTGGTTGCAAGAACCATACATTCAATATGGTATTTTAAGATTTTGGACAAAAACCAACTATTCGATAATCTATATAAATAAAATGATAGCTGTTTTTCAATGTTCGCTTTTCACTCAAAAACTACTGGATGGATTTCGATCAATTTTTTTTTTTTGTTTTACATATTATATACTTGGTCCTTATCTAAAAAAAAATTATCACGATATCTTCATTAAAAACAAAGTAATTAAAGTTCTAAAAATGTCATTTTTACAAGCAAAACACGTGAAGCGGTAAAATTTTCGTTGCTTTGATAAAGTGGGGCAAACGATGTAATGCGCATGGGCTGGAGAGAATATGTTTCTCCTTCCACTGTCTACTGATTATTTCATATTTGAGCGTAGACTTAATGCAGCTCACGATCAGCGAGATGTTAGATTAATAAAGATTTTTTGAATTCTATTTTCTGTTTAGCAGTTTACAAAATATTTTTTATAGCTTTTTTTTTAATTTTCTTTTAGCAGTTTTTATATTTTACTGTAAATACAGATTCAAAATACATTTTTAAGTTACAACCGTTACAATAATCAAATTACATTTCAACGCTCCCTTTTATGATTGCATATATTTTTTAACCAGAAAGAGTTAAGTTAACAAAAAATATTTTTTTTTTTTTTAATTAAACTATAGGCCAAAAAATTGCTCCCTCAGAATCCGCAAATTCTTCAAGTGTATAGTTATTAATGGCTACTAATTATTTTTTCAAAAATTTGCCAACTAAAAATTAAAATTGCTGTAAAATACAAAAAAGTCACTTTTTTAAGTTTTTTTTAAATGCTTCTTAAATACTCTTTCCGAATCCGCAATTGCTCCAGGTTTATAGTTAATAGTAAATTAATAATTATTTTTTTTTAATTTTTCAAATTCAAGAATTAAAATCGCTATAAAATCCAAAATAATTTTTTATCGAAGTTTTTGTTTTTTTTTTTTTAAAGCTCTCCATCTGCTCTTTTTATTACGCAAATAATTGATCAAATTTTTGCAATATTTTTAATAATTACAGTAGAAATCGTTTATAACGAACTTCAGGGGACCGTCAAATTTCGTTCGTTATAAGCGATATTCACTATAACCGATATGTATCTCAGGTTTTGTACGTTACAACCGGTTGTTCATTATATCCGGTGCCGTTATAAACGATTTATGCTGTAATTATTTTTAACTATAATATTTATACATGTATTGTTATACTATGACGTCATCAACTGCTTGTTGGATCTTATAAACATGAATAGTTTAAAAATTAAATTACTAATTAACTATACACCTGGAGCAATTGCGGATCCGGAAAGAGTATTTAAGGAACAATTTATTTGAAAAAAAATTAATTAAAAACAGTGATTATTTTGGATTATATAGCAATTTTTATTTTTGAATTTACAAATTTTTGAAAAATTAATTATTGATTAACTAATAACTTTACACTTGGAGCAATAGCGGATTCTGCAGAAGCAATTTTTTGGCATATAGTTAAAAATGATCTACGCTAAGTTCGTTCCGGTTATTTTTAATATATTTTTGCTTTAAATTTTTCAAATGTTTTTCCTCTGTAAATTAAATATATTCTTAACATAATAATCTACGCAGACGACGTCGCGAGTATCAGCTAATTATTGATAAATTTTAGTTTACACATTTTAAACGATTGATATCTTACAAATTCTTCGTGTTAAAAAAAAATTGATAAGAACCTTTTTTGTGGAGGAAATAATATTAATTAGTTTTAATAACTACGCATTTTTTCCTATAAAACATAGTTACTGAGATATAACTAATTATCATGACTAAGTGAGATTTGACCTATATACAAATAGCTTGAAGTCTTTAAAATCAATGGTGAAAAAGTATTCACAACGCTATCAATAAACTAAAATACCGTTTTAAATTAAAAGCCTGTAGGTATATTAAAATCATCATGGGACTATAAAAATTAAGTCCATCATTTCCATCATTTTTCATAAATTTTCAAAATCCAAAAATCACCATTGAATTTCGATCTGGTCTGTGATTGGACGATCATCAACAATGGCCGTTTGGTGAGAAACAGTTGAATTTCAGTATCTCAGTAACGTTGACATAAGTGAGCGTTGTCCTGATTTATCCCGAATTTTCCTGGATTTAAGCTGATTTAAGTGCATACAAGTTTATTATTGTTTAACTAAAATGTGATTAATTGTGTTGAATAATTTACATTTGGAATATTTTGACATTTAGTTAGTGTAAATATGAAGCAAAGATAGCGTCCTTTGAAGATGCTAAGCATCTTGGGAAATATTGCGTTTATCGTGGATTTTGTTCTTATAAAAACCGGTATGTGAATGTTATATTTAAATTTAATTATTTAAACAATTAGCTGTACCCCATCAGAATTTCCAGGACTTTAATTAATTTCGATCTTTTATAAGCAGGCTTGTGGGCATATAGGCATAACGACTCATAGGCATTATTATAAGACTAAGGTTTTTATAAGGCTTGTCCTTATATAATGAGAAATTATTTCCTCCTGGTTTGGGATACAAACAATAATTTTGCGACATATAATTCTATACCAAACTAAAAGAAAACGATGGCAAACGTGGTCTTTTTTAGGGTTATGGTTGAAGTAAAATTTATTTCCCTGGTATAATAAGGACCTGTGATCAGAAGTTAATCTTTAATTCTACATAAGATAGATTTTGTTTGATTGTGAGAAATTTTATGGTCTCTAGTAAATTTTAAAGGTTCTTATTGGTTCAATTGGTTTTTGTTAAAGAATGGAGTAATCAACAAGCCGTAATTTTTGGTATAAGAATTGTTTATGGGAAACAATGCAGGTAGCGCTTGATCCAGGAGAAAAATCATGCTTCCTGTAGGGATAGGTAGATATTTTGAAAGCATTGCTGCGACGCGTCACAGTACATTCTTTTACATGAAACTCGTTGTTGGTTAAAAAAATATAAATAAAACCCACAATAGATTAATAAATATTTATAGAATATTATATAAATATCTATATGAACAGAACTATATATTTATATATATATATATATATATATCTACACTATACAGCCTCAATGTTAATACAAACTCCCACCGACTACGCCAGAACCCCCCTTATTTGAATTTTCCCAGGTAAAAGTTTCAAATAAAAGTTATAGGTATTAATGAGTCTAAAAACTATAGTTAGCGTAAAGAAAATAGCTGGAGCCGTTTTCACAAAAAATTTAAAAAACTCATAGAATAAATTTGAGCTTCTGGTCAACCAAAAGCTTCGCGGCACAACTAGTTCTAATATGAAGCCAAAATTGCAAGTTTGGTAACATTCGAAAAAAGCTTTCAATAAACACACAGATAGACATACATTTTTCTAAAAACCAATTTTTTGGATTCGAGGAACCTCAAAACGAGTATTTCCGTGCTGGAAGCAGGGGTCCGCTATTTTTCACCGACTTCAAAAAAAGGAGGAGGTTCTCAATTCGACTGTATTTTTTTTTTATGTTTGTTACCTCAGAATTTCCGACTGGGTGAAGCGATTTTGATGATTCTTTTTTTATTTAAAAGCTGGTGCTTCCCGAATGGTCCATTTTAATTTGAAGGAAATCGTTTACTTCTAAGGGGTTGAAAACTAAGGGATGAAATACTAACTTCTTATTGGTTAGCTCGATTTTGAAAATTATTTTTTTATTTGAAAGCCAGTGCTTTCCGTGTGGTTCCATTTTAATTTAAAGGAAATCGTTAGCTTCTAAGGGGTTGAAAACTAAGGGATGAAATATATCGGCTAACCCGATTTTGATAATTTTGTTTCTATTACGTACAACGTACCTTTAAATTGTTCACATTTCAATTTGAAGAAAAAAATCCACCCCTTAAGGATGAAAATAGGGGATGAAATAGTGACATTTAACCGAATTTTGATAATTTTTTTTCTGTTGGAAAGAATAATCCACTTAGTTTTGTTATTACATTTAAAAGCAGAAAATTTCAACCCTTAAGGGCAAAAAGGGATGATGTAGTAACTTTTAATATTAAACGGCGATGCCTCTTATGAGCAGCGCGTTTGGAAAGTTAACCATTTTCAAGAAAATAAAATCAGTTATCAAACTTCAGATCACTAAAACGCGAGAAATAAATAAATATTATAAAAAAATGGAAAACCGACTTCAAAATATATAAAAATTCTAAAACAAAAAATGCACTAAAAAGTAACAAAATAATAGCGTATCCTTGCAGTATCTACAACTTACAAATTATTAGGATGATACAATGTACAACTATTGTTATTTTTGGAGTTGGTGTCAGTAAAGAAAATAAATATTAATGGTAATTTGTAAAAAGGTTTAGTTGGTATTGGTATTTTGTAGTTTAAAGGTCGCTAGATATTGTTACAGTTCGAGTATATTGTTTAAAAGTTCATTTGAAAAATAATTTTCATAAGGTATTCTCGTTTTTTGCTAAGTACCAATATAGTCGTATTTCTTTGGCTGACACCAACTCCAAAAATAACAATAGTTGTACATTGTATCATCCTAATAATTTGTAAGTGGTAGATACTGCAAGGATACGCCATTATTTTGTTACTTTTTAGTGCATTTTTTGTTTTAGAATTTTTATATATTTTGAAGTCGGTTTTTCATTTTTTTATAATATTTATTTATTTCCGTAATATTTTTATTGGCCATCAGGACAATGATCCTTTTATTCAATCTCCCTGCCTGGATCGGGCTTGATAGATAATATTTCCAATAGAGTATCTCTTTATACCAGCGGTCGGGGAACCGGGGTGAATTTTTGCCATGGCTATATTATCAACATGATAGTATGGCCGAAGATTGTATTCAAATTGTTCTTACATCAAAACGCCCCAATTTTGAAGTTATTGTATCAAACATGAAGCAAGATGATTTTCCAAAATCTGAGGAGGGAAAGTTATCAATTAATTTTTTTTGTTCTAATATGAGAATTTTATTTTGTTTGTCTATTACATACATACCTACTACTCTCATACAAGTATTTTTTTCGGGTCAATTAATTCAATCAATTTTTTTTTTTATAATTTAAATGTACATTGGTTATCTCCTTTTCAAAATTAGGGGGTAGTATCGACTTACGGAAAAATATTTTGGGGTAATAGCAAAAAAAGTTCCCCGATCGCTGCTTTATACCATAACCAGGTCACGGGGACCTTCCTCTTTAATTGCCTACTATTTTGAAGCTCCAGGGCTGGTAACATTAACGAGTTGTACTACTAATATAACTGTTGAGTCCGTACGAAGGGCTTCATTGTTCATGTACCTACCATGGAGCGTCTGCCAGCTCTCTGAGCATTTTTAATTGAGCTTTTTCTAATATCTTAATGTTGGACTTACTGGAAGAGCCCCAGTATGTCCAGATTAGCACTATTATTGTCTTGTATAAAAATATTTTGTTCTCAAGGGAAAGTTTGGGGCGTTTTCCCAAAAGCCAGTGTAGATTCTTAAACCTATTGTACATCGTTCTTTCAATACTTAAGGCGGTATTCATAATCATCACTCAACTTTGAGGAAACACTCAAGTATGGTGATCAGGGTCGACCATTTAAATTTTCATTCCATAAAACTCTTCCTTTAAAAATAAAGTGTACACTCATCACTTAGCTCAAATGTTTTGATAGTTTTCATAGCACTAAGTGTCATAAATTGAGTATATTTTCAACTAGTAACGCTTGCTACCACGAAAACTTAAGATAACAAACTGGAGCTCTTTCAAGTAAATGCTTATTGGGTATTGGCAGTTTTATATCCAATAAGTCTTCAGTGTTACAAGAGTTAAAAGTTGAGCATATACTCAACTGACGTCATAAGTCTAGTGACACAAATTTTAGTGACGTCTATAAAACACCGCCTGATAGTTACACAATTTCAATTTAGTACTTTGGTATTATACCGTTTTAATATTTGATAATAATAAAGTACTAACTCTTAAATTATAAATTTTTTTTTAAAAACTGTCCCAAAACATTAAATTTCTCTAATCAGAGATTGGCACGCTATCAATTGTGATAATCTCATACGTAAAGAGACAAATTTGAAATTTATTTGACTCGTGAATTATACAAACAAAGATTAGCAAATTATAATAATTTTCTGATTAAAAATGTCCGGTACTATTTTAATTTGTGCTCATTTTAATAATTAATTTTTGAATCCGGCTTCCAATCAAGGCCTTTTCATTCAGCGACTCACCCATATGTATATAATGCGACCTTATATGTTAAATTTATTTTTCTGGGAATTTTTGATAAGAAATTCTAAAAAAAAAAATAATTTAAATATATATTACCTTCTCTAATCTATTATATGATGCAATTTTCGTTTTTATTTCTATTTAAAATAAAATAAAGATAATGCAGCCAACAATTTCGAGATGATAAAAAAATTAGTACAAGGTGATGCAATTTTTTTTCTTGATTTTTCACGATTCTCTTAAGTTGCTAAATATATTACGTAGATAGTTTAGTTTATAATCAATATAAATACAGCTTTTAGAGAGAAATATTGAAAGCATGTGATTGGATTAACGTAACATGTTTTGGCTCGATTTTAGTTCATAAAATGTTGGCAGGTTTAGAAAGGTTTTTTATTTTATTTTAAAATGTGAATGGATGACTCAGTAATGAGTCGTTTTCAAGACCTTTTTACTTTCTTTTGATCTATGTATGGAATGTTTTGTGTGCGGAGTTGACCTGGAAGTGCGTCAAAGTTCAGGACATGAAACGACAAAAAATTCTATAATAATTTTTTTTTTCAAAAATCTTCGATTTTAAGTGCAAATGAAAAGAAAAATATCGAGAAAAAAATTATTTTAGAGTCAGACATTTTATGCCGCCCAATAAGAACAAAAAATTTGCCGTCCCTTATTTTTGCAACTACACAAAAGTTGTAGATGCTCTCAAATACTGCTCAAATTAAAATACTTTTCTGAATTAAAAATCTAATTTTGGCCTTTTTTACAAATTTAGTTCTTTTTTAAATAACTGCCCCAACTTCCTGTTGCAGAGTTAGCCAGCTCGATTGTTTCTTGCCGCCCCCACATTTGCTCGGGCTATATCCTCTTTTTTCTCATGCCCATATTCTATGCCAGTGCTTCTAAAATTTTTGAGGTTACGACCCACTTGGAACTCAAGTCAATATTATCCCTGATTTTTTTAAATTTTGTATATGCACACGTACTAGGCAATTGCATGCATTTGCTTATTGCAGTGGTACCTCAACATACGAGTTTAATTCGTTCCGCAATCTTGCTCGTATCTTGAATTACTCGTATCTCGAAGCAAATTTCCCCATACAAAACAATTGAACTACCATTAATCCGTTCCAATCCCCAAAATGTCACCCCAGTTATTTTTGTTACGTGGTTTTGAATAATAAAAACGTATTTATAAATGACAAATATTTATTGTATACAAAAACAAAAAAGAGAATGTAAAGAAATAAATTAGATATCCTCACTGCCTTTTTCGCTACATTTTTCTCGCTTTCACCTGTAGGCCGTTTCGAAAAAAACATGTCGAAATAGGTTTGTTTCTTCCTCCCTCTCAGATTGTTCCGGAAATAAGTTAGGCAAGTGTCATTAAAAAGATCAGATGCACGACCTGTTGTAATTTTTTGAGACCTTCGATCTGCTAAACCGAACTCGTATCTCGAATTTCGCTCGTAACTCAAAGCAAAAAATCACTCGCTCGCCGGCTTGTATCTCGAAAAACTCGTATGTTGGGGCACTCGTATGTCGAGGTACCACTGTATTTGTTACATTTTCGCCTCTTAGCGACCCCCTGCAGGTAGTCCACCCCCATCCCCCATTTAAAAAGCACTACTCTATGCCTGTTTCAATAAATAAAAAATTTTAAGCCGCCCCTAGTATTGCGACGAACTATTTAAGGGTTAAAACTTGAATATATGTAGGTAGTATTTATATATTTGGAAAAAAATGCTGTAAATTTGTACTTAGGACGTGAATCTCTTACGGAAGAATCATTCAAAAATCAGTTGAACATTAAGATCAAGAAAATAGTTCTAAAATAGCCACCGTAGCGCTGTTGGTGGCCGGTACAGATCAATTATAAACTTTGGGGGGAGTCCATTAATTACATGTGGCGTTTAAAGGGGGTGGTGGTCCAGCCGAATCTCACCTAATCTTTCTTTAAAATAGAGGGGAGGTTCTCGGCGAGAAAATTGGGTTAGATTTAGGGGTACAATTAAGTTTGGTTCAAATCTTAAATACTAGTCTTCAATAAAAATATAAAGCACCTGAATCTCACGTGCGGTTGGGAGATGGGGAGGGGATTGAGCTAAATCTCATGTATCTCACCATGGGGGAAGGATGCCAGAAAATCACCAAAAAAGCCTCGCGCAATAATTGGATGCTCTTTCTAATTTCGAGTACTATCAAACCGAATAGGGGTAGTTTAACTTTCAGTAATTTGTATGTGGGTATTATTAACATAGAATACCGTACACCCTTCTTATATTCTTCTTAAGTCTATGTTACTTTACTTGTTGGATAAGTTCAGTAGAAACGCTTTTTATCGCAAGTTACATTTGTCAACTCCAAGAGAAAACGCTTTAAACGAATATCAGTTAATACGAAATAATACCGATTACTGTCCTAACTAAGGATGTATTAAAATAATCCCATACAGTTATTTTGTAGTTCATTTTCGTTTAATTTTGTAGTACGAAAAAAATATTACAGTCAGATTTTATAAATAATGAGATAAAATTAATGCGCATATTCTTGTTTTTCCTGAAAAGACTACGACTTACACTATGGAAAAATTTTTTCTAAAGCCCAGCCATAAATAGCTTAAATAAAGGGTTGAAGGTTTCTAATTTTTTGAGTCTTCCTCCTAAGTCAACTTTCTGAAATTCTAGTTTAGTAATTTTAAATCTTCAAGTATAAAGAAACTCTTTTTGTTTTTTTCTTAATTCGTTTATTTAAGGGTTGAAACAAATTATTAAAAATTATTCCAAGTGGCAATATCTTGAATTAAGATATCTTTGTATTAAAATATATTTTGTGTTTAACATTTGAAATTTTCGAAAATTGTGCTGCTGAAAATTTAATTTTGTAGTTTCTCTCTTCATAGATTTTCTGAAGCCTGGACCGGGTTTCCTAATTTTGTTAAATTGACCAGATTAGCCACTAATATAGAGATAAAATTAATGCGCTTTTAAAAGTATACAGCACGTGAATTGTTGAGGCGTGCCAATATTACTCAATCATAGTTTGGCGCTAAATTTCCCATTAGTTAAAATCCACTTGAATAATTATCGTCAAATAAATGCTTTTGAAATTGGCAATTGAAATTTTCACGCCACACAAAGCAGAGATTTATATTTTTGCTCACGGGTTAATTTTAGTTGTTTAGTGCTCTGCAAAAAATTAGCGGAAAAAATTGAATTTTTTGCGTGTTGAGGGGACACTATACCTGGCAGCGACAGACGATATCGGCTTCGGTGGCCAGCATGTCGACGACTTTGCCCTTGCCCTCGTCGCCCCATTGAGCGCCGAGCACTACAATAACTTTCGAGGAACTTTCACCGCCACCACGAGGTCTTTTTCGAGGTGAATTCACCGCCTTGTGACTGTCACCATTGATTTGAACGCCTCGCGACATTGTGGCCATTCTGTGTGTAACACGCACAATAATGTTGCTAATCAACCACGAATATTAACCTCGCGTACGACGACAAATGCGCGACTCGCGGATATTATGCCTAAATATAAAACGGGCGACGATCTCGAAATTCTACCACTACGCGACTGATAAGAAAATTGTAAAATTATTTGCACGAGAAATAGAAACGGCGCGCGCTCATCTGCGCAAAAATACGGCCTATCACTGCCGATAAACCAGAAAAGTATTATTTCAATCTGACATTAATGGCAATAACG
Source organism: Sisyra nigra (assembly GCA_958496155.1). Classification (NCBI taxonomy): domain Eukaryota; kingdom Metazoa; phylum Arthropoda; class Insecta; order Neuroptera; family Sisyridae; genus Sisyra; species Sisyra nigra. Next base: position 9,483,637 of record OY292313.1, on the reverse strand, counting down.
TTTTCGAATTTTCATAGTACACTTTAGTTGTACTATACAATCCAACACATTTTATATGTGTATTTCATACAAACAATTGAGAATCAGTGTTAGAGTATAAGAAAACACCTTAAAAGTGTACCACATAGTAGCGACTAAAATTCAAAAAGACACCAAATCGTAATTGCATTTAAATATGTATCTGAATAAGAGATGTTTTGGAAAAAAAATTTCCTTGGGACTTTATTCCAGTTGAATAACACGGGGTCACATTGACCCTATGGAATTTTTAAATTGGGTTTTTTTCTCTTTCAAGTACCAGAGCTAAATTTACTATATTTACCACCAGACTTACTATGAAAGATTTTAAAATGGCAATAAATTACGGCACATCTTGCTTTTCAAAAAATATTCACATAAGTAATTTCTATTGATAAGTCTTAATTACAACAACGGTTTCTATTACAGTAGAAATCGTTTATAACGAACTTCAGGGTACCGTCAAATTTCGTTTGTTATAAGCGATATTCCCTATAACCGAAATGTATCGCATGTATCGTCTTATTTAAGACATATCACGGGGCCTGAAGGTTTTGTACGTTAAAACCGGTTGTTCATTATATCCGGTGTCGTTATAAACGATTTATACTGTATTTAAAATTCTCAAAAGTCTATTGAGAAAATATTTCAGACAGGGATGCTTTTCTGGGCGGGTTCGTAGAGGTTCGCGCAAAGTCTTTAAGGCCATCCATAAATTACGTCACACGTTAAGGGGAGGGAGGGGTCGACGAAGTGTTACATTGTGTGACAATGGGGTGGGAGGGGCCCTAAAATTCGTGACGTCACATGTCAAAATCTATTTTAATCTAAGTGTTAAGTAAAACACGAAATTAATAAAAATCTAATTGAACGTTTATATTAGGGGCCATCCATAAATTACGTCACAAATTACGGGGGAGAGAGAGGGTCGATGAAGTGTGACAAGGGGATGGGAGGGGTACTAAATTTCGTGACGTCACATTTCAAAATTTTGAACTTTGAACTATTAACGAAAAACTAAAAAAAAATGCAACACTATCTGTAGAAACATATAATTCAAATTGTTTTGTCGGCCACTGGCTCTACTACACTGAGAAAAAATTCTTTCTGAGAACTGAATTTCATTTACGCCAACAAAATGATTTGATAGCCCATTGCCAATCAATTATTTAATATTTAGTTTTAATTATCCGAAGACAATTTTTTTCTCGGTGTAGTGTTACGCGCCGATACTATTGCCCTTTGATAAATGCGGCTAAATGCTGCACCGTGCCTAGCGGTAATATTGTTTCTATTTCATTTCACAATTGACTTTCAAGATGATTAAGTTTGATCATTAATTAATATAATTAGTCGTTTTTTTATTTTATTTCTTGAAATGTTTGATTTAATGTTAAATTTATTAGAAAATCATTTAAATTTAAATAAAAAAAAATTTTGGAACTGCTGTTTTAATTCAATAATTAGTTGTAGATGTAAAATTGTAAAATATGTAACGTCACAGCAAGGAGGGGTGGGTTTCACAAGTGTGACCAGCTGTGACAAGGATGGGGGAGGGGGTCAAAAAAAATGAAATCCGTGTGACGTAATTTATGGATGGCCCCTTTGATGTGAATGCTGTGGTTCGTACGAACCCCCACTGTTAATCAGAAAAAATTAATTTAGTTTTCTATAATTATCGGTGATTTTCTACTACTCTTTCGATTTTTAATTTTTTGTTTTTTTTTTTCTAATTTAAACTGCTGTGCTACTTGCGCAAAATATATTTCAATGGGAATATTAATATTAAAAAAAAATGTGAGAAAATATTCACTGCGAATGCGAGTCCCCTGGTAAAATGTTGGAAAAGCTGCACTGATTTCAGAGGATAATTAAAGGTTTGTTCCAGATGAAAAGAAAACCGTACATTGTTTGTTACAAGGCATGCTCAATATGAATTTAAGAAAAAAATTTTTTATTGCTCATTACTTGTACAATACAATTGTACGGTTTTGTTTTTTTCTAGAATATACCTAATGTTAGCAATTTATAAAAATATGTTTCTCTCCCCCCCCCCCTCTCAAAATGTCATCTTTATACTTGAAATGAGTGAAAGAAATTAAAAATATATGACAGTAAAACCATACATTTACAGTACGTTGATGCCCAATTTACAAAAAGTCGCTATAGTTGTATACTTTGCAGAATTTGTATCGTAACTGTACGGTTTTATGTTTATCCCGAACAGATTAATATCTTATTAGAGTAGCAACTAGAACCTTGACTAGAACCAACATAATTCAAACGATGATGATAAGTTCTTATTCCAGTAGAACTAGTACTAGTAGTTGATATTCCAGATACAGTAAAATCTCGCTATTCGTACACAATTCGTTTTAGCAGGCAGTTCGAATGGCGATTTGTACTAATGGCGAATCATTTTCTCGCATAAGATATAATGTAAATTGCAGTAATCGGTTACAAACTTTTTATTTAGAGTTGTCCAGTACTAAAAGAGCTTTGAGTGGTAATTTTTTTTTGCTCTAGATACGTTTAAAACAACTCTTAAAGTTCTATTTCTCAAATAAGCCTCTGTTGAGAGTCCAGAATTTCAGGTCCCTGGTCAAACAAGTTTCCGTGATATTAATACGTTTCTCTAAAAATATACTGCTATGGAAGGATTAAAAATCCATTAGTTCACTTATTGGATGAGAATTTATTTGAAAAGCATTCTTAACAAATTTAAATCTTAATTAATTAAGCTAAGAAATTAAAAATGAATGTAACTTAAAAATTAAATGATTGACAATATTTAAAAGAAGGAAAAATGATAGATCTTAATGACAATGTGAAGAGGAACAACAATGCGTTTGCATGGCAAATGAGGACATTGTATTGTGGACAGTTTTTGAGGTGACCGCCGGTGAAGGTTCGGGTAGTAAACGCTTGTTTAATTTACTTAAAATTTCGTAGGTGTAGTCGTTTTCTTCGTCGTTTTCAGGCGATGTTTCATCCACTTTATAACTAAAATTTAAAAAAATAATAATTAAAAAGTGATTTTTAAATATTGGGATAAATTACTTGAGGGAACTATAAAAGGCTTTCGATCCAGAATTGTTTTTCAACACCGTCATAATCACTTTCTTTAAATTATTCGTAAACGCTACCAGTTCAAGGATTTGCATCATGAATTTACCCAGGCCACGTCGTCGATATCTTTCTTCAATTTGTAATTCATAACTAAAAAAAAATCAATTAATTTAATTTACTTGAATTACGATAGACCTTTTTTGAGTTTAGTCCTTAAGAATTGATTTTTACATCTCTATTTTTCTTATACAATTAGTACTATGTCTACCTTTGTTCTGTTCATAAATTTTTATCTATTAATAATTTGTAGTTGCAATATGCGATTAGATATTTTAAAACATTTCGTTTGCTTTGTTTTTCAAATAAGATTAGTGATATATTCAAGTTTATTTTTCTTATGCGATTTTCCCTAATATTATTTTGTAGTTGTCGAGTGTGTGCATAGTTAGCGTTCTTCTGCTAGTAAAACATTGGCTCTGTGAGCTGGTCCAAACGTGAAATGGACAATATTATATATATTTCAAGAAAACTGTTCTTAAGGATCAAACTTCAGAGGCACATTGGTGCTGACTGTATATAATTCTTTTTCTTACCAATATAAAACCTCCATTCCACAGTCCATGTCGAATCTAAAGTGGCTGAAAGCCACATTTATATTATTAGGACCTTTTGCTATTAAATACCACGCCGAATCTTCGGTCATTTCTTCTCGTTTTTTCTTGTCGCTCCAACCCCAACGACATGCCACATATCTAAAAATGAATCAATTTAAACAGGATATTCGCTCAAGTTCCACTATAGGAGTCCGTATTATCTTTAGATAGTATAAAAAAGTTGCTTCTGTTGTCTGTTCCCTTAGATCTTTTAAACTACAAAACGGATTTTAATGTAGTTTTCAGCAATTGATAGAGTGGTTTAAGAGGAAGGTTTGTAGGTATAAAACATGCATATTATAGTAGAGAAAATTTGGGCAATTCAAAGATTTGTAATGTGATGTCATAACAAACATATTTTTGTGCACTTACATTGCAAACGATGGCTAAACCTTACGAGAGCGTTCAAACTTATATGCGGCAAAATTGTGTATCTTAAAAAGATTGATAAAAAAGCCCGCGACGGGATATGTCTATCTCTTTAGGATAACCCACAGGAACCATTTTTATCTTTTACATATTTCAATAAAATTATTGGTTATTTACCAAGCTATTTTAAACAAGACAGTATTATTCATTATCCAATTAAATACATTAAATACGTTGTGCATTTCATGTAGATCAAAATTAGCCTTTACAGCATATCATAAATATGAATATCTTAGAAGATATCACAGATTTAAAAAGCGTTGGTAGAACGGTTGGCTATTTTGTACGGCGTACGTAGTAGCTGTTTTATTGCTATATTTTTCTTATAATTAATATAAAAAAGTTATGTTGGTCCTTATTTAGGACAAAAACTCGAAAACTTCTACACCAATTAGGTACGTAAGGTACATGTACTCTTAAAAGAGTACGGTTGGTCACCCTACATAGAATAGCAGAACAATTGAATCCTACAGGAACCGTGTATTTTCAGTAAGTTTTGTTAAAACTCGTGAAATAACGTTTTAACGCATTTTCCTCAAGAAAGCCTGATTAATTTTACACAGTAACGAAAGAAATCTGTACAAAGTTTAAATTAAAAAATTGATTAAAAATATTATGAATTTTAATTACCTAACTAATTTTAATTTTATATATTTATTTCCCTTTTATTTATTTTTATTATTATTTTTTATTTATTTGTTTATTTAATATCTAGTATTTTTCTTTTTGTTTTGTTTTGTTTTTAATTTATTTTGTTTTGTAATAGTCGGAATAATGTAGGCTAGGGACTGTACGGGTCCAATTCCTACATAAAAAGAAACAATTAAAAAAAAATACCTAACTCCCGATAAGTACGTAATATTTGCGAGACCTTTCCCCAAAGTAAGATTAGATGAGATTCGGCTCGACCCCATCGGCCCCTAAACGCCTCACGTAATTAATGGATGTTCCCTTAAAAGGAAAAGTTAGTAGCTATCCTACAGGATCTTTAGCAAAACTTCATTAAAATTCGTTCCGTTAAGCAATTGTTAAATTTTGAAATTTTTAGTTTATTATTTTAACACTTTCAATTCTTACTAATATCTTCGACAATGAACAATGAAAAAATTCAAATATTTAAAAAATGTCATTACTAATTTATCGGGTGTTAAATTGAAATTCATAATTATTTAATTATTTATTTTCCAGTTAAAATTGTCAATTTTTTAATTTCAATTTTGTAGAGATTTCTTTCGTTATTGTGTAAAATTCCGAAACTTTTTAAATGTACGGTTTATGTAGGATATAATTGTTCTGCCATCCCATGGGAACCATGCATTATTCTAGCCTTAAAAGCAAGCTATATCATTCTCCCCCAAACTACCACATTGCATAAATCATATCAATCTTTAACTCTGTAATAAACAAAAAAACATATCTATCCCACGGGAATAGTACACCTCTCCTGAGTAAAAAGTAGATCAAATCTTCTTAAGGAAAATGAGTTAAGACTCTATTTCGTGGATTTTAATGAAACTGTTTTTAAATACACGGCTCTTATAGAATACATACTTGTTTTGCTATCCCATGGGAACCGTTTATTATTCCGGTATGAGAAGTAATCGATATCATTTTCTGGCTCCTAAACTACCACATTACAAAAAAGGAAGTTAATCCTTTACTCTGTAAAAAACAAAAAAATATCTTTCCCACGGGAACCGTACATTTTTTCTGGATATAAAGTATACTATATGTTAAACCGGATTATAATCTATATCTATGCCAAATTTCATCCAGAGATCCATTCAGTACTTTTTGGGTGAAAGAGCAACAAACATCCTCACAAACCATCACGTTTATAATATAAGTAAGATTTAAAATTGTAATGAACCTGTAAGATAGCTAATATCTCTTCCTAGAAAAGTAGTTTTAAGGATTTTGATAAACTTACTTTGGCTCTAAAGTCTGAAATTATCTCTTTTTCTGTTAAAATAGATTAATTTTTAAATTTTGTTCTGAAGGTAGGGAATCAATTAATCAATCAATTTAATTTAGATACTCTCAGCAAAGCGAACGGGTATCAGCTAGTTGTTAATATATATCCTAATTTCATGATTTTACAGTGCATAGTCCCATTGTGACCCATGTAATTTTTAGTTAGTCATTTCACGATTGGGAAAAAACCACGCTTAACTGTACTATTATTGAAAATGCAGATTGTAAAATATGGACACCCTGTAGTGGAGGGTATATACTTGGAAATAAGTGTAAAGTTTATACTTTTCTTCCATGTTTCGTTTCGTCAAGTTAAACACCCAGTCAACGGTTTCTTCTGGTAGATTAGTAACGCGTTGCACGCTCAGGTCGACGTCGAGGCCACGTTTATTATACTTGCGAAAGACGGGAAACGGTGCCAGAGGGTCTTCCAATTTGTTGGCAGCGTCAATCACACCACGAGCAGCGCTTATTCGCATTTGCTCTTCCTTTCGCTGAAGACGTTTTTCTTTTCCTTTCGTATTCGGTTTGCGCTATAAAAGAAACAACGTTAACGTGATTGTCCTTAAAACAAAACGTTCAAGTTACATTACCCCCATGCTTTCGATTCTTGGTGAAATAAATAAAATGAATTAATTTCCCGTGAAATCAAATCTTCTACTTTAGGCGGTAATATTTTCCATAGATTTCAATAAAATAGTTTTTTTTATAAACCTTCGTGAAATTAGCGCTAGAACCAAACTGAAGTAAAAAGTGAGTGAGCATAACACTGACTGTTATATGTCAAAGTGAGATGCAACATTTTTAGCTTCATTTCGATTCCCCCATTTTTAAACTGTCAATATTTTTATTATTAGGCATTTTCCTAGAAAGTTTTTAAAGGGAAAAATGAAACGATATGTTTGAAAAAGTCATGTTTTAAATCAAATACAACTCAAAGCGTTTACAGACAAAAATAAGCATTGCATTTAGTCGTCCTCATCTTCACTTTCGGAACTAGCTTCGGAAGATCGTGAAGACGATCTCGTACTTTCATCGGGAGTCTTAACGATTTCTGGTTTGGGCATCGTTTTGTAGTGTTTTATTGAATTATAGGCATAGTCAGGGCATATGTTATACACAGGATGTGTAGGAGCCTAAAAAAAATATTATTAATAGATTTTTCTTGTCTTAAATCTATATTTTAATTACCTCCAACACCATAGGGTAATGGGGGACAATTTGACTCATGGGGTAATGAGACTCACCAAGACATAGTACTAAACCAAATTTTATCCCTAATTGGTTGCAAATGAAATTTGCAATTCTCTTAGAAATAAAACCAGAAATTGAAATATAATTTCTTGATTCCTGTTAATGAATGAAAACGTGTGTCACATTACCCCATCTTGTCATAGTACTTACAACTTCGTTGTTGCTTCGTCCTAATACATATGGTACATCCGAATTTCCGCTGATTGTCTGTTGGGCAATTGATAGCCCACTTAAGGCATAGCATGTATGATATAAATCTCGCGGTTTGCCCGGTTTATCGAGTAAACCACCACTGGCATTTTGACAACATACTAAGATATACTGCTGCAGTGCCTCCTGATCCATTAGTAAATTAGAGTCGGGCTCATCGCTTAAACTAGCTAAAAATCAGAAGAACATATTACGGATAAGGCTAAATGTGGTTTTTGATTTTACTTTGTAATAGTATACTGTTGACTAGTGGAAATGAGGCACCTTGCCAAAACGAATAGCAACCATCAACTAATTTATTAGTTCTCCCCTGAAATCCGCCTTCGAATTTCATTTGCCTATTGACTAACCAACGCTAAAACCGAAAGTAACCAATTAATCAAAACAAATAAAAATCCAATCGTAAGTTCATATTAGGGGCCATCCATAAATTACGTCACACGTTAAGGGGGAGGGAGGGGTCGACAAAGTGTAGCATTGTGTGATATGGGGGTGGGAAGGATATTAAATTTTGTGACGTCACATTTCAAAATCTATTTTAATCTAAGTATTAAGTAAAACACGAACGTTGAACTATTAACGAAAAACTTTTCTTCTGTCAACTGAATTTCATTTACGCCAATAAAAATGATTTGATAGCCCATTGCCAATCAAATATTTAATATTTAGATTAAATTGTCCGAAGAGAATTTTTTCTCGGTGTAGTGTTATGCGCCGATACTATTGCCCTGTAATAAATGCACCGTGCTTAGCGGTGATATTGTTTTAACTTCATTAGACAATTGACTTTCAAGATGATTAAGTTTGATCATTAATTAATATAATTAGTCGTTTTTTTTCTTTATTTCATGAAATGTTTGATGTGATTTTAATTTTATTAAAAAATCATATAAATTTAAATAAAACAAATTTTGGAACTGCTGTTTTATTTCAATAATTATTTGTAGATGTAAAATTGACAAATATGTGACGTCACACTAAGGAAGGGTGGGTCTCAAAACGTGACCAGCTGTGACAAGAACGGGGGAGGGGACAAAAAATCATGAAACTCGTGTGATGTAATTTATGGATGGCCCCTTATTAGCATTTTCTATAACTACTGGAAAAATATCATAGAATCTCATTAAAAAAACCGTCAAAGATATTTTATGAGATTTTGTCCGGGAAAATACTCATAGAATCTTATAAAAAATATTTTTTGGTAAAATTCTATGAGATCCTATGAGTATTTTCCCGGACAATAACACCAATAATATCTCATAAAATACACATAAAATACGTTCAACTTTATTTTTTGAAGATTTTATGAGTATTTTCGCGAATAAATACATATGTATAAAATCTCATAGAAATTCTACTTTTGGGTCAACCTAATAAAACTCTCACATAAATTACGAAAATACGAGATTTTCATAAAAATCTCTTAAAATCTCATAGGATTTCTACTTTTGGCTCAACATAATAAAATTCTCATTTTAATTACAAAAATACGAGATTCTCATAAAAATCTCATAGAATAATTTTTAATTTAAAATCTCATAGAAATTCTACTTTTGGGTCAACCTAATAAAACTCGCACATAAAATACGAAATTCTCATAAAAATCTCTTAAAATCTCATAAAAGATAACAACCAATAATTCTATGAGAGTTCTATGAGTTGACAACAACTCATAAAAATACCATAAAATATTTGATTGTTAATTTTTTCTTTCTCATAGGATACCATAAAACCTCATTCAACTTCATAAAAAAACTTTGTTTTTCTATGAGATCCTATGAGATTTTTCTAGTAGGGATATTTACCGTAAAAGATTTAAGGTCACACAAGTGAGTTTTACGTAGTAACACTAAAGCTGCCAATCCACAGAATGCGTACCCTCCGTGGGCTTCCATTCCTGGACATCCTCCAAATCCTCCTTCATAAGTCTGACAACTGAAATTAAAAAAAAAAAATATTCAAATAATCAATTCAATATTAGACTAGAAAAAAACCTGGCCACCCATTCGGCAGTTCCTTCAAAAAGTTCCTCTGAGTAAATGTTGGTTAAAGTGGCTATAGCCAGTGCACAATATACCCCTCGAACATCAACTTCTCCATCGGCATGCATTTTGAAGGCACCATTTGACGAACGTACTGTCCATAAAAATTCCTGTAATCGTTCCCGATTTATCACACTGTATGCTTCGTCCGTTCCTATAATACATATAGCATTGACGGCGGCATATGTGGGGGCTAAATGGGAATACTGGCCGGGACCTCCACCAAAGCCCCCCGTTTCATTTTGACAAGCATTTAAAAATTGGACGACATCAGAATACGTCTTGCTCTCCAGAGAAACATCCAGTAAAGCTAGACTATGTAAAATCCAGTAACACAACCAGGTGCGACTGGCATCGAGACATTCATATCCCGATGAAAGATGTTTGATACAACTGCGTAAATACTGCTCGTGCTCGAAGCGCAGCAAATAGGGAATATAGGGAAGAATTTTCGCTCGGGATGCACACGCTCGAAATAGGGAATCAACCGATTTCTCCACTTCTTTCTACAAGCAAACCAAATGATACATTTTCCAGATTTTTGTTTTTAATAAATATTTACCTGGTCGATTGAGGTTAGGGTCGCGACTCCTTCGTCGTTAAATTTAAATTTGGATAAATTTTTTAAAATTCTTAACTTCTCCATTATCCTAGTAAAATAAGGAACTTAAAAACTACTCGACAACAGCATTTAATTTCAATTAAATCGAATTATTACTCAAGAACCATTCCACTACTGGAATCACTTGTTGTCATCTGTTTGATCGATACAATATTTAAATGAAATTTTTTATTTGTTTAATAGGTTTAATAAATCAGGATAATTGTCTAGGGATAAATCAATACATTTTATTATTCAAAAAATATATATACATTTTATATTTGGGTTTAGGACTTAATCGAATTGGCGACTGTATCGATGAAGGTGGCAAGACGAATATCTCGTTGCGATAATCCGTTAACGTCGTGTGAAATTAACTTGACATTAAGCTTTAATTAAAGAAAAACATTTTATAAATTACAATTAAAATTGATTAATCTGTAATTTGCAACCTTATTGTAAACATTGCTCCATTCTGGATGATGGTCCATTTTATCAGCCTTTAATGCTACGCGAGTCATCACACCAAAAGCCTTTAATTAAAATGAGATAAAAATAAAATTTTAATTAAATGATAAGTTACTTAGTATATTACCTCATTAAAATCTTTAAATTCATAGTTTTTTGTGATGGAATCTGAATCGGTTCCGAGCGTCCATCCGTTGGCTAAGAGTGGTTCTAGGACTTCTTTACGTTCGGTCGCATCAAGTTTTTTACTCTTAAAAATTAAGAAAATGTTCAGATGTATTTATTGTAAAATTTAATTGAAATATTTAATGTTTAGTACCATTTTGGTTTTTTTCTGAGTTGCGAACGTTCGTTGAGGATATGTGTTGTGGGACTGGAAGTGAAAGGCGGTTTGTGGTTGAAGAATCGCCTTGACTTTCAAAAGCATACGCATATTTAACAGTAAATTGAACGGAAAGTGAAATTGAAGAAATCAATGCATATTGCAGCGATGATATGCTGCCATCTGTCAAACTGAGGGTGATATAACAATGAGGATGCTGAGGATGGAAAAGGGGATTTAAAAAAAATATTTTAATAGTCAATGGAACCATCTTTTAAGTTTTAAACCAAGAAATTAATGCCTTTAATTTACTATTATTAACACCTCTATAGACATATATGTCTTAATAATACTGGGGTCTATTTGACCCCAATAAACTGTTAAGGGTCATAAACATTTTCAGGAGCATCTAAGCGCCTAAAATTTTTTTTGAGAATGTATTTTGAACCTTACTTTAGTTAAATTTTTGTTTTAAATATCTATAAAAGATTAAGAATTTCACAAAAACATATTTTTAAAAAATGTCAAAATATAAGATTCTTTTCCATAAAGACCTGGCTTAAAACGTCTTTAAAATCAATGCTGAACAATTATTCAAACACCCTATTTAAGCTGATTTAAACAATTGAAAAATTGTTTTAAATTAAAGCATAGGTACCTATATACAAAAAAGTAACCATATAATTGTATACTGCGCAGAACTTGTATCGTAACTGTATGGTTTTATTTTCATCTGGAACACAAATTTAAAACTTGCATAACAAAAGAATGTTCTTTTAATCAGTGGTGCAACTACTATTTTGCTAGACCCCGCGACGCGGTGGTCCCGAAGCTTCGGGGGGGGGGGGATTTTGAGAAAATTAGTACTAGTAGTGCTGCAGAGAGGGGGTAAAAGGTCGTTATTCTTAACAGACAATGCTTATTTTCAAAACAAAATATTACACCTGATATAAAAAAGGATAATATCTGCTAACTCCTCTAAACCTCAAGGGCCTTTTAAGAAGGATCTTTCGCAAGAAAATCGGTACTAAATTAAAATATGGGACGCAGATACGAAAAGCAAAAAATTCATATAAGATTGGTGGCCGATCTAATTTTTTGCGGGGGGGGGTGGCTAAAATTAGTAGTTCCGCTACTGCTCTTAATGTTATAGAATTGTTGTTTTGTTGGTTTTGTTGTTTTACTCACAAAGTTCTGTTCAAAACTTTTCATTCCTAGTGATCAGGCCCGGATCAAATAAGTGCAGGGCCCGATTGGATATTTTTGCGGGGCCCTCCATACGCTGGTAAAAATTTCTTGTATGCGTTTATTGAGTCTGTAACAAGTTCACCGCATCGCCTTCATAATTGAAATGTTTCTTTCATTTCCGAAGTTTTTTATTCCGAAATTTTATAGCTGATATTTCCAAATCTTCTGCAGGAGTTTTTGCTTGAACTAAAACTTGTTCGAATCCAGTATTTTTGTAGTCGCTTATCCATTTTATACGTTTTTCAAACGAAGAAAGTGCAATGAATACATCTACAGCATCTACAGGATTTACTTTGAAGCCTTTGAAGTTCCTTGCCTTCCTTGCTTACATAATTTGATTTGGAACCAGTGGCGTGCGGTGAAATTTGCGAGTAGGGAAACTATTTTTTATTATTGCAAATTTTACTATGAAAATCCTTGGTAAATTTTTATACAAAGAAGCCATTTTTTACTATCATTTTTACTTTGAAAATGTCAAATAATTGTTTTTGTAGCGCTAGATAACCTTAACGTAGGTTTTGGCCTTCTGCTTTTAATAATTATTTCTTTTTCTTTAAATGGTGTGGAGCCAAAAATTTTATTGAAAAATTTTTCCACTATGCTATTGCAACTAAAGCCATGGGGATATAAAGACTAAATTTTTAAAATTAAAACTTCTTGAAAATAATTTAATAATGTAAATAAAACAAACGGACTATTATTACAAAATTGTTTTTAACAATGCGGCTGCCAGGTATAGACACGCTCGTTCCACTCGTTATACATTTATTTGGCTCACTATGTTCTATTGAATAAAGCTATGGAATCTTCTATGCGATATTTCAGTGTAGAGCATCCAAGCAAGCGAATCGTTTTAGTTAGTTGGATTAGACACCGCATACGCATGCGCGATCATGTTGAATCGCTGTATGTTAAGTGGATTCTACAACCCAAGCAGCTTGCATAAGTCTATCTCATTTCACCATATCATTACGGTGTATAGTGGCCACGCTGTTCAAGCCACGGATTTCAAATGTGTTATTGGGTCTATATATTTGATTGTTAGAAAGTTGAACGTTTAAAAGTTTTAGATTTGTTTGAAATTTTATTATCGTTTGAAACTTAATTGGAATATTTAACCAAAATTCTAACCAATAATGGATATAATATATGTACGCAAATTTGAAATATTTTTGAAAAAAAAAATATTTACTCATATATTTTTGAAAGAAATTAGGAAAGCGGCGCTTCCACAGCTTTTACGGACTGCACGCCACTGCTTGGAACAGTAAATCGAGTAAATCATGCCACAAAACGAATGATACTAAAAATTTATAGTTTTTCATTGCATTTGCAAGAGATTCTGTCTCGCTTTTAGTTTGGGAATCCTCGGAAATTTCTGTAATTTCGAAAAGAGCGTCATAAAATTCCCCAACTTGATATTGTAATTCCGGTAATCCCCACCTGGTATTGCTAACAGTGGCTAACAGTAAGTTCTTTTACATATTAGAAATTTACTTTAAATTTCGAAAAATAACTTTTTGTTAATTTTAGTGGTGATGTGGGGCTCCCTTAAGCGCGGGGCCCGACTGGGCCCAATCGCTCCAATCACCTTAAATCCGGGCCTGCTAGAGATAGTACCATTGAAACCAAGTTTTCGTTAGATTAAACAATTTAAAATATGTTGGTAATAGGAAATAATACTTTAAAAGCAGAAAATACGTTTTAAAATTTCGCATAGTTATTGACTATTGTGGTCTGTTGCTATTAAATTGTTTTAAAATAAATTGGTTTAGATTTTGCGAAAATCATGATTGACCCCCAGTAGGACTATAATCAAAAACATTTTTATTACTTTATTTGTTGTTATTACATATATAATGTTTTATTTGTCAATTATGAGATAAAACAACTATCAACAACCGATCCATTAACGACCAAATCCCGGAAGAGCCTCAAGCCATAAAAACGGCCGAGTCTCTATATAATATTCTTGGCCAATCCCCAAGTTTAGCAAAAAGCAACTTTCCTCGGCATACCTAATTAAACTGATAATCCGATGATCTTACAATAAAATTTTCTCACTCTCAACAAACAATCGTTGATGTTTCAACCTAAATATATAAAATAATTTCTGGAGTCAATGACGTAGTAATATATAAATTATATCGACTTATTTATATGTATACATAGTGATACTTATACATTAAGTTTAGTGTAGACTGTAGAGTGAACTGGAGATAGTTAAATGAGAAATTGACAAATAATTGAATGGTAAATAAATAGACAAAACGAAATTAACTCTTTCTGTTATCGGCTTGTTTTTATTGAGAGAAACCGTGACCGAAGGTCAGTCACTCAAGTAATCTAAATTTTAAATCTTAGTTCATTACGATTTTTGCGCTAATAAAAGCACGGGATTACACACTGTAAACATTTGTAGTTTTGGTTTTGGAACGAACGTAAAAAATGGATAGTGATGAGAATAATTTTAGTCACGTAAGTAAACGTAGTTTATTTACTACTTATATGCCATATATTAACATCAATAAACGTTAAATGTTCAAGGGAAAGTTTTGATCGTATATCAAGCAGTTTACATATTAAAAAAAAAACTGTTAAATATTTATTTAAAAAAAAATTAATGCCTTGCAAATATACTGACCAGTTTTTAAGAATTTGGCATTGAAATTCCTCAACCATTTGCTTTAAAAGAGGACTAAAATATTTATTATATTTGAATATTTCATTTAATATACCAACTAAAACCAGTAGCTCTACCGTTAGTAACTTTTGAACTTTTTTATCTTTATAAAATTTCTTTCTTTCAATTATTTATTGTTTTATTTAGTGATAAAAAATATTTATTAAAATGGATCTCACCGTGGGTTCAAACTTCAAAATTAAATACTGTAACGAGATTCTTACCAACGGAGATAGCTGGCCATAAAAAACCTTTGGCCACATGAAAAAGCAAAATTTTATTAATAAAATTTCCATTGAAAAAATTTTAAATAGTTAAAGCAGGATGTAGCTAAACTTAATTTAGTGTCGGGGAAAAAATATTTTAGATCTAATGAGACCTACAAGGGTTCATATATACTTAGATCAAAAAACAAAAAAAATTAGATGTACCTATAGAAATTTGATATATCAATTATAGTATATAAATAGGAATTCTATGTATAACTTCCCTTTATTGGCGTCCGTGCAGAATGGGATGTCGCTATTACAACTTATTGATTAATGGCTGACAGGCTTACCCCGCATGTTTCAGTAAGACAAATCTCTCTGTTATCCCTATTTACGCATTCAAAATGTTGTTAGGGGTAAGTTGGCGCAAGGCATTCAATTATGCCTATTTAGTCAAACCGGCTATTTACCAAGTTTTTTGTTATTTTTGTATTTTTTTTTCATCAGATCAGATAAAACCTTTAGTTTCGAATGCAACGGAAAACTACTATGTCATATACTATAATATCTCATCTCCGCGAGTTAATGATATTAAATTCTTTTCTTTGTAACAATTTGTAGAAAAATGTTTTAATTTTGTATTTATAATTAACTAATAAGTAATATTAAGTTACAATTTCATCTGTTCATATTAAAAAATATATACAAGGGGGAAGTTCTTGATTTAATTAGATCGTTAAGTTACGTAGATCTACATTGGCAGATCTAAGATTATTTTCCTAGGTCTAAGTCGATCTAAGCTTGCTTAGAAATGAAATAAGCCATTGTATTTATTTAGATCTAATTGGATTTAATATAACATCCTTAAACCTAGGCCTTAGCATATCTTAGGCCGCGTTCAGACGGATCAACTCAACTCGCCCGACTATTTTCAATCTTGTAGACTGTAGCAGGGTAAGCGACGCGAGAAGTGAAGTACAAGCGAGTTGAAAGGGAAGCAAATTGAGCAGAGTTGAAAGAAAACTGATCAACAAAACTCGTTCAACAAAAGATTGACTGAATCAATCTTTTGTTGAACGAGTTTTGTTGATCAGTTTTCTTTCAATTTGCTTCCCTTTCAACTCGCTTGTACTTCACTTCTCGCGTCGCTTACCCTGCTACAGTCTACAAGATTGAAAATAGTCGGGCGAGTTGAGTTGATCCGTCTGAACGCGGCCTTATTAGTTGATCTTCTGAATTCCATTTTTTTCTTATCTCTTCTTAAGATCTTAAGTAGATAAACATAGATCTAAAATATTTTTTCCCGGATGGGCTAAATAAAAATTAAACATCTTATTTGACCGAACAAATTTTTACCTTTTCGATATAAGTTTAGGGAATTAGAGAAAGTTCTGGATTAAAAGCATTTCAGCCAATGAAAATGTCGAGTTTTTCTGATCGACCAATAGTGGTTAAGTAAATCAAAGCTCCCTTACACACTTACTGTAAGTGAATCCTCCATCTATTCGATTTAGATTTAATGAAGTCAATTTTTTTAAGTGTACTAAAAGAAAGAGAGTTGCCAAATGCGTACCAGTTCCCTAAATCGTACCAGATCTTTTATTTAAAAATTAATGCATTTTGATGCCTCTTGGTGGTAAATATTATGAACTTTTACTTATGTCGATAAAGTATAAGACCAAAATGATGTTATTTTTAAACGATTTTGATCTGCCGAATTTAATATAAATCTACAATTTCTGAGCTGGGCTTTGAAAACTATAGCTATGTTATATTTTTTATTTCTATTGAGACATTTAGTTTATGAAACTTGCTGATACGGTTAAAGCTAGCTTCAATTATTTGGCGGGACGTCGTTTTCCTAAATCGTACCACACCATGATCCAATACTGAAAGTACCAAAAGTGGGGGTACATGAAGTTTGTGTAGACTTTTCGAAAGAAGACATTATTTTTCACTGTCCTAATTGTATTTCAGATAAGTAGTGCAATATTACATTTTCTTTTTATGTTTTATAAATATATAAAACCTACTTTAAACTCAAAATACAGTTTCTCTTATGATTTTTTACTATTTTTTTATTCCAACACATGAAGTACGATTTTGGAAACCGACTGGTACGATTTAGGATACCGGTTGCCTAAATCGTACTGTTTGCATATTCTTATAAAAGTGTTCATATCACAATGCTCTATCAATAAATATTTAAAAATCATATTAAATTGGAACTTTGATAGTTGATGCATGGATGCAAAACTTAATATTTACTAAAAGTTCTTAAGTAGGCAGGGGCAAAGGTAGGCATTTGGCAACGCTCCCTTAGAAAGAAAGTATTCTCACGGTAGCTTTATCATAAACCTCTAAAACGCTTATCTATGTAACTATATACCCTTAAAATTAGAATCATGATTCTTTAAAAAATGAATGCCAAATTTTTGACCCAGAATTAGAAAATTTAAATATTTTACATACAAAACACTGGAAGTGCCTTGAACTTCTTAATACTTCTATAATTGTTTATTGTCCACACACAAAAATCATGACTTATAATTGGTCAAAATTTTCAATTAAAATTCAAGGTGACCTCAATATGATTGACTTATTTTTTTTATCAATTCAAAGACCAATGTGATTTTTTAAGGACGAACCAGACGATCTATGTGACAATGATCCCATGTGCAATGAAAGTAACCCGGTCAAAATCACATTCGAAGACATCACATCGGCAGCGTTCAAAATCAAATCCGGGATCAGTAACACGCCTTGCATTGTAACAAAAAAATTAAACATTTCCCATGGCAAATTATTAATTTGTTTTTTTTTCCTTATAGAAATCCCATTTATCTGATGTAACCGGAATCGAAATTTTCCTCAAAAAAGATTTCTTACAGTTCACTGGAAGGTTTATATATTAACTATTTAGTAAACACAGAAAGTCATATTATGTAACATGGATGTAAAAGTTATGTAACGAAAGAATGGGCTTTTGACGTTACGTAATGTGACTTTATGTGCTCACTGGATAGATAAAAAATTTTTTATTGTTTTTTTTTTTTTTTAGTTTTAAGGAACGTGGAGCTCGTTATGCCCTGCTTATGTTACCAGAGGACAAGAAACGAATTGGTGTTATTAGTGCGTCCTTAGGAAACCATGCTCAAGCTCTGTGCTACCACGGCCTTAAACTCGGTATCCCCGTTACGGTCGTAATGCCCGTTGTAGCACCCATAATGAAAATTCAAAAATGTCGAAAGTACGGTGCGACTGTCGTGGTCAAGGGCGAAAACATGGGCGAAGCCAAAAAAATCGCTTTACGACTAAGCAAACAAAACAATCTAACTTATATCAACGGGTAGTACACACAAAATACTGAAAAAGCAAAATTTTACAGAACATTTTTTAAGGTATGATCATCCGCATATAATGGCCGGTCAAGGAACTCTTGGTTTAGAGATAGCCGAACAAGTTTCCGATATTGATGCTATCGTAGTTCCTGTAGGAGGTGGAGGGTTAATCGCTGGAGTTAGTCTCGCTATGAAATCGCTTTGTCCCAATGTTACAGTTATTGTAAGTATAACCAACCAATCAATGTTTAAAAATTGCACGGCCTTGTGTTACTAGCTTCTATAACTGTAGTTAATTCAGTTAAAGAATCACAAAAAAAGTTTTCGTTTTTTCGGAAAACGATAAATAAACTCTTCGTAACCATCATATTTAAAGTCTCAAAAGGGGTTTCAAAATTTTTCTTTTAAAGTTTTTAACCGACTTCAAAAAAAGGAGGAGGTTCTCAATTCGACTGTATTTTTTTTTTTTTTTAATGTTTGTTACCTCAGCATTTCCGACTGGGTGAAGCGATTTTGATGATTCTTTTTTTATTTGAAAGCTGGTGCTTCCCGAATGGTCCCATTTTAATTTGAAGGAAATCGTTCACTTCTAAGGGGTTGAAAACTAAGGGATGAAATACTAACTTCTTATTGGATAGCTCGATTTTGATAATTATTTTTTTATTTGAAAGCCAGTGCTTTTCGTGTAGTTCCATTTTAATTTGAAGGAAATCGTTCACTTCTAAGGGGTTGAAAACTAAGTGATGAAATACTAACTTTTTATTGGATAGCTCGATTTCGATAATTTTTTTTTTTATTTGAAAGCTAGTGCTTCTCGTGTGTTCCCATTTTAATTTGAGGAACATCTTTCACTTCTAAAGGGTTGAAAACTAAGGGATGAAATATTAACTTCTTATTGGATAGCTCGATTTTGATAATTCTTTTTTTATTTGAAAGTTGGTGCTTTTCGTGGGGTCCAGTTTTAATTTGAGGGAAATCATCCACTTCTTAGGGTTTGAAAACTAAGGGATGAAATATTAACTTCTTACTGGATAGCTCGATTTTGATAATTCTTTTTTTATTTGTAGAACACAACCTTAAACTAATCTCCTATCCATTTAAAAAAAAAACTCCACTCATAAGGGGTTAAAAATTAGAGATGAAATAATATTATAAATTTTTCCTGGCTAACCCGATTTTGATAATTTTGTTTCTATTGCGTACAACGTATCTTTAAATTGTTCACATTTCAATTTGAAGAAAAAAATCCACCCCTTAAGGATGAAAATAGGGGATGAAATAGTGACATTTAACCGAATTTTGATAATTTTTTTTCTGTTGAAAAGAATAATCCACTTAGTTTTGTTATTACATTTAAAAGCAAAAAATGCAACCCTTAAGGACAAAAAGGGATGATGTAGTAACTTTTAATATTAAACGGCGCTGTCTCATATGAGCAGCGCCTTTGGAAGGTTAACCATTCTCAAGAAAATAAAATCTGTTATCAAACTTCAGATCACTAAAACGCGAGAAATAAATAAATATTATAAAAAAATGAAAAACCGACTTCAAAATAAATAACAATTCTTAAACAAAAAATGCACTAAAAAGTAACAAATGCGTATCCTTGCAGTATCTACCACTTACAAATTATTAGGATGATACAATGTACAACTATTGTTATTTTTGGAGTTGGTGTCAGTCAAAAAAAATAAATATTAATAGTAATTTGTAAACATTTTAAAAAGGTTTAGTTGGTATTGGTATTTTGTAGTTTAAAGGTCGCTAGATATTGTTACAGTTCGAGTATATTGTTTAAAAGTTCATTTGAAAAATAATTTTCATAAGGTATTCTCGTTTTTTGCTAAGTATCAGTATAGTCGTATTTCCTTGGCTGACACCAACTCCAAAAATAACAATAGTTGTACATTGTATAATCCTAATAGTTTGTAAGTGGTAGATACTGCAAGGAAACGCCATTATTTTGTTACTTTTTAGTGCATTTTTTGTTTAAGAATTGTTATTTATTTTGAAGTCGGTTTTTCATTTTTTTTTAATATTTATTTATTCTTAAATATTTGGTAAGCCGTGCTTTCTAATGAAAAATATTTAGTACAAAAAATTTATGAAAAATTAAATTAGTCAAAAAGGTCGTTTGTATTTTTTCTCCAGGATCAATATATAATCTCAACAATTGCTTAACTCAATTTCACTGTTATTAAATGCGTGGTATAGTGTGCTATTCTTCTTTAAAAATTTACTTTAAATAAATGATTTATAAGTCTTTACTTAAACCAGTGTTTGTCAAACTTTTTGGTATTTACATTCAAAAGGGATCGTCTCAAGTTAACTTGAGAAAGCATCATGAATTGATCAATTTTTTTTGATCATCCTAAGATCCAGACTTTTGCGAGTCTCTAGGGGGTCGTCCAAGTATTACGTAAGCATAATTATAGTGATTTTAACCCCTCCCTCCCCTTGTCAGCAAAACCCTAACTCCACACCTTTTTTAAATCTATTCAGGTTTCTTTATTGTTATTAATGTGAATTATTGTACAATTAATATTAAATATTAATTGAATAAATTTTATCATGAACACCATACGACCCATCGGAAGACCACCCAAGAGATGGAAAGATAGTTAGACCTCCACTTCCCAGGAAAATTGATAAAACAGGCACAAAGCCTACTTTAAGAAGCAGAAATTTTATCAAGATAGTTGTTAACATTCGTAAACATATTTTTAAAAATGTTACCTTTTAATGATCTTAAGTTTTTTTTAATTTAAAATTTAGTAAATTAAAATTATTTATCCTCAGTCCATAAAACTTGAATTCATGACTCAACATAGACAATTATTAGGATAGCTATATATTTGTTTGAATTAAAATCTACTTAATTTTGCGAAAAAAAAAACAAATAATATAGATTGCTTACGTAATCACCATCTAGACCCCTCGGTTCTTATGTTATCAAAATAAAAAGACCCCCTCCCTCCCCTTTGGTGTTTACGTAATACTTGAATGACCCCTAGAGTAATTTTCAAAAATCATAAAAGAAATCCTATAATTTCTTGCAATTAGTGCACCTTATAATAATCACTTATTCAATAATACTAAAGCTTATTATTTCAAATGTTAAGATTTCCATTCCCCATATCTCTTTATAAATCATTGTTTAAGTATTGATCTAAGAGAAACTATGAAAAGAAGATCTTTAGTGGGAAATTCAATTTATTTTTAGATGGTATGGTTTTTTAAATATTCCACTCCTTAATTTAAATACATATTGATTCTAAAGAAAAAAAATGAAAAGGGCATTAAGTGAGATATTTAATTTAAGTTTCTAAGCTTTGTGTTAAAGCTTTGTTAGCTAAGTCACTGCTTATACGTGACATTTAAGAAAAACTATAAGAAGAAATTTTAAAATCCCTTTACCAATCAATTCACATCTCATCAGTGGCGCCTTTTAGTATGTTGTTTAAGACCTTTTATCCGTTTTCCGATAACAAAAGAGACTTTTATTTTTACTTTTTTAACCTGGATTTTTCAATTCATATTCTTGTATTTCAAGAATTTCGTTTTCCCATATTTTTAAGGGAGTTGAATCAGATCGATGTGCCAGTTTTTCGGCTGCCTTGGAAAATAATAAGCCCACTTACGTCCCGATTGAGTCAACACTAGCCGATGGTCTTGCAGTTCCTATGGTCGGATATAACGCGTTTGCAACGGCAGCTCCCTTAATCGATCGAATGGTAACAGTTAAACTTTAGCTTTTCAAATTATTACAGTGCCAATTTTTAGGTGGTCGTTAAAGAAGAATGGATTGCTATAGCAATTTTACGTTTGGTTGAACTAGAAAAATGTGTGGTAGAGGGTGCAGGAGCTGCTGGACTAGCTGCAATCTTAGCTGGACATTTAGATGATTTGAAGGGGAAGAGGTGGGTTGGTGTAGATCCAAAATAAAAGAAGAACATGCTTCGGGTGCCAAATGATCTACAAAACAAAGATTCTGCTTTTAAGGGGGAACACCACTGTAACGGCCAAAAAAAAGTGATTTTCGGGAATTTTTTTGAGGAGAAAAATCTATGAATTTGGGCATCGGGTTTTTTTTAAAATACTCAATTTTTATTGAAAAATATTAATTATTAAAAAAGTTATAAGTAATCTCATGGGTATCAGACGTTTTGATCCCCGGACAAAATATCCTCATGACAAGTTGTGACTATTGCGTTGTTTTTTAACCAAATTGGACGTTGTTAGGTACTGTTGTCTGAGGATGTTTTGTCGTGGGGATATTTTGTCATAGGGATATTTTGTCCGGGGTTCAAAACGCATGGAACCGTCTCATGGACGATTGAAAAAATCCCCTCCCCCCATGGTCGCATCGATTTCTCAGAAACGGATCATCTAAAATTAAAAATTCAAATTGCCTTAATCTATATAGATGTAGTTATCGTTGCACGTACGAGATTTTGAAAATTTTGATTTTGAAGACTTTTTGTTGAGATTATTGGATATTCTGGATTGTGGTTTATGTTTCTTTGAATAATTACACAGTTTTAAAATATAGAAAATTTTATTTTATTTGAGGAGTTTTGAAAGATATGTCCTTACACGTTAAGGTTGTCTTATACGACTATTTGCCCTTATAATATTTGGAAATAAAAATTAATTTCCACGAGTCATAAAACCATAATTAGGGTAAATATAAATGACAATTTCAAGAATAAATAACGAAAACACCAACATTCCCATACAATAGAAAACCTTTTCTTAACCCACAAAATTTAATAAGCTATTAAGTAAAAATAACATTGTTAAAAGAAAAGATATTTTGACGACAAACTTTAATATTTCAACACTTTTTGTGTCGGGTTGAAACAAAACAAAAATGAATAAAAATTATGTAAAAATTTTTAATCGGTTGCCATTTTCTTTCAAATTAACATTTTCAAAATCCCGTACTTGCAACGATAACTACATTTATACAGATTAAAAGCACTTTGAATTTTTTAACCGACTTCAAAAAAAGGAGGAGGTTCTCAATTCGACTGTATTTTTTTTTTATGTTTGTTACCTCAGCATTTCCGACTGGGTGAAGCGATTTTGGTGATTCTTTTTTATTTGAAAGCTGGTGCTTCCCGAATGGTCCCATTTTAATTTGAAGGAAATCGTGTACTTCTAAGGGGTTGAAAACTAAGAGATGAAATACTTACTTCTTATTGGATGGCTCGATTTTGAAAATTATTTTTTTATTTGAAAGCCAGTGCTTTTCGTGTGGTTCCATTTTAATTTGAAGGAAATCGTTCACTTCTAAGGGGTTGAAAACTAAGGGATGAAATACTAACTTCTTATTGGATAGCTTGATTGCGATAATTTCTTTTTTATTTGAAAGCTAGTGCTTCTCGTGTGGTCCCATTTTAATTTGAGGAACATCTTTCACTTCTAAAGGGTTGAAAACTAAGGGATGAAATATTAACTTCTTATTGGATAGCTCGATTTTGATAATTCTTTTTTTATTTGAAAGCTGGTGCTTTTCGTGAGGTACAGTTTTAATTTGAGGGAAATCTTCTACTTCTAAGGGGTTGAAAACTAAAGGATGAAATATTAAATTCTTACTGGATAGCTCGATTTTGATAATTATTTTTTTATTTGTAGAACACAACCTTAAATTAATCTCCTATCTATTTAAAAAAAAAATCCACTCATAAGGGGTTAAAAATTAGAGATGAAATAATATTATAATTTTTTTCTGGCTAACCCGATTTTGATAATTTTGTTTCTATTACGTACAACGTACCTTTAAATTGTTCAAATTTTAATTTGAAGAAAAAAATCCACCTTTTAAAGATGAAAATAGGGGATGAAATAGTGACATTTAACCGAATTTTGATAATTTTTTTTCTGTTGAAAAGAATAATCCACTTAGTTTTGTTATTACATTTAAAAGCAAAAAATTTCAACCCTTAAGGGCAAAAAGGGATGATGTAGTAACTTTTAATATTAAACGGCGCTGTCTCATATGAGTAGCGCGTTTGGAAGGTTAACCATTTTCAAGAAAATAAAATCTGTTATCAAACTTCAGATCACTAAAACGCGAGAAATAAAAAATATTATAAAAAAATGAAAAACCGACTTCAAAATATATAAAAATTCTTAAACAAGAAATGCATTAAAAAGTAACAAAATAATGGCGTATCCTTGCAGTATCTACAACCAGGGGTCTACAACTTACAAATTATTAGGATGATACAATGTACAACTATTGTTATTTTTGGAATTGGTGTCAGTCAAGAAAATAAATATTAATGGTAATTTGTAAACATTTTAAAAAGGTTTAGTTGGTATTGGTATTTTGTAGTTTAAAGGTCGCTAGATATTATTACAGTACGAGTATATTGTTTAAAAGTTCATTTGAAAAATAATTTTCAATGCCTAGATTTTTCCCCTCAAAAAACTCTCAAAAATCACTTTTTTTTCGGCCGTCAAAGTGGTGTTCCCCCTTAAACATTTTACTAAACTTAATGAAACTAGCCGCACCTAGAATGTTCATAAAAATTTTGAAGGAAATCAATTTTAAATCAAATTAAGTAAATTATAGAAAAAAAACACAAAGCACGTTATCTAGGATTCAACAATTGCCTCTCTATCGCTTGTATCGTGTTCTCGCTTGCACTGGTGTTCCCCCTTAAACATTTTATTTAAATAATTGAAATTAGTTGCACCTAGAATGTTAAAGTTGTAGCATAAGCTACAAATTTCTATTGCACAATTAAAAAAATCGATGATAAAAGTTGATTAATTGGGGGTAAACAATTTAAAGACAGCTTATGATAAATTACTAGTTATAAGCTGTTAAGAAATAATTTTACATTTCGTTTATAAAGAGAGCTTTATATCAGTACCAGTGACATATAACCAGCATAACAAATGATATACGGAAAACTTTTATTCTAAATTAATAATTTTATATTCATAGAGTTGTCTTACCGTTGTGTGGAGGAAATATTGATACGACTATCTTGGGACGGTGTTTGGAACGGGGCTTGACTGTCGATGGACGGTTGGTCCGATTTGTAGTAACAGTGAGCGATCGACCCGGAGGCATTGCAGAACTATGTCGAGTTTTGTGTTCAATTGGAGTTTCGATCAAAGATATAATGCATGAACGAGCCTGGGTTAAAACCGACGTTTTTAGCGTTGATGTAACGAAATTAAAAAAACGTTTCTTTTATTATTTATTTATATTTATTTTCTTGTAGGTGAAAGTTGTATGTGAAACCAGAGACTCTGAACATCTTCACAAACTGATGAAATTATTACATGAAAAATATAAAAATGTTCAATTCACTGATTACAATCCAGCGGAAATATTACGATTACAAGACATTTAATATAAAAAAATCTAGGATCTAAGTCATTTTTATAAATAAATTTTATTTTATGTTCTATTGTTGATTGATCTTCGTGAACGATTTGGTTTACTAAGGGTTGTCGGCAGGGGTAGTTTAAGAATACATAACGTTTTTGCTTTGATATGAGCCCCAATTACAATGGACAATTGTGTAAGCTTTGATATTTTCAGTTTGGTCATTTTAGCAATTTCATCTAAATCGATCGTATGATTTTTAGATATGATTAAGGCTAAAACCATCGCGTAACAAATGCATTTGTCTCGCATTTGTAAAGATCTCGAAACACCCCTAAAACATGAAAAAAAAAACTTAAATAAAATGTACAAGTAAAAATTTTATTAAAAGTTACTTAGCAGTCGTACTAGCAAACGTAGACATAATTTTTCGATGAATCACATTCGAATATGGACATGCCTCGTAACTTTTTTTTCCAATTACTCGTAAAGCTGCATTATAATATCCCACAATCGCGTCGATATACAGTAAAACTGCTGCATTGCGTATTTTAATGGATTCGCTTAGTGTGCAAGAATCACTTTGTAATTTCGCAAACTCTTCTTTGACAAAATCACAACATCTACAACCAAACAACTTTTATAACATAACGAAAGACGTAAAAAGTTTTTTTTTTCTTACTTTATATCATTAAAATTTCCGTTTAAAAATATTTCAGCTTGTGGATACAACGTAGCAAGTTCTTCACTTGAAACCAATTCGTCCAAGATATAAATTTCCTCGACTGTTGTCGCATCGCGATGTATCGGAGGTTTATAATCCATTTCGTCGACTAAATCAGAATATTTCGCCGGTGTTAGCTCGTCTTTCTGCACGACAATATCTAAAAATAAAAAAAAAATTAATTTGTCAGCTTCAATGCACTGTAGTCTGTTCATTAAGAATGATTATCTTTAATGATATGTATTGATTTTTAATCGAGAAGTGACGAAAGATTTTTTCGCTTTAGAACTTGAACAGACTCGAAAGTTAGAACAATCGATGTATTGGTTCGGTGCTCATTGTCATTTTTAATCCGATTAAAGGTATTAATTTATTTTTCGACCTTGATTTTTTCGATTTTGCATTTGACCGATATTTTTCTTTTCAATTACAGAACATTGAATAAAAATCATTTCTTTCAATTAATATAGATCCCTGGATCTTTAACATCGTTGTGTTTTTTAGTTGGTGTCTTCCATGCATTATTACGTAAGACGTTTTTGAGGCTTATTTAAACCCCTCCCCCCTATTGTAAGAAATCATAAGATTACAACTATACTCAACCCTTTCCCTTCATAAGAATTTTCCGTAAGAAATGAACATACATACTTATAAAATAACCGTTTAATCAGAGCGATTCTTAGTGCGAAATAGTCAAATTTTCAATTCAAAGTCTTAATTTATTTAAGAATTGATAATATTCAGTCTACACCCCTCCCCTAAATGAATTACGTAATTTATGAACAGTTCCTTAGACCAAACTAATAGATTGACCAATACGCTATAGTAAAATATTATATAAAAAAACATCCTAGCAGTTTTGACAGAAAAATAAATAGCAGTATCCCTCAGAAACCATTGGGGTAGATTTGTTGTTTCTCGGGCGCCAAGATTTAACGACTAATTTTTATAGATCTCGTTAAAATAAATCGAAAATGAATTTTTCGAAGTTTCGCTTAGTTTTCGATATATCGAATTTTAAAAGTTGCATCGATAACGTCAAATTTGGGTTAAAAAACAATGCGATGGTCACGCTTAACTTGCTATTTTCTCTTGAAAAATAATTTGGGGTGGATTTATTTTTATTTTGAAGACTTTGCCCTCAAACTTTCACCAGGGGCTGCACCCCCGGGCTCTACTTCCGAAATAGTTGCGAGCAGCTGTTAAAAATTCACAAAATTTACTATCTAAAATCCAATTTTTTTCGAAAACTGAGTGAAAACTCAGAAAATGGTACTCGTCATTTTGGCAAGATCTATAAAGATCCGTTGTCAAATTTTGGCGCCCGGGAAAGTGCAATATCCCCCATCAAAATTCTTATAACTATTTTTCTAGGAAGCAATACCAACTGTCCCGCAGGATTTATACGGTTTTAAGGATAAAAAGAGTTGAGCTACTTTAAGACTTGAAAACTTTTTGTACCAAAAATCGTTCTAGTAATTTAGTAGGCATCCTACAGGAACCATACAATTTTTTTGGGATTTATACTTATTCAACGTGCCATATTAACATTAGGGGGTATATTTGACCAATTTTGTAATTATTTAGTATTTTTATCAAACGCTAACTTGAACCATTTTCAAAGAAAATAGCTCGCAAATTCAGTAATATGACGTCACTATTTGTTTTCTTGCTTTCAAATACTATTGGTAGTTTTTAATTTATTATGAAAATATCGCACGCTATATATCGCTTCTATATGAACGTTACATAGCATTCTTTCATTATCTTAAGAATATAGATAATATATCTTATACTAGCTGACACCCGCGACGTCGTCTGCGTAGGTTATTATGTTAAGTACAAATTTAATTTACAGAGAAAAAACATTTAAAAAGCAAAAATATATTAAAAATAACCGGAAAGAACTTAGCGTAGAACAGTTTTAACTATATGCTAAACAATTGTTCATAAATCGCTACTTCATAATCCGCTATTGCTCCAAGTGTATAGTTATTAGTTAATCAATAATAAATTTTTCAAAAATTTGTGAATTCAAAAATAAAAATTGCCATATAATCCAAAATAATCACTGTTTTTATTTTTTCAAAAAACTGTTCTTTAAATACTTTCTTAGCGTAGATCATTTTTAACTATACGCCAAAAAATTGCTTCTGCAGAATCCGCTATTGCTCCAAGTGTAAAGTTATTAGTTAATCAATAATTAATTTTTCAAAAATTTGTAAATTCAAAAAAAAATTGCTATATAATCCAAAATAATCACTGTTTTTAATTAATTTTTTTTCAAATAAATTGTTCCTTAAATACTCTTTCCGGATCCGCAATTGCTCCAGGTGTATAGTTAATTAGTGATTAAATTTTTAAACCATTCATGTTTATAAGATTCAACGGCAGCTGATGACGTCATAGTACAAAAATACACATAATATATAGTATAAATAGTAAAAAATAATTTTAAAAAATATTGCAAAAATTTGATCAATAATTTGCGTAATAAAAAGAGAACTTAAAAAATTTCAATTAAAAATTATTTTGGATTTTATAGCAATTTTAGTTCTTGAGTTTTTTAAAATTTAATTTTTAATTAACTATTAACTATACACCTGGAGCAATTGCGGACCCGGAAGAACATTTAAGGAGCAATTAAAAAAAAATAAAAAAGTATAGAAAATAAAAATATTTTAGAAACTACTAAGCAAATATTATATAGAATTCAAAAAATCTTTATTAATCTAATAACTAGCTGAACTGCATTAAGTCTACGCTCAAATATGAAATAATCAGTAGGCAGTGAAAGGAGAAACATATTCTCTCCAGCCCATGCGCATTAGATCGTTTGCCCCACTCTATCAAAGCGACGAAAAATCCACCGCTTAACGCTTTTTGCTTGTAAAAATCGCATTTTTTAAAACTTTAATTACTTTGCTTTTAATGAAGATATCATGATAATTCTTTTTTTAGATAAGGACCACGTATATAGGAAGTAAAACAAAAAAAAATTGATCGAAATCTATCCAGTAGTTTTTAAGTTAAAAGCGAACATTGAAAAACAACTATCATTTTATTTAAATAGATTATAGAACTGCTACGTAGTTGAATGTATACTCTAAATAATGCATACACCAATTTATATAAATACCTGTAATTGTCGCTTCAAGATGATCCTTAACATTTTCAATATTGACTTTTCGTCGCTCATTTTGATCAATCACCCGTTTCGATCGTTTCGAACCAAATTCCCGGTTCAGGTCATTACTCGAAATACCAGCACTGACTCGTGGTGGTTCCGACTTTTCATTTTTAACAATAGAAAAATTCGCAGAGCTCAACTCGTGTATAACTACCTACAATTATAAATGAGTCATAAAAAAAATTTCTTAATCTTTACGTGTTCCAATTAACCTTATTAGTTTGTTTGTTTCGAATGGCGATTAACGTTCGAAAAAGATCCTTTTTCGAGTCTAAATTGCTACTATATAGACATTTGTCGGTTTTTACTAGGACTAGTTTATCATCTTCTCTGGTGTCCTTTTTAAATACTTTACACGTAAGACTTTTATTTTCAATCAGAGATAATCCGTTCTGAAAGGACGCTGAAATGAAAAGATTTTTATTTATTTAAACTTATATTAATCAATGATTGTGGGCAAACCTAAGATCGGTTGGTGGGCGCTAGTAAGAACTTTAACGGAACTCATTTTAATTAAACATTAATTATTTGTTTAATTAAATTAAAAAGTTGTTTATAACTTTTATATTAAAGTTTTTAAAATTTAGGTTAGCTAACAACTTCACGTGGTTTACTTAAAAAACGTAGGAGACTTATAAAGAACTGTAAAGAACAATTGCGAACTATTGAGAACAATTCGGGAATACGTTTTCCATTTTAATGAGCTTAAACAATTTTTAAAACTGAAAAAAATTATCGTTTTATTGCTTCATTAACAGGTAATAACAATTATTTCAATTTATAATTATTTATATTGCCATCATTTTATTATTACGTTGTATTTTTTAAAAGTTTATCAATTACGTGGTGCCATAATAACAACGCAATTTTTCCCTAGGTGGCGACGATTTGACAGATTTTTCAAACTAGATGGACTTATGGCGGCTGACAGTAGTGATGAAAGTGTAGCTCCAAAAGATTTTCATTTATCGTCGTCCCTCGACAGTGGCAGTGTTTTAACGTTCAACCATCAGATTTGTCAATTGTGCAACAATTTTCGAAAGACATTTTATTGCACCCAGTGCATCCGAAATGGCGATTTCAAGCATTCATCGTCATCATTCTCCGAGAGGTACACACGCATAATAAACACAGACCAGCTGTTTAAATGTCATAACAAAGACAAGCCAAACAGCTGGTCTATATTTTCATATAAAACCCCGGAAAATCGCCCCTAAACCCCCATGAAACTGCTTAAAAACCACCAATTTTTCGTCTCAATAGGAAAATTATAACTAATTCCATTGTAGATTTGCTGAGAAACAAGCACGGCTCGCCAGGTTGAGGGTGTCCAAACTACTCTTGGAAGAACGATTCGCTGAACGCTTACAAAGAAAACTAAAACAGGAGCAATTGGTAAATCAATTTCAACCAGTAAACGAATCAAGAACAATTTTCTCTTGTATTTTAGGTGTCCAACACCAGGCAATGTAAACTTAAAATAAATTATCTACAAAAATTGATCGAGGAAACTCGACAAAAGCATGCGGAAAAGTTGAAACAGTTAAACGTTCAACGAGACACAAACAAGCATTTAACTCTACGAGTCCCGAAATATGGTGATCGAGTGTTGAAATTAGAAAGGTTCGACTTGAGTCAGCACGAAAGAATGCAATTGCTTAATTTTCTTTGTGTTCTTTTGTAGATATGTGGAAGATCGGAAAGATAGTACTAAGTCGAGAGAGCGGGAATTAGGAGTTCAATACGACGAATTAAAACAATTAACTAGGATTACAATTCAACAATTAGAAGCGTTTATTTTTCCAATCAGTCAGGTTATATCAAATTCTCAAAGGTACATAGCGATATAGACGGTTATATATTTATCATTCTTAATGATCAAGATCAGGATTTAGATTATTTAAAAAAAGTCTTCTTTTAAGTCTAAATTTAGGGAAAGTTTGTTTTTTTTTTTAGAATTTGACAAAATCGTCAAATACAGTAGAAAATTATTATAACAAAAATATACTGATATATATAGTTAGAGGAGCTGAAAGAAGTCCAATATTAACAAGACTTCGGTGTCAGTTTTTCGAATCACAATTCTTCGAAACACAAATTTTCGAATGCACAATTTTTCGAAAAATTAATAATAAATAGTTTTAGGAACCGAAATAATTAGAATAAATTTAGTTTTATTTGCCAGTTAACACAAAACAAATTTAATTGAAAAAAAAAACATTTTATTTAGTAAATAAAATTTAATAATTTTTTGGACATTTTAACATATATTTAGTAAACAAAAAAACCATGTAATTTACCTTTGTAAATAGGTACCAATAAGTTATAGTTTACAGATTGTTCAATTTTGGTAAGATTAGCGTGGCGCTTAGAGAATTTGAAATCGCCCAACGTTATGCTTTTGTGTTTGAACTCAAGTAATATAGAAAATATAATAGGCAAAATAAACAATCCTTAGATACCACGTATTTTAAAGATGACTATAGATTTTAAAAATATTCTATAAATTTAAAATGTTCTAATAATGCAGGATCTGTATTCATAAAGATTTTCAATGAATTCTGAAAACTCATAGATATTTGCAGCATAATTTTTATGTTAAAACATTTAATTTTGTGTAAAACTTCGTGGTGTCAGGAAGTGCACAGTCAGTCAAATAATGAAACTCGGGTGACTACAATTTCTTTTGTTGGGGGCTCCGCCAAACCCCCGCCAGGGGGCCCCCCCGGACCCCTTTGGCATTTGTAGTAGGAAATTGTTAAATGAATTTATATGAATTAACTTAAAATAAATGACAGTTTCCATAGTTACGTCTTAATTGACAGATTTATCAAAATCATTTCCCATAAGAAAAATGCGTCTTGAAATCCGGTTATTATCGAAAACGAAGCGAAAACTCGTAAATTAGCACTCTTCATTTTTTTCATTTCAATTCATGATGCCACGCTAACTTTACTCTCTTCTTCATTTTAAGTACTACATTATTGTTATTTACAGAACGAAAATAGATACAGAAATTGTAAAAAGTGAAAAAAAAAAGTTTTATGTACCTATTTCATTTACCCTACCCGTCGAGGTTGATTTACACTGATTTTTGTTCAAAAACACCAACTCTACCTGTAGAAGTTGATTTAGACTGCATTATTTCGAAAAATTGTTTCGAAGAAATGTGATTCGAAAAATTGCGTTTTGAAGAATTGTGATTCGAAAAACTGGTCGAGCCAAGACTGACTATTTCGATATTATTAATATAGGGGAAGGCGGGGCGGAATGGGGTGCCATCTTTTATATTGAAATATCACTAAGCTCGTTGCAATAAAGGCAAGCTGTATCTTCATTGTCTTCATCCTCTTAATGATCAACTCTGCTTATTTGTTTTTTTTTTATAATGACACACTATCTAAAAGAGAAATACATAAGTGAATTTATTGATAAAGCAACATTAAACCATAATTAACATATCTGGGGCACAATGGGGTATCGTCTCATTCCGCCCTACCCAATTCTGCCCCATTGTACTCTTCCGTGAAAATTGAATATAAAATTCATGATAGTCACTAATGTCATCATAATATACTTTAGATATTTTACAAAATACCCAATGAAATAAAAAAAATAATCACTATTACGATAAAAGTGAAAAATAACATGACTTACCTTAATCCAATATCTACAACTTTTACAACTCTCAGGAAATTTCACAGCTCACAGTAAAAACAATAGAATGCGCAAAATAATAAAATGCTTAACTACCAATGACAACTGACAGTTATGGAATGATCAGTTCGATGTTTTTTTACCTATACGTTTGGCAACAGCGCCATTCCGTTCCGCTCCACTTCCCTATTCTGCCCCGCGTTCCCTTATTATAAGTTTCCGGAGAACCTGAAATAATAGAAATCTAAAAATTGGGATTAAAGCCTAACTGGATTGGAGCTACCTTCCTAAAATATTTTTAGTTTTCTGACACTTCCGGTTATGCCGGAAGTCGAAACTAAAGTCGTTATTTCAAATGGCATGCCCTATTTGTTTTTACATATCTCGATTGAATTAATAAATCTGAGCATCTTTCATAATAACAAGACCTGATTTAATCCTTAAGGTTTTCGAGAAAAATTACTTATATTGGAAATTTCACACCAAACGGATGTCTTGTAAAAGGTCCGTAACTCTCACATTAAGTTGTGTAGGAAGCTCGACATAGGCTCGTTTGAGAGCTCAATGATGCAGTTACACTCGAGATTATCAAAAACAATCAGTTGTTGTTACTAAGCTATTTATACATACTATTTGAGTTACAGATAATCTTATGATAATTATTGTTTCGACTTATTAAATCTTACCTGAAAACATGGCCATCTACTGTTGGCCATACAGCATAAAGCTCAGTTGTAAATTACGACTGTAACGTTGAATTTTCAATGATAACTCGAATACCCTTACACTTGACTATACAGTGGTACCTCGACATACGAGTTTAATTCGTTCCGCAACCTTGCTCGTATCTTAAATTACTCGTATCTCGAATCTTATCTTTTAATCTCAGATGTACGACCTGTTGTAACTTTTTGAGATCTTCGACCTGCTAAATCGAACTCGTATCTCGAATTTCGCTCGTAACTCAAAGCAAAAAATCACTCGCTCGTATCTCGAAAAACTCGTATGTTGGGGCACTCGTATGTCTAGATACCACTGTATGCGGCCACACTCTCGGTCAAATATCCGAATATTCGGCCGTTTCATTTCTGAGTAAATCGTATCGAGACGCATTATTTTTTATAAAAAAAAGAAAAAATAACGGCAACCGAAATTGATTTTTATTTACAAAGTATTTGCCCGTATTCGCCTAGTTCGGACATTAGATCCATATAAGTAGGGGTTTCTAAACTTCAAGCCAGGTTCCTTCTCGAAGAAACTTTACTCAACTGCAGAAGAAATTGTTTTGGTTCATCATAATTAATTCTCCCTAATAGATTTTCAATTTTATCTTGTAATTTAAATATCTATAATTTTAAATTAAACATTTATTTTGTTATGATTTATTATTGGGTATTACGAATATTAAAAAATGCAGCCGAATGGGCCGAATACCGAATAGTAGCCGAATATTCCTTGCATCTCTAATTTACACCCAACATACTTTATGTTTAACTTTTTTAATAACAATTTTTGAAAATTATCCTGCTGCTTGCTGTGAGATAAATCTTTAATTTTTTCATTGATAAAGCTTTGCTTACTTAAGTCTAAGCTGTTATTTATTTTACGTAAATGTGTATTACTTAGTATTTACTAAAAAAATTCCCATTTGTTCCAGTAATAGTGATGTAAGTAATATAAGTACTCAAAGTGGAGAAGAAAGTATTAGCGCTGTTTTAACCGAGGCCCAACAAACTGCGTATGTTCGAGGCCGTTGGGTTCAACTATCCGATACGGAAACATCGTCGGGAGGGTTACGATATCGAATTGTAGCTCCGACACTTCCAGCATCGGGCGACTATTGCGCCTACAGCGACTGGGGTATCATCTTATATCTTATTAAATTTTTTTAAAAAATTAACCTTTTAAATATTTATAATTTAGTTGCATCTCATCGAGAGTCGGGTGGCAACATGTTAAGTGGGTCGGATGTTGGAACGATTCTTGAAGTGGAACGAAACGCTGCATTTACAATCAGTGCAGCACTGACCTATGCCGCACAATTAATCAATGTGTTAGCGTTTTATTTAGATGTTCGTCTGCCTCATAAAATGACCTATAGGTAAATCAATCAAAGCTAATTTTTTTGTTAATTTATGTTTTACAAGGCTACATGGTTTATGGATGTCCTTTTAGTGATTTTTGTACGAGTGGCGATATGTCCGAGAGTCAATTTGCCAGGCGAGTGGCGCGACTTAACGGCAACGTTTTACATTTGTGTTTTGCTCAAGGCGTCAATCCACAATTATTACGACCCAAAGCGACCATTTACAATTTACTGTGTCTTCTAAATCCTGATGTCAGTGATTTAGGAAGGTATGCTTTGATTTTCTTGTTTCGGGTTTTTTTTCTTTAATGGACATTTTCTAGACGTGGTCCGTTACAAATTGATCCCAAAGAAGCTTTATCGTTAGAGGAGCAATTGTCTCGTGAGCTAGAACCAGGAGATGACGATTCAGGGTCGGAAGAAGATATTTTACCATGGGAATGGGAGGCTGTGAGTCTTTTTATTAAGTTTAATAATTTAGGAATATTGTGTTTAACAATGTATAATACAGATCTTGTACGATATAATTTTTCATAAATGAACTATAGGCAACCAAAAGTACATTAGTGTACAAATTATTGCCGTATCGCCCCTGATACGTAATTCGATTGTCAAGTAATCTTCATCAGTACTTATCAGATAGGTTAAGATCTCTCTGACTAATAGGTAATAATTTATAAAATTACATAAAAATCAAATTGGCATTTCGTCCATAGTACTTAATTTCAAACAATTCTTCATTTAGGATACCCCATAAGTCTTTCTTCCGATACACACTCTTCATGCAAAGATTGACACGGGGTTTTTCTTATTGTTGACTGTAAGTTTTCATCTTTATCTATATTCGATATATATATATAATAAAACTGTAGAAGATTTTTGTCTATTTGTTTGTTGTGCATCTTTCATACAAAAACTACTGAACGGATTTTGATGAATCTTTTTTTGTTATATAGCTATTAGTCCTCGGTAACACAATGGCTATAATTTATACATAATTTAGTAGAGAAAAGTCGGGAAATTCAAAGATTTTTAATTTGATGTCATAACAAACATAACAGCAAACGCTGGCTAAACCTTACGAGATAGATCAAACTTATATGCGGCGAAATTGTGTATCTTAAAAAGGTTCATAAAAAAGTCCGTGACGGTATATGTCTATTTCCTAAGGATAACCCACAGGAAGCATTTTTATCTTTTACAAATTACAAAAAAAATTAATTGGCATAGCGGCTGGCTATTGTACGACGTACGATTGCCTGTTTTATTGGTATCTTCTATAGAATATAAAAATTTTATGTTGGTCCTTATTCTGTACCAATTGAGCTCAAATTTTGATACAATATACAATCGGACTCGAGAATGGTTTTTATCTATATTTCGCGTCAGTAATATATAGTGAAAAATACGTGAATCCCATAGGATAGCATAAAAATTGTATCCTACAGGAACCGTGTATTTAAAAAAAGTTTCGTTAAAGTTCACGAAATAGCATTTTAACACATTTTCCTCAAGAAGGCCAGACCAATTTTATACAGTAGCGAAAGAAATTCTCTACAAAGTTTACATCAAAAAATTGACAAAATTTTACTGAAAAATAAATACGAATTTCAATTTAACACCCGATAAAATTAATAATGAAATTTTTTTAATTATTTGAATTTCTGTATTGTTCATTGTCGAAGAAATTAATTAGAAATAGGTAAACGTATTAAAATAATATACTAAATTTTTAAATAATTAACAATTACTGAACGGAACGAATTTTAATGAAGTTTTGTTAAAGATACCTCAGATCATAACATATTATTGAATATTAAAAAAGGACGGTTCCTGTAGGATAGATCCTAATAGGTTCGTTCGCGGTACTGATCCGGAACTGGTAAAGAATCATTAGAAAGGATAATCGCCAAACGCATACACGCTTATGAACTGATTAAGGGTTATTTTCCCGTGAACGAGTTTGAAAATGTTTGGAAGTAAGACGAGGGTTAACGAGAACCCGCGAAAATTGTTATATGAATTGGACGTTGATGCTTCGTTCACACGAGTCAACTTTAGTTAATCGATCAAAAGTGGAATGAAAAACCTAGTGTGATGACTTGTTCAAACTTTGTTTGATCCACTAAAAAGTTGATTACGGTTCTCACACGAAGTTTTTCATTCAAAATTTTTTGATCAACTAAAAACGGCCTACTCTAATTGACTCGTGTGAACGCAGCATGACAGCAAAACTGGATTTTGAATTAGCCACAATTTAGCAAACTGCGCATGAGTAAGAGAATCTAATTTTTCATTCTAACAAAAATCTGAGGATCGCTAGAACCAATTATGAATCGGTAACGAACGCATTTCGTGTGAACCGCGAATATCGGACCGTAACTCGGTAATAACTTGCATAAACTTGCATGCGCTTGGCGATGATCCTAAATCGGTCTTGAACTGATCCGTTACCGATTCATTATCACATCCGCGAACGAACCTAATATTTTCTACTAAAATAGCTGAACTGTTTTAAATGACATTTGACAAAATCATATAGAAGCTGTAAGATAGCTAATATCTCTTCCTAGAAAAATATAATCGTTTTAAGGATTTTGATGAACTTACTTAGGATCTAAAATCTGAAAGTATCTATCATCTTTTTCTGTCAAAATATTATAGATTAATTTTTATATTTCGCTATGAAGGTAGGAAATCTATTAATCAATCAATTAAATTTAGATACACTCAGCAAAGCGGGCGGGTGTCAACTTTATCAATCGTTTTCAAATTTTGACCTTAAGTTGAAATCACAATCATTTTTTTGGGCAGTTTTATGAAGTTGAAAAAATAAAATCAATATAAATGGCAAAAGTCAAAGAAACTTTGACCACTGTATGAATATTTATGCTGAAGATGATTACTTGATAATCATAGAAGATACGAATCAGGAGAGGTAGGGCAATAATTTGAACATTTCCTATGGTTTATTTCTGATAAATTACATTACATAAAATCTGTACTAAAATATTTGTAAAAGCATAGTATTAAATCTACAAAGAACAGGAATGAACTTTTTAGATTTTAGGAGTATTTACGCTTGGTTTTTTTTTAAAGGTACCTCACGTGCAATGTCCAGAAGTGGGAATATTGGCAATGGGTTCGCAACATAGTGGAATTGCTGGGGGATCTCAAGTGCCCCAAGGCGCCACGACAAGCATTGCTGGTGGCTTGGTGACGAGTGCCGCCGCCAGCATTGCATCACTATGGCGTGGGTGGACTGGGAAATAATGTGATTAACGTGTGTTATTTTGCACAACCAAGTCTAGTATTCACAACTGTACATTCAAAACCAAATCTAAATGCAAAAAAAATAATTAAAGTGGTTCTCAACCTGTGGTATGCGAACGCTTGGAGGTCCTAAATCCGATTCCAATGTTTCTGATTGTATACTTGCCCCATGTACATTCATACAATTTTCATTTTGTAGTTTTATCTATAAAGTCTTTAGGGGTCCATCATGGTTAAAAGGTTGGGAACCACTAAATTAAACTAATCATAGCTGAGATGTTTTTTTTTAATAGAGAATAATTAAATATATATTTATTAATATTTATAAAATAAATTCACAAGTTATTTTATTACAAAGATGAACAAGGAAATTCAAAATCTCATTGTATTTACATCCCTGGTTGTACACCTTATATATTTATATACAGACTGAACTGGGCTTTTTCTCTCTAAATTTAAACATTTAAGACAGATTATTTTTTTAAGATTACTAATTAATAGCTACTTTTTAAAGAAAGATAAAAATTAATAATTTTGAGTTTATAAAATGCTAAAAAGTTAAAGAAAAAAAAAATGTTATAATAAATTCTTAATGAACTTTTAATTGATTTTTTTCTAGCATATTTTCATGAGAAATTGTTTCCAGAAAAGAAAATCTACAATTGCTGGTTTAAGTCTATCTTAATGTCTAATTTACAGGATACTTATACAATTAATAATAGAAAATAGAGTAACTTTCGTTACGGCAAACGACGTAGAAAATTTTTTCGGTTTTGGTTTGAGCCGATGGTTGGGAAAGTGTGCACCAAATTTCGATCTGTAACTGAACAAAAATGAATCAAAAGCGATTAGGCATATCAATCATTGAATCACTTACCGTTTGCTTAGTAAACATATTTATAATATTTTTTTTATAGAATACGCCGTTTTGTTGAAATATTTACAAGGAAATGACGTTGGGTTGCAGAGAAATTCGATGCAGTTATGAATTTTGTACAGATTCTAAGTTGGTCGAATTTAACGATCGTCTCTGGGGATGAAAAAAAAAACGATTAAATCAATTTCTTACAATAAATCAGTGGATAATTATTTTCAAGTATGCTAATCTTGGCGTTTAAAGATAATTATTTATACACATAAAATATTCTGGGTCGTGTCTCTTATATCATTTATTTCGTTTGATATTACACCCTCTCACCCCATGTGAGGGTTCCTTAGTGGTGAGCTATAAAATTTTAATAAAGGACTCAATCTCCGTTTAATGATGAAATGTTAAAATTTGATACACTAATAAATAATCTTTAAATTCACAATAATCATTGAAGTAATAAAATTAACAAAGCTTATAAAAGCTATTAACTAGCTTTAGACCAGTGCCGATAATTTTTGAACACAAAAAAAAATTATAGTAGTATGAAACCCATTAGAAAATAATGGGAATAATACAAAAATGAAAGGAAAAATAAATTACGGTCGAAATGAGGTGGGGAAGTGGAAAAGGGGTGGGGGTGTTTTTAAGGGTAGAAACGGTTTATCTCGATTTCCGACAAAATTACAAGTCCTATGGAAAAAAGTTAAATGGCAAAGTTGTAGATAATAAGAAGATCTACAACTTTTGTGCTAACGCTTTTTTCATATAAACTCAAAATTTATTTGAAAAATTCCAATAACCAAGTTTTTGATTTTTATCTTTTACAAAAAAAAATTTTGTCATGAAATTTGGTGAAAATTTACCTTTTAATGTCCCAAACACTATTTTTTATTTAAAATATTAATATTTTAGTATAATGACTTAATATCGAAAAAGCACCCTAAATTTGAATCGAAAATTCTCACGTCAAAACGTCTGATTCAGTGACAAAAAGTCAGTGACCTTTTTGTTCGTTGAAACCTCTACTTTCTAATGGTGCAAAAAATATATGCATTTCAATGTTAAATGTTCACAGAAAATGCAATAATTAACGTTAAAGTTTTAATAAATTGCTTCAAGTTGTATTTGTACAATTGTATTATGTACAATTTTGAGCAATTTATTAAAATTAACACTTTAGTTATTGCATTTTCTGAGAACATTTAACATTGTTATGTATATATTTTTTGCACCATCAGAAAGTAGAGGTTTTGACGTGAGAAATTTCGATAGAAAATTAGGGTGCTTTTTCGATATTAAGTTATTATAAGGTGAAAAAATTAATATTTAAAAAAAATACAGTGTGTTTGGGGCATAAAAGATAAGCTTTCACCAAATTTCGTGTGATTTTTTTTTTTGTAAAAGATAAACATTATAAACCAAAAATATAGTAATTTGAATTTTTCACATAAACTTTGAGGTTATGTGAAAAAAGTGTTAGCACAAAAGTTGTAGGGCTACTTATTATCTACAACTTTGCCATTTAACTTTTTTCCATAGGACTTGTAGTTTTGTCGAAAATCGAGATAAACCGTTTCTATCTTTACCCCTCCTCCTCCACTTCCCCACCGCAGATCGACCGTAATGTATTTTTTCTTTCATTTTAGTTATATTCTCTTGCTTTTCTAATGGGTACTATAATTTTTTTTTTTGTTCAAAAATTATCTACTCTGGTCTATGGGTCGTGTCTCTTCTATCATTTATTTCGTTTCATATTCCAACCCCCTATTATTAAAGCTATGTAAAGGTCCCTTAGTGTTGAGCTATAAAATTTTAATAAACGCCCAAATCTCCGTTTGTTGAAGAATTGTTAAAATTTGATACAGTAATTATTATTAATTAAAAAATAATCAGAGACATTTTATATTAAATTTTCTAAAAAAATCAATGAGAGAAATTATTTCTTTCTCAAAAAATTAACAAGTTTTAAATTCACATTAATCATTGAAGTGATAAATTTAAGAAAAATCTAATAAAAGCAGTTAACTAGCTTATAAGGAGCCCTAATATAACGTAAAGATCGCATAATTGTATAGTTGTAAGTGATGATCATCAATTGTAGTAGCTACAAATAGTATAGTTGTAAATGCCGTAACAGTAGTAGTTTGTCGTGAAATAGACAAAATCATAGACGATTTGAGACTGTTAAATCGTATAAAAAATAATACTAAACGCTAAGATTACCTACAGAAAATTGTATATTACCATTAAGCATCGCTCTTTGGCAAAATTTAAAAAGCGAATTAACTCGTCTTGTTCATCTAGTTTTTTAATGCAATTCCAGCATACAGTCTTTGGAAGAGGATCGTTGATTTCAACCTGAAAACCCAACATTAAAATAGGAAAATATGGTGCTTATAGTTTCTACTCTCATACCTTAACAGGTAAATGTGTTCGGATTCTTTCAGCGATTTTTAATTTTTGTCCTACATCACTGTAAATATGAATCACAACCTTGTCCATTTCAGAACACAACCGACAAATATAACCAATTTTTATGGCCCTTTCGTAACTCCCCATTTTTTTCAACAATTAATTCGTCCAGAAACCAAATAAAACACGATTAGAAAAAAGTGTTTTGAACGGTTATGAATATCCAATATGGATGTGGAGAGGAATTTCTGGATTGTTTCACTGAAATAGTATGACGATGCTTAATTCCAGTTTATATTTTAAATATTTAAGGATAGAATACAGGTTTTAGTTTTTGGATATGAAATTTTTTCCTCGATTAAATTTTTTGTTATACTAAGAAAGCGATTGACAGAATTGACAGCTATACAAATCAAGAGTTATAGGGATTTTCGT
This sequence comes from Sisyra nigra, assembly GCA_958496155.1. Classification (NCBI taxonomy): domain Eukaryota; kingdom Metazoa; phylum Arthropoda; class Insecta; order Neuroptera; family Sisyridae; genus Sisyra; species Sisyra nigra. Next base: position 9,441,117 of record OY292313.1, on the reverse strand, counting down.
TTTTGGTGATACGTTTCGAAGAGGGCAGTTGGCTGCACTGGTTCAGCTGATTTCACATCTAACGGAATACGCGCATTTAAAAATCAAGCTCAATCAAGCTGTTAAAAGTTTTGTGAAACTTAAAAACTTTTGTGCAAGTCCTTTTAAAGCATATTTTCATATCAAATACTGTTTGAAACTATGCCAAAAATCCAAAAGGAAAACTGCGAAAATCGCCAAAATCATGGCAACAAAAAGAAAAAACAACGCACCCCATTAATTGATAAAACAAACTCGTTCGGGAATGTACTTGCATCGGCTACGAAAACTAATAAAAAAACACCAAAAGTAAAAGCCAGTGAAAAGAAAACGGACAAATCTAATAAAGAAATTTTAAACGTGGACGAGGAACCAACAATTTACGATACGGTCAAAAGAAGACAACTTTCAAAAGTTCAAAACATGGAGGAGAAAAATTCAACCGTCAAGCAACTATTTAAGGATGCTACGAAGAAAGAACCAAAAACCAAAACGGACAATTCCAATAAAGACATTTTAAACGTGGATGAGGAACCAACGATTTACGATACGGTTAAAAGAAGACAACTTTCAAAAGTTCAAAATAAGGAGGCGAAGGATTCATCCGTTAAGCAACTATTTAAGGATGTGCCGAAGAAAGAACCAGGTGTTAAAGACGTCTCTAAGGCAAATATTAAATCTCCTTTATCAGACAAATTAACCGATAATGAAATATTAAAGATGTTAGAGAGTGATGTTGTCTTACCAACACCACCCAAAATCCTTGGTCGTAAGGACATGAATAAACGCACAATGCTAAATTGTCTTTTAAAGAAAAATATGGAGTCGACCCAAAACGGCATAGTTAAAGATAATAAGACGCCTACAACTAAAAAGAAAACTAAGAAAAAAGTTGAGATCAAAGCCACACCAAACAAATCAGCTAAAGAAAATCGAAATCCTGAAATTTCAACGGTAAAAACGGTCGAGGGATCTAAAAAAGACCAGTTGCCCGTTTATCTTCAACCACGTGAATCTTCAAATCTTCCAAAAACCGATAGGAATAGAACCTCAGAATGTATGCGCCAGTACGATTTTCCTGATATAAACGATTCGGAAAAGCCGACCAAACGTCGTAAGGCCATCAAAAAAATCATCCGTAAACGTAAGCCGGTCAACAAGCCACAGATTAAAAATCTCGAGCCCCTCAATGAAGACCTTATATTTGGCCACGGACCGAAAGCAAGTCTCAGCAATTTTTGTCCGTCAATCAATCCATCAGAACATGTTTATGAGGAAAATATCGAACCCGAGATTCCTAAGGAAAATTCAATGGATTTCGATGATTTCGACGAGGTTATCACCAACGCTAACTTGGACACCCCGGCCAGGACCAAGGAAACATGGCGAGTTGATTTACCAGTGGTCCTTCGCTCGCAGTTATTCGAAACCAAAAAAGGTTCGATCGTTCCGAATTTCAGCGAAAATAATTTAGATCTTTCTGTGTGTAACTCGAAGTTAATGCACAGTCTCATTCACAATACGTCACATAATGTCACAGATGAAACCCTAGCGACCAACAAATCAACGAAACAACTAACTCTCGATTCGTATTTACATTCCCGAAATTCCCATAATAATCCTATCGATTTCCATAATGTAGTTACATCGTCTCCATCAGCAAAACGAGCTTTGGCCAACATCGATACGAACCGAATGAGTCCATCACTTTTTGGCTTCGACGATGATTCGGACGACCAACAAATCGAAGTCGAGCAACGAAAAAGCAAAAAACCTACGCGAATCTCTCTGCCACGACCTCAACCTGGGAAAAGGCTTCCCGAAGTCCCGATCGAGGATGTGCAAGAAGTTCCTCAGGAAACGTTCACGGAGCCAAGCAAATGGTACGAGTCGGATCCTGAAACTCAAACTCGCACCGAAATCGATGTAGATAACGAAGATTTATTGGGAAATGAGGATGAAGAAAATTCGTTTAGTTTATTCTCTGGTGATATTATGCCAAGGCGAAGCTACGCAAGGACCAAAAAACGGAAACGATTGGTGTCAGTGTGTAGCGAGGAGAGTAACGATGAGGCTGAGGTCACACAAATTCAAAAAAAGAAGAAAAATCGACGACCAAAACCTGAAGTAAAATATTGACTATTTTTAATATTTCGGTTAAAATAAAAACAAATTGTAATGTTTCAGGATAAGGCTGCGGAGGAATGGGCGAAGAGTTTCAATCAAATGTGCCAGGAAGTCGACGAATTTCCATTGGTTGTCGAGTAATTTTAGAAAATTTATTTAGGTCGTGGTTACATTGACTATGATTGATTTACATTCGTGCGAACTTTTTCACACGAATTCGTACGAATGACGGGGTTACATTAACTACGAATCTTTACCAATAAGAGGCCATCCATAAATTACGTCACACGACGTCATGATTTTTGACCCCCTCCACCGTCCTTGTCACAGGTAGTCACCCTTTATATACCCCCCTCCCCTCCGTTGTGTGACGTCACATATTTTACAATTTTACATCTACAAATAATTATTGAATAGTATCGGGGCGTGATTTTGCACCGTGAAAAAAATTCTCTTTGGACAATTAAATCGAAATATTAAATATTTGATTGACAATGGGCTTTCAAATTATTTTATTGGTTTAAAATAATTCAATTACCAAAAAAAAATTTTTTTTCTTAGTGTAATAGAGCGAGTAGCCGACAAAACAATGTGAACCTTATGTTTCTACAGATAGGGTTGCAAATGTTTTTGAGTTTTTCGTTAATAGTTCAAAGTTCGTGTTTTACTTAATTAAAATAGATTTTGAACGTATTATTTAAATTACGAAATTTAAGGACCCCTCCCTCCCCCTTGTCACACTTTGTCGACCCCTCCTTCTCCTTATCGTGTGATGTAAGGGGCCATCTATAAATTACGTCACACGTTAAGGGGGTGTGAGGGGGGTCGACAAAGTGTGACATTGTGAGACAAGGGGGTTCTCAATTTCGTGACGTCACATTTCAAAATCTATTTCAATCTAATGTAACACTTCGTCGTCCCCCCTCCCACCCCCTTAACGTGTGACGTAATTTATGAATTGCCCCTTACATCACACGTTGAAGGGTGGGAGGGGTCGACAAAATTTGACATTGTTTGATAAGAGGGAGGGAGGGGTCCTTAAATTTCGTAATTTTGAACTATTAACGAAAAACTCAAAAACATTGGCAACATTTGTCGGCCACTTGCTCTTAATATGTGACGTGACAATAAGGAGGGGTGGGTCTCACAAATGTGACCAGCTGTGACATAACGGGGGGGGGGTCAAAAAATCACGAAATTCATGTGATGTAATTTATGGTTGGCCTCTAACGAACGTGCTTTTGGTTCAGTTTTCATTTTTTTTTAGTTTAAAGATAGAATAAAATTGCCCACAATCCATTTTCATATTCGAGTAAGTTTATAAGTTGTATGCAAATTCTAATAACAAAGAAATTGTTCAAATCATTTTCAAATGGTCGTACGAAAATGACGTCAGCAATAGGTGAAAATTAAACTGTACATTGTAGAATGAAGTCATGCGTAAGTAGCCATAATTTTTTATTGCGCATGACTTATAATGTACAATTTACGGTTTTATTTTCATCTGGAACAAATTTGTGTAAACACTGCAATACATCCGAGGTTTAATTGGCATTAATTTTAGGGTGTTATTCTAGAAGAAACCCAAGATTTTTTCTTGGGTTTTCGAATTGCCGATCAATAATTACAATTGAAGCGACTTAAGCGTGTACTTCTAAAGAGTTCGGTCGTGGTTAGAATTAATTATGAATTCATACAAATTTTACATTTTTTTTTTCTTTAATGTCGCGTCAACATTTCTGTTCTTAGCGACAATTTATATGTTGACTAGGTTGGTTTATACATTCTCCAGGACACCCAGGAGCCTTCTAATGTCCTCGAGATCCACTGTGTTTTTGTTGAGGGTATTTTTTGTGGGGTTGATTGGTGCAATTAAAAAGGGGCACTCACTGATTGAAGGTGTCATTGTCAGTTCACTTTCTCACTTGGGGCACTTTTTTGGGAAAATTTTATATTTATTTTGATAAATTACGTACAAGTATTGAATAGTTCCTTTCCCTCTGCCATTTAAATAGTAAAACTTTTATTTAACTTCCTCCTACTCTTTACTGTTAATTTTATTTTAGCACGTCCCCAGCATTTGCATGCTTTTGATGAAATCATACGAATTTGTACGAAGGGTATACGTGTATATAATTTATTTAAATAAGTAAAAAATTCCTGGTATTAATAACAAAGTTAAATTAAAATCATTACAATCTGTTAATATCCAGGGCCTAAAATAGTTTATCAAACATCAAAGGTGTTGTGTTCTGGACTTTTTGGTATTAACCCACATAATTTACAAAACATGAGGTGTGTGTGGGGGGAGGATACTTGTGCTTAAGATCTGTTTTAACGAAGAAGGGGGCGCTTTAAATAAATTACGTTACTTTACAAAGCGCGACATTTTGGCGCAGGACGTTTTAACGCGGGATTTAAGGTGAACAACCACTGAAGTTTTAATGGGAAACCGGAAGTAGATACAAAGAAAAATCCGCCTAGTCTTAGGACCCAGGTACAATGGAGTGACCCCCCCCCCCCCGCGGGAAAACATTCTGCACTAAAACGGTGGCGCCAAAATGTCACGTCCCGGTAATTTTAGTATATTTTTCTTTCGATTTTCTACGTCTTTCAGTGTGACCAAAATAATTTTTTTATTAGAATTTGTACGAAATTTACTATTTCTTAAAAAGTGATTTGCAAAAAATCAATTATAAGCGATTTGATCCCCTTTGTAACTGAACCAAAAGTACGTTTATCATTTGCAAACCTTCGTTATCAATAGCTTTGTTCTTACAGTGATCTGGATTGGATTTGAACTGCTTGAGTGTGTGCATACGAAAAAAAAAGTCTTAGGTTTTTCTTATGCTCAAACTCAAACAATTCAAAAGTAACCCAAATCCAATTCAGGTTACTGTGAGAACAAAGCTAATGTACTCGCACTATTCATACAAATTGGTTCGAATAAAATTTCGTACCAACTCGTATTCAATGTAAACGCGTCTTTAACCGTTAATTTTAAATCAATCAAAAGATGAGTCGCTTATTAAGAACAATTAATAACATTTTCATTTTTTTCACTTAAAAGTTTTTTTTTTAAATCTAATGAAAAAGGGAAAATTTTGATAAACTCAATGAGGTTTTTCGACTTGTATTTTCAAATATTAGTAACATACGCTCATATTTAAAGAAAAGCTCTTAAATAAGCCGTTTTTAATCAGCTTAAAAAAAAATTTTTATTTCGATTTTTAATTAGTGCGAAAAATTGAAAATGTGGTGAACTTGTTCAGTGCAAATCCTCGATTCTGATCTTTGATTTTATTTTAAGATATATATTGCATGATAGATGCCATTTATTTATTATTTTGCCATACGATTTTTTGTCGGATTAAGAAAACGTAGTTTCTACTTTTAGCCTTATACTATTAATTTTAAGTTTCCGACAGAATATTGTTCTTCGAAGAAGAAATTTCTTTTATTTTATATCATATACAATTTTAAGTATTGATCAAAATGTATTTTATACTCAGCACGGTGTATTTTGCTCTCTGAAATTTATTTTGTCTTAAACAGTTTTATTTAATATTTTTTTTTATCTATACAAATCGATTTATCTGTAGTGCGTAAGATATATATTTAGAAAAGGACGTTATATTTGTGTAATTATTTGCGGAAATTGTATTCTTATTTTTGAGTAAAAGTTTTTTCAGTGAAATCGTTTGGGTTTAGCGTGAAATAAATCCTGTATGGAATTCCTGGAATCGATAACTTTTTTTCTAGTTTCAAAACAAATCAAAAAGTCTCAATGAGTCATCGCACATAAAATATATACTCGAACCAAACACGCGTTGCTGATTGGTCGATTTTGAGTTTGGCGCGATCTGATTGGTCGCCACATAAGCGATGACATCACCTTAAGTTATGTTTTCTTGGAAAGGATTTCCCTTAACATATTATCGCAAATTTCAGTCTGATGACTGGATGACTCATTGTATTTAAACGAAGAAAAAAAACTCGGTTGTATAATTTCAAGGGTTGTAAAACGAAAAATTACATCAAACCACAACAAACTGTTCAAAACGCGCTGTGATTTATCACTCGATTATCAGCAGTGCAATCTAACCTTAAATTCAAGTGGCGTCATTTGTACTCTAATCAATTAAATAATCGCGAATTAAATAATAGTGTTATATTTTTGCAATTTTCAACGATGAAGCTCGAAATTAGTGACCCTACAAATTCGGATATGTCGGACGACTCGCAAATCTCACAATCGTCCAGCAGCGATTTCAATTCAATGCAAACTAATGGAAATGCAATTCGAGCCCCAACCACGGTAAGTTTTCCAATCATAAATCAAATTTTCTTCCCTTAAAAATTACATCAAATGCCTCAAAAAACTTTAAAAATTAAAAAAAATAATTGTTTGAAATTTTGTAATGGGTTGAACAAGGATAGCAAATCAATCAGCCTACCTAATTCTAAGAAATGTGCGTCATCAGTATAATTTAAATTAGCGTTCTCTAGGCCAGTGGTAGCCAAACTTTTAATGTGCGCGTGCCAAAAATTTACAAATAGTATGAGTTGATAGGAATTATTAGTAGGAAAATTGAAAAAAAAAATTTAATTCTGAATTTTATTAAGGTAGCTTCAGTAATCTTTACATAGTATAAAACAAAGTCACTCCTGCTGTCTGTTCCCTTAGATCTTGTAAACTACAAAACGTATTTTAATGCAGTTTTTAGCAATTGATAGAGTGATTCAAGAGGAAGGTTTGCAGGTATAATACATGCATATTATAGTAGAGAAATGTCGGGAAATTCATAGATTTGTAATGTGATGTTATAACAAACATATTTTTGTGCACTTACATTGCAAACGCTGGCTAAACCTTACGAGATAGATCAAACTTATATGCGGCAAAATTGTGTATATTAAAAAGATTGATAAAAAAGTCCTCGACGGTATATGTCTATCTCTTAAGGATAACCCACAGGAACCATTTTTATCTTTTACATATAACAAAAAACTTATTGGTGATTTACCAAACTATTTTAAACAATACAGTATTAGGCCTTATCCAATTAAATACATTAGATACGTTGTGCATTTCATGTAGATTCAAATTGCCTTTCACAGCATTTCATAAAAATGAATATCTTAGAGCCTGGGTATCCAACCCCGTGCCCGCGGGCGCCATGACGCTACATAATTTTTCATGAACAATAATATGAAATGTAATTTTTTGTTTGTTTGTTAATAATTTATTACTGTTGATGTAAATATGTTCAATTGTAAATATTCTTCGATAAAATAAACAGTGCCCGCCGCTCTACTAATATTTTAGAATGCGCTCCAGGGTACAAAAAGGTTGGGAATCCTTGTCTTAGATTTAAAAAGCCTTGGCAGAGCGACTGGATATTGTACGTCGTACGTAGTGGCTGTTTAATTGCTATCTTTTTCTTATGAATATAAAAATGTTATGTTGGTCCTTATTTAGAACAAAGACTCAAAAAACTCTACACCAATTAGGTATATAAGGTATCTGTACTCCTGAAAGAATACGGTTGGTCACCTTACATAGGATAGCATAACAATTAAATCCTACAAGAACCGTGTATTTTTGTAGTATTTTCAGTAAGTTTTGTTAAAGTTCGTGAAATAGCATTTAAACGCATTTTCCTCCAGAAGGCCTGATCAATTTTACACAATAACGAAAGAAATCTCTACAAAGTTTAAATTAAAAATTTGGAAAATTGAAAGTTTACTGTAAAATAAATATTATGAATTTCAATTAACACTCGATAAAATTAATAATGAAATTTTTTTAATTTATTTGAATTTCTTTATTGGTTATTGTCGAAGATATTAATTAGAAATAAACGTATTTAAATATTCTAAATTTTTAAATAATTAACAATTACTTAACGGAACTAATTTTAATGAAATTTTTGATAAAGATACCTCAGATCTTAACGTATTGAATACCATTTATCCTAAAAAAAAGGCACGGTTCCTGTAGGATAGCTACGAATCTATTCTACTAAAATAGCTGAACGGTTATAAATGAAATTTGAAATAAAAAATTTTCAAGTCTAAAGGAACATTTTATATTTAAAATTGTAATAAACCTGTAAGATAGCTAATATATCTTCCTAGAAAAGTAATTTTAAGGTTTTTGATGAACTTTCTTTGGATCTAAATTCTGAAAGTATCAATCAGCTTTTTCTGACAAAATAGATTAATTTTTAAATTTCGTTGTGAAGGTAGGGAATTAATTAATCAATCAATTAAATTTAGATAGTCTCAGCAAAGCGAGCGGGTATCAACTAGTATATTATAAATGATTCAAGTACCAGAAAAATTTTTGTACGTGCCACCTCTGGTACGCGTGCCATAAGTTCGCCACCACTGGTCTAGGAAACAAATAACAAGTGCGACAGAGAGAGCAAATACTTTCTAATATCCGATTTAAATTTTCTTGAGCCTAACAAAGATAAAGGGAGTCGTTAATAAAATAAGTAAATGAAGTAATAAATAAAAGAAATGGATGATATCATTTTCGATTTGATCGGAGTGAGATGGAGTGAAGCCATCAATTATAAATTGAACTTTTTTACAGTTGATCTATTTGATAATTGTTAATATGTGTTATCGTTAGTCCAAACCGGTGGATTGTATTTGTAATGTGAAAGCAATGTATTCGGTTTAGATGGGTAAGAGAGGGATCGGCGTCGTTCAAATGTAACCTTGCAAGCACGTAAAAGCTGATACATTCGCGAATGTTTAACCAGTATCGTATTTGATTCGAACGCTTAAACAACTATTTAAATCACCTTAAATTTAAAACGTGAAAGTTATTAAGACAAACAAATCCTTAGAAAATTAAGGCTTATTAATGTCACTACAACTAGTTCCGTTTTTAAATTTCGGACTTGACGAATCCGAAATTGTTGTGACCAGTGAACTGTATGAAAATAACTTGTACGAAATTCCTGTTATCAATAAAATGAACCGATCGAACATGGTAAGTTAAAAAAAAAAAACATTAACAATAATCCTAGCATATGGCCTTAGTGAATTTGATAAAAACTCCTGATTTAATCAAAAAAATGGTCGTTATTATGACGTCAGATGTTGCGTTAAACCTAATCGAAAGCAAAATAAAACTCCAGCAACAATGACTTGAGAAATTATGTAAATCGAAAAAAACGAGTTACTAACCGATTTCCTTAATTATGGATTCAAAAGAGGCTTACGCCTCTTTTTAATTTAATAACACGGTGAAAATGTCACAATGGGGGTCAAACATATTACAGTCCGTATTGTATTCGTATGAATAAATCGAAGATATAAATCCTTTCGGACTCGATGCTTATTTTTGGACAAAATTTGGCCTCAATTCGACTCAATTTGTCGGTTGATTTAGGGTCAAACCGGAATGTCAAACGAATAATATACTTTTAAAAAAAACGTAAATTAAATGCTACTTTAAACATAATTTTTTTTGGGGAGATTAAAATGGTTTTTTTATCTGTCCAATTGATAAGATAGAGCCATGAGTTGTAAATGCTTATGTAAGCAAATACCATTTTAATTGGGTTGGAAAAAAAATTATCTTAACAACTAACAAGACTTGATTTACTCGTAAATAAATTGAAAATGATTCATAAGATCAAATAAATGCTAAGCTTAATTAATAACATCTTAATTGTTTCGTTTATTATCAATGAAACTACACTTCCTTCTTGTACTGTTGATTAACCTTATTTAATTGCATGGGGTCACAATAAGAGCATATAATAATTAATTGAAACAACTTTTAAGGTAATGGCAAAGCTAAAAAAATTGACATAAAATGTCAGTCAGTCAGAGTAGCGCAGTAAAAATCTTCTGAATTTTGGAGTCAGTACCATTATATTTTGCCGCCCCTTTCGATCATTTTTTTTTTCGTTCTACGGGTCTCAGCATATTTTTTTTCTCTTTATCACCGAGACCAATGAGGTCTATTGTGATGTGACTTTCTGTACTAATTAGGGGAGCATCAGGCTTTTAAAGAAAGCCAGCACCTACCTAGGGGCAGTCACTGCTATCTCGCCAGGCGTCATGTCTGTCTTTCCGAGATGCATATATTGATGTCGGCTTTACCGATCTTGTGAAGATGGTAATTAAGGGTAAAGGCCCGTTTAAAGTCTTTTTAGGAGCCTGACGTCCCTTCCTTTCGATCGGATTAGTTAAAATTGTAATTATATGATTTCTATTTGAAATTTCCATCTCGCCTCCCTTAAAATTTGCCGTTCTTATACCCGGCACGAGTTCTTTTCCCGAGTCGAAATTTTAGACCTATTTTAGACCTCAAAATCTGGGTGCAAGTAGATTGAATCATGACCATTTGCATTTGAATTTAAGACCTCTTTTGAACCTACAAGTGGCATTTATCGGACAAAATACCATGTTTAGGCCCAAAAGAGGTTGGACAGCAAAAACTTCAAATTGACCTCTCTCTCTCTCTTTTCTCCACTCTTTCTTTGTCACTCTCTTTTATTGTTTTATTTGTAGAGTTTTTTTACAAAAAGAATAAGATTTTTATTTTAATATTTTGTTTTTTTTATTCATTAAATATACAAGTTTCATTAATATTAGCGATAAATTTAAAAGTAATAAGAATATTACAAATATCAGTTCTTAATTTCCTTATCCTTGTTTACCAGCTCCTTTATTGTCGCCATTGCCATCATTTTTTTCCAGGATTTCCTTTTATTATAACCACAATATACCCGATCATGTGCATTTATTTAGAAATTTTATTTAATTCTATAACATCTCTCTGATTACTTTCAAGATAATAAATTAAAGCAAATTTCTTCACACTTTTTCTTTGAAACTGGGTTTTTTCACTTTTAAATTTTTTACATTTACACTTTTAGGTCTTTTGATATAGACAATATTGAAAAATAATCAAATAGTGAAATAAGCTTATTCAATTGTTGTATAATAACTCGTGTAGCACTCGAACGGTTAACAAGAGACTAAAGCTGAGTAAAAATGAACTAGAGTGAACAGGATTAAGGGACAAACCGGTAATGGATACAAGAATACACAATATTATACTAAGCATCTAAGTATAGGAAAGAGAGAGATCAAAAATCGGGGTTATTAGTAAATAATATTTGCAATAGGTTTTGTAAAAAAAAGGAAATTTACAACCATATTTTATGTTTTATGATCTTAAACCTTTTTTAGGACGAGACGATATGTTCACAAAATATAATAAAAATTTCATGTAGGTTAAAATGAAGACGATGGAATCGTTTAGGTCTATATGAGGCTCATTTTACTCTTTGGAGGTCCAAAAGAGGTTAAAAGTACCATTTTAGGGCCAAAAGAGGTCTGAAATTTTGACTCGGGTTGGTCCAAGATATTTATAAATATAGTAAGGTTTTGAAAAACTAAAGGTTGATGGAATTTCTGGTCATTCTGTTCTTGCATTAGCTGTTAAAAATTTGGCGAACAAAGTTTGGCAAAATCTATATCTTTCAGCACCTTGCAGCAGTGTGTACAGCGAAAGACTTTTTTTCTGAAGCTGGCCTTATTTACAAAGACAAGCGAAACCCCTTAATGTAGAGAAATTAGTAATCATTCACCATAATTTGCCCTTAGTGCAGTAGGTAAGAGTGATAATTCATTTTGTGGTAGAATTATCTTGATGATTTTATTTCTTAAGTGATATTAACTAAATAAAGCAATCAAATTCCTAAAAATATTTTTTTTATTCAATATTGGGCAGGATAGGTGCTAGTTGTCCGGTATTCGGCCGGATAGGCGCTAGTTATCCGGTATTCGGCTGGAAAGTATTTACGACACCGGATAATCCGGATAGTTACCGGATATCTGTTTCATCTCTCATAAAAATTTTAAACAGATAGAATATCCATAACTATATTGAGCGGCTCCCCCAAACTATCGATTCTGTGACTACTGGAGCTTTCTCTAAGAAGTAGAGGATTTGTACACTAAACACATTGATTCATCAAGACAAATAGTTGGCCATATCGTAAAAGGAATTAAGCTTAATATTATGAAATAACGTACGAAATCAATCTTGGGCTTCCTTTTAATATTTAAAAATTTTTGTTGGACTTGAGTTAACTATCGAATAGCAACAACTCATGGGATATACTTACTTTTAAAAACATTTTACTTTAATAATAAAAACAATTATATTACGTAATGGGTTACTTAGTGGCGTCGTTGACTATATAGTTGCCCTATACACCAATGATCCTGGGTTTGATTCCCAATGAAAGCCTAAGAATTTTTTTTCATGGGTTTTCGGGCTCGATGGTCGCTAATGACTATAGTAGTTGATGTAACCTTAAATAAACCAAAAAAAAAAATATGTAATAGAAAACGATATATTGAAAGCTTGAAAAATTGTAAAGAAATTTTAAAATAATGTTTGTAAAAATGAAATTTTTTAGATTTTTGTCTTTTAAAAAAAACATAATCGTAGTAATTGTAGATATTTAGAAACAAAAGGTTTAAAATTCATTTCTAATCCTGAGAGTTTTTACAGCCGTTTCAAGTCCCTGGAGTCTAAAAGCCTCCAATTTCTCTAAGAAATGTTATAAATAATTCATCTACGAAGTTTTAAATCTTCTAACAGCTTCCGTCTGACCTTTCGATAAGTTTTACGAGAAAAATTAACCCGGGTATTAAGAGTTACTAATTTTTTGACCTTTAAGTCAATACATCCCGTATGAATATAATGTATCTGACGGCCTAATGGAATTAAATCGAAAATAATTGATTTAAGTTTCTTCGTCACGAATTTCTATAAAGAAAAATCAGTGAGAACGAAACCAGTAGAAATATCTCTCGGAGCATTCATTTCAATGATTCAATTCAAGCCAATTTACTTTTATGTGTCACAAGTGAAAACTAATCGTGAACCGTGGTCATCGCCTTTACGAGGACCAAAACTTTTACGACAATTCTCTGAATTTCATTTTAAGTTGTACCATGGGAGGGACGAAAAATTTAACAATTGGAATTTGTCTTTTTCTGACCTGCTCGGATGGACTCTGGGTTTCACTTTCACCTTTTTGGCACTTTATGATCCTGAATTTGAAGGATAGGGTGATGATAACCTGTAGCTTTAGTTTAGAGGCGACCTGCCTCTTAGACTTGTTCAGTAAAAATGTTTGTTATACCTCCACAATTCCCATGGATTCCAACGGTAAGATAATCATTGCCTTATAGTACTTATAATCTTATTATTATTTTAGGAGAAGCTATTTAATTATAAAAGTATATTGTAGTATCAATGATTGGTTTCATACTATTTAAAATTAACTTAATGTAGAAATTAGTTTTCTTGATTTATAAGCTACCTGATTTGATTTTCAAGCTACTCGATTTAAATTTAGCCCAAAATCTAGTCAAATCAAGCATTGAATTATTTTATTTCAAAGATAAAATGTTAAGCAAAATTCATCGCAAGAAATGTCCAGTTACGTGACATACATCCTTAAACTAATATATACTATTATGAATCCATACATTTTTTCTTCTTTTAACACGAAATTCGTTTAATACAAGAAAATATTTCTGTTCCTTCAATTTCATTATAACCGTGTTTATATTGCATTTGGAAATGATAGCTATTCATTTTTCCTAATTATTACAATTTAATGATTATATGATAATTAATTAAAATTAATTTTCTTTTGGAAAATAGAATAAGTCATAAAATTGTATTTTGTTAATCCTCTTATCAATAGATGGCATTGATGTCTCTATTGCGGGACATGCTGTTGATCCTGGTAATAAATGTCATTTATTTAATTTTTTTTAAATCCTTTAAGATTTATAGAATTAATTAATTATCGTATTTTGGATTTAAGATTTTTTATTTTGTTTATGATTTCATTTTTCACTTTTCTCCGCTTTTCATTTTAGCAAAGGCTTAACATTTGAGTATAATTGGGGAAAATTATTAAGATATTATTTTAGAGATCTAATTTATTTCAAAATAAGTCCTTAATTGTATATTGAAAATGGAATAAAAGTTTATGTCAGGTGGATTAATTTAGGCAATTTATAGTACGATTAGTAGCTTAAGGGGGTATTCTAGTCTAGAAATTTTAAAAAACCGATTTTTTTTTCTTTCATATTCTCAAAGTTTAAACCTTTGGGAATATGCCCTTAAGGGGATTTTTCAAAATTTTAAAACAGTATGGCCACTGGATGTAGTTTTACCCGAAACGCGTTTTTCTCGAAACTGTCTTTTTCAAAACGATACCCACGATTTCTCAGGTTCTACTGGACCGATTTACCTGAAATTTTTAGAGAGTCTTTTTTATAGACTTGTCTATGCCTGGAACTATCCCCATTGCCAAACTTCAATTTTTATTATTTTTAAAAAATTCGAAACAGTCAAAAAAAGTGGAATAAATTTTTTTTTTCAGGCATTCGCCATTTTGTGAAATTTTTTTTTTCCAACTTTTCCGTAGTTCCAGACATTGCGACAATATTCTAGATTAATAATCTTTTTTTTTTGGTTTCACATTGCTAGGAGGGTTGAAATCTTGGGTATCGTCACGTGCCAATTTTTAGAGACCCCCCCACTTCATCAGCAGCTAATTTTTAAAATTTTTAATTTTTTTTGTTTTTTGATTTGTTTCTGGATTCTTGTAAGATTAATAAATAACTTATAAAAAAATGGATGGTAAAAATATTAATTCTCTAGACTAGAATACTGCCTTAAGTAGGTACTATCTCGTTTTTTCAAGGGGTTTATTTTGTTTTTAATGGATCGAAGCAATCGATACTTATGAAACACCTTGACAATGTATTAAATTGTATAATACAATCGCGGACAGGAAATCAATGAAAACCGCCAACTTATATTTTAGCACATGCTTGAATATTTAAATTTATGAAGCCATATTGCTTCATTGAAGCAACTAATTAATGCAGTTAGAATCTAATTAATTGCCAAGCACTGCATTCATATAGGCAACCCGCAGACAAACATCCATAATTAAATGAAATATTTTAAATTTTTTCTTCCAACTTCTCAGCTTAATTGCTGGTAATTATTTTCAATCTGCATAAAACGCGGTGTGTGTAGATATTTTTTTTTTAATTTTTAGTTCAATTTGTTCATTTAATTCATCACATCGTCGTGAACTTGGCTTATTTCAATTAACAAATAAAAAATTAATTGTCCTAATTGGATAAGTGGCTCTGGTGGATGGGCTCGCGTTTTACGTAGAAAACTTGAAAAAAAAATTCAAAGAAAATCATCTACTGGAAAACCACATTTAACTGGAAGGCCATGGTTTGGATGACGTCATTCCAAATGGTCAATCATATGACTTATCGGGACTTAATAAAGTTTAGTTGGGTGTATGGTTGGTGGATAAGGAGAGAAGATGGGAGTTTGGTTTGATGGAACGCTTTCTGTCTTGTTTTTTTGGAGGCGCTCGCGCGCCTCACATGGCTTGATCTCGCTTGCGAGTGAACGATCGGTGATTTGACCGCGAAAGAGAGGGGAAATTGGTGTGGACAACACACCACGAAGGCCCCGCGCGTATGGGGGATTAGATTATATGCATGCTCCAATGATCTGTCAGTTCTTTTCCAGACGTGAACCACGTAAATACCATACCACATTAGTGAAAAATTTGTTTGTTGTGTTTGTTTGAAATTTTGTGTTGTGAATTTTAACAAGGTAAATTTTCTTTGTTATTGAAAATCTTAAAAGGATTTTTCCGGTTTTCTCCCTTTGTTTAGTTTTTCTTAAATTAAGATTGAACAATAGGCATTGTTTTGTTTTGTTGTCTCCATTTTTTTTTTTTTTTGAAAATATCACACTACCAACTGATTTAGTATTTTGAGCGATTTTATCGCTTAGGAAATGGGGGAAATTTATGGGGAATTTTATTTCTGTCGTTATCACAGACTGTCGCGCCTTAAAAATCAACAATCGTTGTTCGTTAAACCGCAAATGTAACAATTATTCGAAACAAAAAAAAAAAAAATTATTATAAAATTTTTCTCTTGGAAAATCGCGTCTATAGATGGAAACTTGGTGCACAATACGAACAATTCCTTTCATTTTCCTTGATATTCCGAGTAAACTTGTGTCTATTAGAAATGTGTGTTAAACACCTGCACGGCTCGAACGAAATCAAGGGCGTTTTATTTGAAATGAAAGGGTTTTACATGTTTCATATTATATTAAATAAAATTTCTTTGTTCTCACACTGGAAAAGCGCATTAGGAAAATGTAGAGGACAAAGAGACAAATTCGTCTATCAACCCCGATAATTTCACATGCACTGCATTGGCACACGTCTCTCGTCCCATCATCATCATCATAATCATAGCCCACCACAAAGGCCTTAATAACAAAGAACTCTATTTATAAAATATTGGATTGAAGCGAGTAAAGCACATGCACGGGTAATCTTCCACGTTTACTACCCATATAATACAATGGACATTTTCAGGCATGACCAAAGTTTCAACATTAAATTTTTATTTAAGCCGAAAAACTCACTAACTAAAATCATAAGAATCTCAGCGATCAATGAAATCGAACAACGTAAAAAAATTTTCCAAACCCATTACTGAAAATGTGCACTGTAACATTATACCCATATCTTCCACTTGTTCCACCCAAAGAATTCCCACTAATCAAAAATTGATACCGAGACCTGCAAATCCTTAAGCAAACAGACCAAGCCGAAAAAATTCCTCGGCCAGATAACTCGATTACTCGATAAGCCTTACGCAAACATTAGGGAAAAAAGGGATTTCCAGAAATATATTATCTGTAATACATGTTATAAATAGACAAAGAATCGTTATCAGACTTTTATCTAAATACATGGCTCGCACATATATTATGAGTTTGGGTCGACATTTTTTTTTTCTTTAATATCGCCAAATGAATTGTTTTATTTAAAAACAATTAAATCGACTAAAATAACATCCTGTGCAAAAGATAAACGTTCAAACTATTTGTAGAAATGTTTTTTTTTAAACATGATATGGATTTTGTTCATTGTGATATTGTGTAGATTAAGATATCAGCGTTTATTGGGCGATAGATTTTTTTCAAGACAGACTTTGATTGGGTGTCCAAGGGAGTGGAAAACTGTGGAAAAGTTCCTATTTGAATGCTATACGAATTGAATCAACTCTTGGATTGAAAACAAACGTTAGAATTTTATTTTTTTGCAATGAACGAATTTCGTTATCAAAAATGTATTGATCTTTTCCACCTACCCCACCCCGTTGAAAATTTTTATTTTTACGCTCCACAGGAAGGTTATGCAAAAAAATCGTTTTCTCAGTCAGTATGTTTATTTCCAAATTTTGTATGCTGGCTCTTATTAAACTGATAATGGTTCGTCCCCCATTTTTTTGGGTAATCGGATATTCCGAATGGAACTTGGGAATTTTTTGCTATGAAGTTTCTATATTTTTGTATTCTTATGCCCAGTTTTACAGTGGCTATTAAAACTTAAGTTCAGTTGAACCTGAACTGCAGTTCAGAAGTTTGAATCGTTCAGTTTCACAGTATAATTTAAACTTCAGTTCAATCGAAACATCTTTTAAATAATTTTATGAATAAATGTGGTAGCACTGCATGTAGTTTCTATGGTTTCTATGTAACTGTACCAAATGCACTATGGCCAATTGGTTACGTATATAATGAAGTTGTCAACTGCAGTTTGAACGGAAGAATTCTGGAGTTTAATTTCAACGACGGATTGAACTCGGTTCCATGCGTTTTGATCCCCTGACAAAATAGCCCCACGACAAAATATCCTCAGACAATAGTACCTAACAACGTCCAATTTGGTTAAAAAAAAAACGCGATTTTCACACCTAACTTGCTAATTTCTCTTGAAAAATAAGTTAGGATGGTTTTATTATTTTGTCCGGAGATCAAAACGCCTGATACCTTGAACTCAGCTCAAGGTTTAAATGAAACTGTGAAACCGAAATATTTGTTGA
The DNA here is from genome assembly GCA_958496155.1 of Sisyra nigra. NCBI lineage: Eukaryota > Metazoa > Arthropoda > Insecta > Neuroptera > Sisyridae > Sisyra > Sisyra nigra. The sequence goes on along the minus strand of OY292313.1, from coordinate 9,422,955 downwards.
ACTGAAGTTTAAACAAAAAGTGGAGTTTAAACGTCCACTGTAAAACTGGGCATAAGAGTAAATATCACGATTTTCGTCACATCTTCTAAAATCTAAGGAGTCCCTTGTCGAGGGTGATTGGATAATCCGAATGGAATTAAAAGGTGGTTTGTTGTTGCAAATGTGCCGTCAGAACTTGTTTTCCAGACTATACATTTGTTAATTTTCAATCTATAAGTGGCAACACTATAGAAACATCTTGGCAAAAATAAACAATGTTCTTAGAGGACCACTTATTGGCGCAGTGGTTAGAGTAATAATTGCTCTCTCCGCTTCATGCGTCAGATGGTACTGGAATCCTAGACTTAAAATCCTAGATCTAAGATAAAAATAAAAATAGATAAAAATTGACCAACAGAAATTTTCTGTGTTTAAACAGTCGTGATGTAAAATCGACTTGAAACACCAAAAAAAAAAAAAATGTCATAAGTTTCAGAAACTTAGGGACAGGGGTTATAGTCACCCCTAAAGCAGTCAGCATTTTTAATTTTGAAAAAAAAGCAGCTGCAAGTGAATGAGAAAACGCATTAATAACGAATGTCGTGCGATTTACAAAATTAAATTCTATCTCTCAAAACATAAAAATACGTGAAGGGGGGGGGGAATCTTTATCGATCAATTGCATAAGTTAATTATTATGAAAATTATGCATCAAAAAGGTGGAATTAGTTGGTCCTAGTGATTCATCAAGTCAAGTTTTTAAATATTAATATTTTACTTGAGTTAAATTTAAGTCAAGTTACTTGAAAATCAAATCAAATATTTTGAAAATTTAGTCAAGTATTGAACGCGCGGTTGGTTTCACAATTATCTCCTAAGAACTGAATTTTGTTGTAAGCGTTTTCCCACTAATTGGTTCCACGTTTTTTTTATTTTTTTGTTATTGATGAATGGTACACTTTGTTAGTATATCATTCGATCATTATATTTATAACTTATACATTCCATTATCACAAGAAAAATAAATACTTGAGCTTATTTACATTTGAAAAATTTGTTTTGTCTAAATGTTGCCGTTTTCGATGATTATATGCTGAAAATTTTGATTTTGATTGCAAATTTCAATTGATATCAGATGAAAGTAAAGGCAGAAAATTTCTCCGTGTCAAGTTGGAACTGAAAAAAGGCTTGGCTAAAAATTACGCGTAGTTCCATTCCATTCAACTCAAATGAAATTCATATACAAAAACCTTCTTAATACCCGCGACAAATTCAAGCCATTTTTTTTCCTCGAGAAAAATATAATTGCACTAATATGTGCTCGTTTATGGTTTTATGTTATTCATTGTTGACATACTTAATTCATTGTTCATTCAAATTTAATACAGATATTGAATTCCTGCATATTTGATTTTTGCAGTCGAGAGATTTTAATTGGTAGACATTGAAGGTGTTTGGTTGTTGATTTTAATATGTAGGGATTTTTTTTTTCATAAATGGAAAATTATTTTTTCGTTTTTTTTTTTTATTAATTATGGGTTAGCCTTCGACGGAGAGAAAATTTAACAAGTTTTGCAATATATTTTGAAGTGAGTTTATTAATCACGTCAAGTGGATTTTCTTTGTCGTGTGCGAATTATGATTTTTTTTGTTCTTTATTTTCTGGCATATGGTGGCTGATGAACGGAGAGCGATTGATGCGATTATCGTTAGCCAAAACATGGTCCCTCTTTCTTTTTTATGAGGCCAAAAAAAAATTTCGTATAGTCAAACCTAGTTGGTGAGTTGTTTACATGTTCAGACTTGCATATTTTTACCTTACAGTAAAAATTATTTTCGTCGTGTCTGGAGAGTAAGAAGTCAATGTATCCATTTCGTCATTGTCGACTTTTTTCTGTACTCCACTTGACGATTGAATTGATAGCATCGTTTGCCTCCAAAATTTGTCTCCAGAAAAAAAATCGTTTGAATGATTCATGGGAAAAATGAGTTATTTCCGGTCGGTGAATCAAAATTTTGAATAGGTCATTTCGTTTGGCGCCTTTCAATCTCATGTGTCCTTGATTTTTTTTTTTCGAAGAAAATTCAAGAAATTCCACGAAAATTTACAACAAGGTTACAATCATTAAATAATAATTCATAGATCAAAGTGATTCACGAGCTAATCCATTTTAGTAAAAATAAAATTTCTATTTTGTATTTTTAAACTCACTTTGGGAGATTAGCATGGACATTTTCCCAGTTATTTGGTTCATCCCTTTGATATAAAGAAGGAATTAAGAAAATCACCCAACTCATATTTAGTTACCTACTTAGTTATTTTTCACTGATTTTTTTCGTTTATTAAAAATAAAGAAAATTACATTTTCCCTTTAATCTGTAATCTTGCCAAAGATTGCAATTTGAACAGTGCACATTTTACTTAGAATTTCCGTACAGATTACAAAGTACTAAGTTCATATTAAATTATCTTTCTTCCAAAAAAAGTAATTATGGACTTACGATACTAATTTATTAAACATTTTACAAAATTTTATCTTCATATGTCCATAAAGCTATAATTAAAAAGAGCTGTCAATTACAATAAAGTTGCACGGAAAAAAAGTGTTGTATATTTAACAACATTCCTTGTAAACTTGACAACATTAACTAGTATTATATAGGATGACACCACGTGTGGTAACGTTTACCAGTTAAGTGTAATTAAAAAACTAGTATTATTTACAAGACGAACTATATATAAAATGATTCCATGATAATATAATATAATTGAATTTTTGACATTTTATTTGTCAAAATTATTGGTTATGTTTTATGCGCCGCATGCGCACCATTAAAAATCTTAAACATATAATTATAGAAAAAGGTAAAGTTGGCTCTGATGTTTTTTTTTTCTCAGCCGTTTTACAAGGTTTTACAACATAATGGAATAAACTGTACATTGTATATAGTATTATATACACCAAAAATGGTAACGATTACAAATTTGTTAAAATTCGTGGCGTAAACGAAACGCCAAAATTTGTTAACTGTACAACAATCAGCAGTTGTAACAGCTACATATATTTACTACACTATGGTAGTAAAAAAATACTATACGTTAGAGCTGAATACAAGACAGTGTGTTATCTGCTGTTACATTTGTGGTTATAGTGAACACAAAGTGCAGTAAAAATATTACTAGTTTAGTGTTGTAAATTTTACACCACTATTTTTTTCCGTGTGTAACAAAGTATTTGTAACGACCCACCACTAGTTTTAACAGCACCAGGATCTGTCTGACTCTGGTAACTTTAATGCCCAGTTTCACAGTGGACGGTAAAACTTCACTTTAAGTTTAAACTTCAGTTCAACAAATAATTCCCAGTACCATTTAAACTTTAAGCTGAGTTCAATCAGTCATTTAAATTGAACGACAAACTTTTACCGTTTAAACATTTTCTACAGTTCACCTTTTGACAACTGCATTTTTATACGCAACCAAATGACTATAGTTCATTTGAAAAAGCTACGTAGAAAATATTAAAACTACATGCAGTGTTCAGCATGCAGTTATCACATGTATTCATAAAATTATCATTTAATCGGCGTTCAATTAAACTGAAGTTTAAATTATACTATGAAACTGTATAATTTTAATTTTAAATTTCTACTCCAGTTCAGATTCAGCTGAACTTAAGTTTAAACGGCCACTGTAAAACTCATTCATTTCACAGTATAATTTACTTCAGTTTATTTGAACGTCGTTTAAATGATAATTTTATCGATAAATGTGGTAATACTGCAGTTAGTTTCTATGGTTTCTATAAAGGTAATACATAATTTAACGTTTATGCGAAAAAATTAAAAATGGAAGCAAATTATAGTTCTATAACTCAAAAAACAGATTGAACTCGGTTCAAGGTTTAAATGAAATTGTGAAACTCAAGTTAAACTCAGATCAAATATTAATATTTATTATAAATATCAAATTATAAGCTCAATTCATTAATGACTGGAGTTTGACTTAATCTTAACTAAAATGTCAAGTAACTTGAAAATTATGTCAAACAGCAGAAAAGTCAAATCAAGTAGTGAATATCTAGTTTTAATTTTGGATGATTAGAATATTTTAAATGACTTAAATATGTATTGAGAGAATAATAACGATAAAATATTATGAACATTTTTAAATAAAATTTTCTACGTGGTTTTTGACTAATTGACTAAAAATGTTGTTGACTTAAAATTAAACCTTATTTCGAAATAATTTAGGAACACTAAGTCGATTGACTTGTTAAGTCAATAAATTGGAATGTAATGAATGAAAAAAATCTGATAATTTGTTTTATCAACTAACAATTAAAGGTAGTTCATAATTTGGTGATGTTAAAAGCATTTATCGATGTACGTGCGAATTGTCGGGTACTTCAAGGGATGAATATTGCGTTATTTGTTCGTGTGGATTGTGAGAGATATTTTAATGAAGATCTATGCGAATTGATGTAAATCAAGGTTGACGAAGGAGATCTCGGTTCGTGACTGGCACCAATTCTGAGAACCATATACGGTATACTACACGTTTTTTTGATTCGATTAAATTTGTTGAAATTACGAAAATTGATTTTGGATGATTGAAGGGTTGGACGGAATTGTTTGTGATTCTAGGAATTTTTTTTTTTGTGCGATCAGTGACAAGGTCGTCTCATCGAGACGCGGGTGGGTGTTGATTTGAACTGATTCTCTTCATGGGCTGCTGACCTTTATCTCGTATTCAACACATAGTAAAGCAGAGATTCTCAAATTGTGCGCCACGACCCCCTACTGCGCCGTGATTGTTGTTCTAGTTGAATTTACATTTTTTATATGTTACAAAAAATTTTGTTATTCAAATAAAATTTCATGGTATAGGTCAGTGGTCACCAACAAACGACTTGCGTACCGAATCTGGGGCACCAAAGATTTTCATTAAATGCCTGCCTTATTAAATTACATCCTTACACGGGTATATTAATATTAACCCTTTAGATTTTCAAAAAAAAAGTCAATCTGGTGGTCCATTGTTGGTAACCACTGATAAAGGTATAATATTGTTATAACTTTGGAGTATATTTGAAACTAAAATTTAAATCTATTCATTCAAAATATTCTAATCAATCATAACTATAACTGGATATTCACTACTTGATTTGAGTTTTCTCAAGTCAAGTCAAACTCCAATCAAGTATTTGCACATTTTGATTAATGAATTGAATTTGTGGAATTAATAATAAATATTAATATTTGATTTGAGTTTAACTTTTAAATCAACTAGCTTAAAAATCAAATCAAGTCAAGTATGGAATGTATAATTAAAAATGAACAACTACAATTAGTGGGGTAAATTTTTTTAAAAACAGTGTACCAATCAGTATACTTATGCAACAAAAAGAAGTTTTAGTTTAAACTTCAGTTCAACAAATAATTAAATCACTAAAAAAATTTGCAAGTTCCAGAAACTGAAAAAGTTTGAGAACCACTGTAGTAGACGATATATCTCTCGAGTATCTCTCGTTATATACGTTTCGAGTATGGCACGGAAATGCTCCAAATTCTTGAACGCTTCTCGTTGAATGACTCATCTTAACCCTTTCTTAAAACACACTTAACGTGTAAAAAAGCCTTAAAAACGTTATATGATATTTTAATTGGTATTAAATCCTTGAACTGAAAATCCATAAAAGGTGATAAATATTTTTAAATTGAAATGAGGCAAAATTATCTTAAAATTACTGCCTTTAAGATTTTCATGGCGAGGTTGATGTCGAAAATTTCCATAGCAACCAGAAGATATTTTCATTTGTTCCTCTAGACCAGCGGTCGGGGAACTGGGGTAAATTACCCCTAATAGGGTAAAAAAAATTAGGGGTAGTTAGGGCATTTTTTTTGCCATAACTATTTTATAAACGTGTTAGTATGGCCGAAGACTGTATTTAAATTGTTCTTACACCATAAAACTCTAATTTTGAAATTATTGTTTCACACATGAACAAAGATCATTTCTCCAAAATCTGAAAGAGGGAAGTTTCCAATTAACTTTTGCTTGTTCCAATATGAGAATTTGGAACTTGCACAACATGAAACTTTTTTTCGTATAAATCAATTCAATAAATATTAAAAGAAAAAAAATTCTATCATTGACAAAAGAATAACGAAATAAACATAACGCTAACTACTAGTGTAAACCGCAAGAACTTTCTTGTCAACCCAATAGATGGAAATGCACGGGAAATCTGCCCCTGCACCAGAATTAATTTTCTTTGTTTCTAGAGAAATTTAATATGTTATTGTTTAATATTTTCTTTGAAATTTCATTGGGCCGTCAGTAATTAATAAAACCACACACACACACGACCAAGATAAAATCCTTAAAATTGAACGTTTATCTGAAGAATTCGACCGGAGAAAAAAAAACCATTAACATTCTTTCGTTCTAATTTTTTTCGTGTTTGATTCCACCATAAAATTCTCTCGATAAAACCAGGGAGAAATCTTAAAGAGTTTCATAAGAATTATTTCCAATGACGTGTCTTTCGCGGGATTCCCCACGCGACAAAAGCACGGACGTACCGCGGCACGCGTTCAAGGTGTTGGCCACAGAAACGGTAATCGTTCGTAAAAATTTCATCAGATCACCGCCCGGTGTATACTTTCTCTAGACGAGCCAAATGAATACCTAGAAAGAAATCAATTTCGTTTTTCTGTCTTTTGCTTTTTATATTTTACTTATCGCAGTTTATAATTAGAACACTTATCAAGTCCGAAACATGAAAACATAATGAGATGAAGTAATTAATGGTTTTTATGTTATGCTTTATATTCACATTTTGTCTTCGACTGGATGACTCAGAGACTCTGAATCATATAACGCTCCGGATTTTATTGTGTTTTGAGTTACACATGTTATTATGCGTAATTAACACGGTTTTTATTGTTAACAGAGCGTCCGTGTTACGGCCAAACCAAATCAAACAATTAATTTATTGCCCAAGATCAAACAAAGACTTTCAATTCCCGCTCTAGACCAAAAAAAAAAAAAAAAAACTTTAAAATAACAGCCACAACCTGACCATTGATTACATGTAAAACGTGATAAATACAACAACGTACCATTTGATTATTTTAAATTTTGTTAAACTTGATACCGGTTTTAAAATTCAAATAGGGGGGTTCCCAAAGAAAATGTTTCTATTCAAAATTGATAGGATATCTAAATGGAGACGTGAAATAATCAGCCTATCTATATTTTTTTATTATTATTTTTCTTTTAAATAATGAGATAACGATTTATCATTTCTTTGTATTCCGTATCTTGACTTCCATAGAAATTAAATAAAAACTTGACTTGAACAAAAGAAAATTATAGATTAAAATAAAAGGTTTATTTCTGATGAAAACCGTGGTACTACGCAATATATGGTTACCTTTTTTGCACCCTGAAATGCAGTCTTATTTGCATTGGAGCCAGGATAAGAGACCCCGGAAGTAATCTAGAGATATTTATGGTCACTTCTAGTGTTTTAAATTTTGTATCGTAACTTCATTATCTTACAAGTTATATAGCAAATCCACCCCTAAATCCCCCCCCCCCCTATATTGACATTATCCAATAAACTTTTTATTTATATTTATTACTCTCCCGCCATATGCATTTCTCTGGTATAAGAATACGTACCTTTTGATAATTAAAATTTTATTATGTATTGATAGATGTAGTTAGAGAGGCAATGGATCGGGATTTACAATGAATGCAAAAAGAATATCAAGTCGCGACGTTTCGCCATCTTATAACTTCATCAGGCTCTCTGATGCGTGCTCAGCATTCTTTTCTTTTTGTAACTTTTTTTTAACTATTTTAAAAACGAATTTGACACTCATGATTGATAATTATCATAATTGTTGCATTCATTGTAAATCCCGATCTATCTAACTAGATCTATCAATAAAAAAATAACAAGGATCTGCAGAAATATTAATTAGCTTTTGTTATGTTACAAATAATCAGATTGATTCATTACTGTAAGTCAGTAAGAGTCAAGGGGTACTCATCGCTTACATAAATCAAAGGAGGGGTACACATATTAAATGTCAAAAGTTTAGAAAACACTGCTGTAAGAGAACTAATAAAACATATTTTATTTTAATTCAAACTATCCTCCAAGAACCATACGTTATTCCGGGATAAACATCAAAATGTGTAATTTTGACTTACAAGTTAAGTCAATACAAAAATCGCGCTGGTCCATTCTTTCGTTCCTGTGTATAGTTATCCTAATATAACCATGTTATTTTTCCAGGAAGAATCTTTATATTTTTTAAATCTTTATACATATTTAATCGTTTTAGTGCCATTGATTTTTACTCGTATATGCTTAAAAATGCCAACGATATCTTCGTTTTTGATGTAATTTATTAAATCTTGTACAATAGCAATAAAATACAAAAAAAAATCCTTTTTATATTGTAATTACTAATAACATTATGATTTGAACTAAATATAACACTTAGAAAAATAAAAACAATACCTCTCTTACAGCGTGCTAAACAACAACAGATTTGGCGAGCGCTATCGCGCTCGTGGCACTCTAAGGGTAAATATAGAGGAAATTCGTTGATCCTACTAGAAAAGAACATCACGTTCCTCCGGTATAATACGTTTTCCGGGATAAATTTATAGTCTATGTCCGTCTGAAATAATGTACCTTTCAAATAAAGAAAGAATTTTTAAAATCGGATGTATCGTTTCGGAGATAACATCTTACATACAAACCTACAAATATTTAGGTGTAAGACAATTCGAAATAGTTCAGTTCTACTATAGATGGAACAATATATAAAAGTAGAAGTTCCACATGGGGTCAAAATGGGTGCATTAGACCAGTGTTTTCCAAAGTGTGGTACGCGTAATCCCAGGGTTTGGTCGGTGTACATGTCGCACCGAAGTTTGGTGAGGATATTTGTTGTTCGGTGGTTGTTAATGAAAGTGATTGCCATTAAGTTCTATCCATTTTTGTGACAAGGGGTACTCAGCATTTACGAAATTTAAAGAAAGGATACGTAAATGTCAAAAGTTTGGGAAACACTGTAATAGACAATCTCATGAATGGAATATTCTTTTGTTGCAACAGTAAAATACTTTAAAGTACATTACCACACAATCACAACAATTCAAATAAGTGCATGTGCCAAAAATGACCACTAAAAACCTCAAATGTGACTTTTGTTCTTCTGTTGGTTTAATATAAACATCTACGGGTTTAGATAAGAGGATAGAGAATGTATAGAAATGGGATAAATCAAGATTTCTATAGTAGATGGATTTCACTTTGCTTTAATGCTTATCGCGGAATCAGGGTGGGCTTCCTTAGATCAGCCTCTTGTTCAGAGTACCACCGATAAATTGACTTATATATTGGCTTAAGTTAACCAGTCTAAGGAAATAATATCAAAAGTTTGTCTCAATTAAAATGTAGGAGTATCTCTTAAGAAATCAAGGTTATTAGAGTGTTCTGGGAAATGCGTCCACTCCCCATAGATCACTCCGTTTTCCCGTTAATTCGTAGGTAAACTGCATATTTACGGAAAATTTTGGTCAACGTATTTATCCTCGGTGAAATGGTGCCAAATAGCTATTCTAAAAACAGAAGTCTCGTAGGCGATTTTTTGAGCCGTGCTAAAAACGTCTCATTCTCGCGAGTGCCGATGCCGCACCGCACACACGTGTGCCGCGTGCTCTATCTCTGTTTGGCGGCCGCGATGATAATATGTCGCCGCTCCACTCGCGATAATGGACGTGCGATATTCGACGACGGCAAATATATTGCCAATCGCCTCAAACACGCTCAGTACTTGCTTGCACTTACAATCGTTCTAAGCTTTCGCGACGCTTAGAACGATTTTCGAACGAACCGAACGAACTTACAATTGAACACGTAATTAAATGTAATTAATCGAACTATTTTATTTTAATTACAAATCACGACTTTTGTTTACGACTTGATTCGTCTATTATCGAAAATGATGGACGCTTGCGAAATCGCTAGCTTTTTAGCGAAAGAATTTATGTTTCAGCAGGTAGTGAATTTAGCAAGTTTAAATTTATTTACAATTTTTTATTTTTAAACTAATTGTTATTTTTTTTTTCTTATAGTTTATTTCATTGGACGGCTTGAGCAGTGGCGTGCCGACACAAACGACGCCAACGTTAACACCAACGACACTGCGGAGTATCGAGCAGACATTCATCGAGTTACAAAGCTCTGAAAGCGAGCAACGCGATCAGGCTGGTTTCGTACCGCCAATCGTAATCGGAAGCAATCAGTATATCGCATCGGCCGTTTCGCCGTCCGACACGGAAGTAAGCAATAAGAGTATGTGGGGCAATAGCGATTCGTCGGTCGGGAGCGTGCATATGCGTCCGACGCCACCTGTAACGCCACAGGACACATTTGGCAACCACCAACAAACGCCACCGCGACGCAGCACCGGCGGACGTCGGCCAACGAAACATGTCAACATGTCGCCGGAGGAAGAAGAGCGTCGTAACGTCCGACGCGAACGCAATAAAATGGCAGCAGCCCGATGTCGAAAACGCCGCATGGATCATACAAACTCTTTACTAGAAGTAAGCATCGCAAATATTTCCAAGTTTCAACCCTCCTACCCCCTTAAACCCAGAAGAATTTCAATCATTTTACATGTGACTTTATTCGTGTAAAATTTACCAACATAAGTGAACACCGTTTAGAATTAAGAGTATAAATCTGATTATGAAAAGAGAAACTACAAAATGAAGCGATACTAAGGCCATATTGCCATTTATATCCACTTTTGGTCAATTAAAAATGTTTACAATTTTTGTTTAAAAATGTGTCGAAAATTTTGAAAATTACTATACTATCGTATAATAAAATAGGGGAAAGTAGGGATTTTTAACACTGTTAGGAACCCTTCGAACTTATTCCATGGTTTTCTTCAAGGAACTTCATGTTTAAGTAACATATAAAATAGTCCATCAATGTCAATCACTTATGGAACTCCTATCAACGTTCTACGGAATCTTAGGGCTGCAGAAATCCGGGTTGAAAACTCCTACAGTAGAGAACTGATTCATTATATAAATACAATCAAACCATCCATGGTCGATGGTTTTGTTAGTCGATGTTTACTACTTATTAAAAATTAATCTGGTTTCTTACTAATGTAAATTGAAACTTTCAAAGTTTCGTTTAATCTTACAGTTGCCAAAGCACTACATTCAATGATCATAACCATATCTAATAATAGCTTTCTAACCGACTTCAAAAAAGGAGGAGGTTCTCAATTGGACCTTAGAACTTTTTTCTAGGTGAACCGAAGTTTATGATTTATTTTTAATTTGAAAGCTGATGGTTTCATATAAATTTGATCAAGATCTGACCAGTAGTCAGAAACGTCATCTATCTGATTGATTTAAAACATTCAAAGCTTATCTTATTTTAGAATCACTTGAATAATGTTAGTACTGTGCAGCTGCTACTATAGTAAAGTATACACTGTTGGCTGCCTCCTGGACACCCGCAGGAAGGGGGGGGGGCTTGTCCCCTCTGGATTGATTGAAAATAGTCAAATTTTGTTGTATAAGTACATATATTTTGTTAATAAAAAAAATTGTTACTACAGAATACCCTTCATTAGGGGCCATTCAGGTATTACGTACGCACTAAAGAGGGGCGGGGAATCTTTGCTTTGCTTAGTTTTGATGACGAGTGAAGGGGCGGGGGTTTGGATAGAGATTATGTTGGTAAAATATTTTTTCTTTTTTTGGATTTTCTTTAAAATTTAGTCAAAGATTTGAGCACAAATGGCAACCCTGCTTACCTAGACTCGAAAACGAAAAGGGATTTTTAGGGATTCTCAGAATAATATAAATGTGCATACCATCTAGTTAAAAAAATGTATGTACTAAAGCTAACGTAAGCATGGAAGGAGGGGGTTAGCTATTTACTGTTTTTTTTTTTGGCATAGGGGAGGAGGGTATTAATTTTAAGTGCCCTGTCCGTTATTTTACCGTACAAATATGCTACAGTAAATTAAAACTACATTAAAGCATTATTAAAAATATTTTGCCTCCCTCTAGAAAATTTGCTGCGGGCGCCCATGGGCTGCCTGATTCTCTCCTTGGCTTAGGGTAAATAGAAAGATAGGCCAAATACATTGAAGTAAGAACACTGGGTGCCGACATTGAGTGAAACTGCTGTTAACTTCTAATAATTCTTTTAATCCCCAAACAAATTTGGTTTTAAAAAAATTTAAAAAAATATAATTAGTGCAATCGTAGCACAAAACCCGACCAGTGACCATTGCTTTGGGTACTAAAATTGTTATTTTTTTAATTGTTACAGGAAACAGAGGGTTTGGAACAGAAAAAGCTGGCGTTACAAAGTGAAATTCAACAATTACAAGAGGAGCGGGATGAGCTCCATTTCATACTGGAAACACATCGGGCGATTTGCCGCATGCGGAGTTCTGGTAGTGCAAGCCGACCGGCTTCTCCTCCCGATATTAAACCACTAGTATTTCCACTTTTAGACCCCCACACGATGCCATTGCGCGTCAAAACCGAATTGGACGACGAGTTGGGCCACGATTTGGTGATCGACGAGAGTCTGATGTTCACGGAACCAGAAAAAAAGCCGCTTATCCTCAACAACAACACGAGCACCCTAAACGCACTAAACGCGGCACCGACGTCGAAGCCAAATCGACCCAACACGCTGATGGTGCCGGGCTCGAACTCATCGTACACACCAAAGACATCCGGCGTCGAAACGATTGCCGGCATACCGATCACGACGCCATCGGCGGGAATTCCGTTCAATTTCGACAGTCTGATGGAAGGCGGCACGGGATTGACGCCCGTCTCGGCACCACTGGTACCCTCATGCAGCTCGCAACAGAGAAACGGCTGCACGAATTTGTCGTCGAACGGTGATTTAATCACACCGGACGTGAGCTGTCCGTCGAAACTAGTTAGTCTATAAAACACATTTGCAATAAACAATTGTCTTGTCTTTAACTTATAGCACAGAATATAGATAGAAGACAGAAATTTCACTCGGGGTTTTTAGCGGCCGCGGATACGTCAGTCAATATACGTGTTTAATTGTTGTCTTTCCAATAATACCCAATAGTATCTAAAAACAAAATGTAATAATATCCAAAACATCCCTGGGTTGTAATCGAAGATATTGGCAAATTGCAGTTTCCCGGGCGCCAAGATTTGACGCCGTATTCATACAGATCTCGCTAAAATAAATCGAAAATGAATACATGAAAAATAAGTTAGAATGGGTTTATTTTTATTTCGGGGGGCTCTGCCCCCAAAATTTTATCGGGGGCTGTACCCCCGGGCTCTGCTTCCAAATTAGTTGCGAGCAGCTGTCAAAACTTCGTAGTTTCAAAAATGGCCGCATTCACAAAATTTAACTCCCATATGGAATAGCATTGGAGCTGTGGCGTGCGGTAACTTTTGAAACAGGGCATGCGGTCAGAAGGGGGGGGGGGGGGTAATATAAACCGAAATATTTAATTTTATTTTTTTAATTGGTAAACATGGTATTATATTATGTATTTATTTTTTTAAAATTAGCCTTATTCAACGCTCTCCTTCTTACAAAAATCATCAATAACCGCATCATATAATGTATTTAAAAACCATGAAAATAGTTCTTATCCTAAAAAATAGAACATTTGTATCGCCTCTGGGTAAATAAATCAAAATAACTCACGAAAAGTATCAGTAACAATGAGTAGTAATTAGTAAATTCAAAACGTCAAACGCATCTACAAGCGTCAACCGGCAATGTGAAACGCCGAGAGAGATAGTACTCAACCATACTAGTGCGCATGCGCGACCAATTCTAGCCAAGCAATCGTATGCAAGGGTCGTTTCGCATTAATTCGACTTTTGCCTTTCATTTGATGTGGTATTCTATGCTAATTTTATGAGCGATACGTTTCATAATTTCGTAAATTAAAAAAATGTATAAATAAAAAAAATATTCAGTTTTTGGTATTTTTAGAATTATTTTACAATACACGCAATTACGTAATTTAAAATATGAATAAATTATAAAACATATTTATTTTTTTAAACTGTCTCAATCCCACGGCATGCGGCGCAACTACAGCATATATGGACCGCACGCCACTGCATTGGAGTTGAGCCACTAAAATCCAGTTTTTCTCGAAAACTAAGCAAAACTCGAGAAATTGTACTTATAATTTTCGTTTTATTTTGGCGAGATCTATAAGATCTATAAATCAATAACAACAATATCCCCAAGATATTGATTGTAATGCTCGTTAAAACTAGTTCATTAAATAGTTGCACCAAATCCGCAAAGAACCATCGAGACCAAAAAACGTTTTCTCTCCATATTCTGTGTTTATAGTCCTTCGTAAAACTTAACAAAGTCAATCTATTTATATAAAACACCACACGAATTTTTAAATGAAAAAAAATCTACGGCGACATTCAATAACCGATTAAAAGCAATATAAAAATTATATTACTATTATAAAAATAATATATTATACTATATATTTAAGTCAAGTGATGATAGTAATTTTCTTTTTATTTTTAATACGAGAGTGAAGATAATTTATAAAATTAAGTATTAAGGAAAAAATGATGCCGCCAGTTTGTTATATATTAGTTATTTATCAAATCGAGAATTATATATATAATATATTTTGTGGACAACTAATGCACATTCCAACAAATTTGTAGGCCATGGCTCAATCGAATAGTTTTTTTTTTTCAAGCGCGATCCGCTTACAATTGTAATAATGTATTATTATTTATGTAGCGTAAAACGACGTTAAATGTGCTGAGAGGCGTCCGCTGGACTAAATGCAATAAGCAATAATTTTATATTATTAAAATTATTTTTAATTATATATATTTTAAAATAAAATATACTAAGTCAAATTTTTGTATTGCAATAATTTTAAAGAAATAAATATTTATTTGCTGCTAATTTTGGATTTTTTTTTTTCAGTCAACGAAAACGATGAGAGTTCCATACCTATCCTTGGAATCCTTACCTTCATTGAAGATTAGTTAGATCCCGATTTGAATCGTCCTATTCCCGTCGAGTCTAAACCAAGGAATCCTCTGTCGTTTTTATAACGAATCATTAAATGAATTAAAACTTGAATAAAATACGAACAACTAAGTTGTAAGATCCCGACCGAAATCGACCTACGCCCGTCGAGTCTAAACCAAGGTTCTATCGTTATTACAACGAATCAATTAATGAATTTGAACCTGGATAATATACGAAGATAGATGCAGCTGATAGTAAATCTTGAATCACGACTTTTAATAAAATCTTCAAGTTTTGAAACCTATGAGTAACGCTTGATGATCAAAACAGTACGCCCCATGACGTCATAATTATTTCAAATTCGAATAAGAGAGAAGCCTTGAAAAGGTACCATAAACTTATAGTGAAAAATGTTTGGTACTCGCATTTCTGCAAGCCTTAAATCATAGCTTCCAGCGATTTATTTGAATTTTTGTGATTGTATTGATAATGTACTTATGTTTATTTCAGTATTGTAACAGATTGTTGACATCATTTATTTTGCCGCTTCCTAGGAATATTTTTTTATTGAATACTAAAGTGCGCAAGGACCGTAAAAACTACGGAGACTGAGTGAAATCTGTCTTCTATCTATACCCTGTTCCTTTAGTCCAGTGGTTCTTAACCTGAGTTCGATCGAACCGATTGCTGACATAATCACCATCCAGACCCCCCTGGCCCCTATGTCATCAAAAATAAGCAAATACGAGACACCTCCCTCCCCTACGGTGTTTACGTAATACTTGAATGACCCCTTAAACGTATTTAATGTTCTATTTCAGATGAAAACAAAACCGTACATTTACGGTACATTGAGTCATGCGCAATATAAAATTGTAGTAACCGTAATGTACGGTTTTATTTTCATCCGAAACAGCCCTACAGTAATTTAAATATAAAGCCTTAATAGCTTCATCTATACAAAAAAAGATTACAGCCAATAATGCCAATATAATAACAATGTATTTAGGTCACTTGACGTGGTGAACTAGATAGTTGCCTTATACGCCAGTGGTCCTGGGTTCAAATCCCAATGAAAGCCTAAGATGTTTTTCATGGGTTTTCGAATTTGACGGTCGCTAATGACTTAGTAGTTAGTACGTCCAAAAAACAAAAAAAAAGAGATGTATTTATGTCATTAAAAAACGGCTCATATATTGATATTGTTATATCAAGTTTTAAAATCAGAACAGCTTTTATAGTTAAATCACTCCACCAATCAAAACCCTTACTTTTCCTTATCAACCAATCATCAGCCACCCCATTACAGACTACTTGATTCGACTTGATTCATTTCAGAGAGAATTGCAACATTTATATAAAAACTTTATTACCCTTATTACATTAAAAAGCCGACGAAACTATTGATTTTTATAAAAGTTCACACTTTCTTCCCCCAGAAGTTGATTAATGACTTAATGACTAATCAATAACAAGAAAATTCCTTGAAAAAAGTAATTTAAGGCCTGCTCGAAAGAAGTTTTTCTTTAATTTCAAACATATTCTTCTAATAAACTTCATTTAAATGATCGAAAGTTCAAAAAGAACAACACAAGTTCAACTAATTTAATACACATTTTGACCCATGTAATTATTTCATTGGATTCTATTTCCACGAAAATAATTAAAGACGCATTAAATAAAAAATCTGAAGCAGGCGTAGTTTAAACAAAAACCTTCTTAAGAACGCTTAAAAACTAAAAACATATAAATAAAACAAACATTTTGATAATTTATTGATGTGATATATTGCAAAAATTCCTCACAAGTTTCGCAATGCGAAAAATTTTAAATTTATCTTTTTCTTTCCTTTCGTTTTCAGTTCAGTGGATGCGATGAAGTAAACCTTGGCGATGCCATGTAATAAGGAATTCAGATGGTGACGTCATGGCTAAAAATATTGAATGCCATAATTATTGTCTTCAATAATCAAATCGGGTGTGTTTTCTTGAAGTTTCCCATATTTATAACAAATCTCGACAAGGACTAAGTTTATATTGGACTTGGAATTGTTGCGAGCAAGTTTTACCAAAGTTTATCAAGTTTCAACATGGCATTGTTGCCACCTATTCACAATCCTGTAAATATTTAATTTTATTCTCGATACATTTTTTTTTTAAAATCATCCCTGAATTTAATGGGAATTTTTCTAGGATGTCCCCTACCTGGGACCGATTGATCGAGGGTTCACTCCTGGTGAAATGGTTCGGATTCAAGGCCTGACAAAACCGGATGCAAAACGGTAGAAAATAATTTTTCTTATAACAATTTGAAGCTATAATCTCAAAAATTTTCATAGAATTTCGATTAATTTACAATGTGGTCCTAATGTGTCACCCCGGGACGATATTGGTCTCCACGTTTCGATTCGAATCGCTGAAAACTACGTCGTTTTAAACACCCTAATAGATGGTGAATGGGGCAAAGAACAAATTCCCAAAGAGCGTCTTGCAATCGGCCCCGGACAACATTTCGAGGTGCTTTTGCTTTGTGACGATAACGACTATAAAATAGCCATCAACGGCAATCATTTCGCTGAGTTTAAACACCGACTTCCAGGAGGTCGTGTCTCGCATTTAACCGTTGACGGAGATTTGGAAGTTTCATTAATATGCTATGAAGGTTGTCATTTATTCACCATCAATTTTTCAGGTTTTAATGTGTGAGTTTTCAGGTGGCACTCCCGCAGCTCCGGAAACAGCGACCAGTTCTAGTGGGGTTAGCTATGAAGGACCAGGAAAAACTGATGGAGAATTATCTTTAGACGATTTTAAACCAACTGGGCCTAATCCAAATCGAGGATATGGTCCTCCACCTAGTCAAGGTTACGGGCCTCCACCTAGTCAAGGTTATGGGCCTCCACCAAACCAAGGTTATGGTCCACCACAAAATCAAGGTTATGGGCCAGGACCTGGATATGGACCTCCAGGAGGATACGGGCCTCCCGACCAAGGTTATGGTCCTCCGGGACATGGAGGCCAAGGCCCTCCACCTCCCCAAAACAAATCAAGTGGAGCTTTCGAGAATATTCTAGGTCAAGCCGGCACTGCTATCGCAGGAGCTTTAAGCAGTGGAGCTCTTATGAACATCTTATCTAGCGCTTCCCGAGTAAAATCTTAATGCACTTCTAAAAAGGAATAAATTATATAAATTTTTAATTTCAGCCAAGTCCACCACAACAAGGTCCTATTGGCGGGGGTTATCCAGGATATCAAGGTCCTGGAAATGGTCCATTGTCTAGTTTATTAGGTTCATTAACCAGTGGAATGGGGGGTCAGAATCAAGGAGGAGGTTCCGGGGGACTTATGGGAGGCCTTCTGAGCAATGCTTTCTCTTCCTTAACTTCGGGCCAATCACGCCATCATTAAAGATACTTATTTATCCAAAGGCTACAGGGAAATCAAAATGGTGATTTGCCCTCTAAAAAATTATTTAAATGATCTGTTGGTACTAATTAATAATATAATAAGTTTCAAATTTTGTCCAGAATCTCATAATATCGAGTTCTAAGTTTTTCGTCCTGTGGCGACTGGAAATGGAATTGGAACATGCAGTGATACCTCTCGCAACTGCCCTGGATTGCTTAGGGGCTACGGTTCCCAACTCTGGTGGACCATGGTGCCCGGAGACCCTTTTATGTGTGCCCTTCGCTGTGAGACCACGATAAAAAAATTTTACTCCAAAATACAAAAATAAACATTAAGAACAACTTCCATCTATAAATGTATCATAGAAAAAGTAAATAGTGCCCGGCGCCCGACCGGCATTCTAAATATATGCTTTAAGGCGCAAAAAGTTTGGGGCCCCGGCTTAAGGTATATAACGTCGTTTCGTCAGGGCAGTTGCGAGAGGTATCACTGCATTTTCCAATTCCATTTCCAGTCGCCACAGTTCCGATCAATGAGCACATAAGGGGCTATCCATAAATTACGTCACACGAATTTTCATGATTTTTGACCCCCTCCCCCGACCTTGTCACAGCTGATCACACTTGTGAGACCCACCCCTCCTTAGTGTGACGTCACATATTTTACATCTACAAATAATTATTGAACTAAAACAGCAGTTCCAAAATTTATTTTATTTCAATTTAAATGATTTTTTGATATCATTAACAACAAATCAAACAGTTCAAGAAATAAAAACGACTAATTAGATTAATTTATGATCAAAGTTAATCATCTTGAAAGTGAATTCAAATTGTCAAATGATTGAAGTCAAATGAAATAAAAACAATATCACCGCTAGGCACGGTGCAGCATTTATCAAAGGGCGATAGTATCGGCACGTAATACTATACCGAGAAAAAAATTCTCTTCGGACAATTAAATCTAAATATTAAATATTTGATTGGCAATGGGCTATCAAATCATTTTGTTGGGGTAAATGAAATTCAGTTCTCAGAAAAAAATTTTTTCTCAGTGTGGTAGAGCGAGTGACCGACAAAAAAATTTGAACCTTATGTTTCTACAGATAGTCTTGCAAATGTTTTTGAGTTTTTCGTTAAAAGTTCAATTTTCAAACTTCGTGTTTTATGTTAGATTTAAAAAAATTTTGAAATGTGACCTTACGAAATTTAGGACCCCTCCCACTCTCTTGTCAAACCTCGTCGACCCCCTCCCTCCCCTAAACATATATGTAGTTTATGGATGGCCCCTAAAGAACTATACGTAACATTAATGTAAAAATTACATAACGAAAGGATGTTCTGTTGACGTTACATAAATGCTATGTAGTGTACTCACTGGATGCATCTTATAGTCTTTAAAATTAATTACTGCTTTTACGGCTTAATATATTTTTTTATTAATTTAATATACTACATTTATGATTATTTATAAATAATTAAGAACAAAAAAAACGTTAGCATACGTCTCTACATTTAGGAATGTACCTGTTGTTACATTTTGTTTAAATTATATTACGTAGATGTTGCATTCAATAAAAAAAAATTGTTACGTGTATATTTACAATATTTTAGTCAATTTGAAAAAAGGACTAATATTATAGTCCCTATAGTCTTATTCGATTTTCGATGTGACTTTTTCAACTTCTGGCTCACCACCCGAATAGGCTTTATGTATAAATAGTCCAAGGGCTATATGTAGGGCTACAACGGCAAATACCGCACTCCAAACATTCGCTGCAACCGTGGAAATGGACAAAATACCTAAAACATTTCAATATAAAAATGTTTTACATAAAAAAAAATTCCTATAGTAACAGATGTCACAATTTTACCTTCAAAGATGAAGTATTTAGTACCAAAAAACGTAGCAACGGGCAGAGCAATTATAACAATACAATAAAGGAAAACAACGTTAAACGCCTTCAGTTCAGGCGTTTCCTAGGAAAGATATAAAAAGGTGTTATAAAAGTAAGGTTATGTTTACATCCAACCAAATGTCTTATCAATAAGAAACGCATACTTTTTTCTCGTTAATCATGATGAAATCGGCTTTTTAATAACTTAAATATCAATATAAAAGTATTTTAGGAAAATTACAATTAAATAATTGTAAATTTTTCGATGACAATAATATCAATGTAGCGAAGTCACAAGACCAACTAATTCTTCACTGTTGATTGGTTCATTTTAAAATTTTAAGTGGTCAAGTAAAAAGGTGTAGATTAAAACCGGGATTTGCGATAAATTAAACAAACATTGATTTCAATAAATAGATAACTTTATTAGAAATAAATTAAAATGGATTTATTTTTCAATCCATTCACACCACCAATTCCACCCTCGGGCAATACATAGTTTAAATTGGAACTTTCACGTTGTGGACTAAATTGTATCAATTGCCCGTTGCTAGTAGATAAACTTTCCAATGACCAAATTGCTACATTCTTACTTTTCCCATGTCGCGCTATAACGTGATAATTGTCGTTTATTTCGGCAAGTCCATGGACTACAGCCCAATGAGCTTTGTGTCCCTGTTTTGAACAAGGTGAATGATTTCCATCAGCATCATAACTATATCAAGTTAAGGGAACAAATATAATCCATTTAGTAGAAGATCCGAACCTACATCGACCTTCACCGAGTTGATAATAGAATGAAACATATGTTATTCTGAATTTAGTATATAAGAATATATTTTTAAAAAAATTGCAACAAATAGAAAACATTTTACAAATCACAGGCGACTGCGATGTTGGGTCCTTTATTATTACAGAGTATACTTATCTTGGATCTCTCTGTCACACATTTCCACGCGTATTAAAATTTAAATCTTTAAAATTCGCTAACCCCTAATAGGACCGAATTTTTTGCAGACAAACCTATATCAACATGCTCAAAATAAAACAGCGCTAATGATGATATAATTTTTTTTCTATTATCTCTATGTTGCAATATTTTATTAAAAATATTTTTTTTATTTATTATTATATATATATATTATTATTATTAAAAATAGTCTGCCCCGGATTTTTTTAGCCAAACCATTTTTAATATATTTTATTTTATACTAAATTCATGATAACATATGTTTCATTCTATTATCAACTCGGTGAAGGTCGACGTAGGTTCGGATCTTAGACTAATTTAATAGGTTTATTGCTGTCCTTTGAACAGTTCAAACTGTGTTTTAGAAATATTGTAGTACCGATTTTATGAGATTAATTCACTGGTGGTGAACAATGGGCATTAATTGTAGCAGTCTAAAATACTGTCGTATTGCCACTCCTAGCCTATTTAGCTTAATGGCAAATCCGCCAATCAAGCCCTAGTGGGTTGGTCTCTACGGTGTGTTACGTTATAAACTCAGTGTATGTATATTGTATATGTACAATGTATATTACGTCATATCAACGTCACACCACGTAACATTTATGTAACCTTTCCATAACGAAAGTACGCTCAGGGTTGCCAGAAGTGTTCACAACAAAAGCGCGGTGACCTTACGAAAAAACCGCAAACTAAGGAAAAAAGCCGCCCAATATTTAAAATTTAAATAAATATTTTTTTTTTTTAATAATTTATCTCAAAAAATTAATAAAAACATGTTATATTAATATTATACGTAATAGATAAATTATACTACGAGTAGATTGTATAAAATATTTTTTTTTAATTTAACATTAATTAATCTAATAAATGCAGCAAGAATAGGGTACATGACAGTAAGAAAGAATTAACAAAATTTGTTATTTAGATGGTAGATTTACGTGTAAGGATTAAGAAAATCACGCTTATTGAAGTAATATTGAAAGTTTTATTATTTAAATTAATAAAATAAAAGTCTTAAAATTCAAACATTTGTCACGTGATACTAAACGCAAATCAGAGCTCGTGACGTCGGTGCTCTGTCGGCTCCAGTCGGCTCTGTCAATTGAAACGACCGAACCCACTGACAGCTACAAACCATCAGTTCGCGTCTCTATTTTGTGTTCAGTAAGATTTGTTGGCTACCCAACTTATCAAACTTGTCGCTTTGTTGTGACATATGACAGAGAGCGTGTGGCTATATTTACCGCGCCCTGACGTCACAGAAGCCGCCATGTCATTTATCGGCGTTTTGGCGCGAATATAAAATTGTATATAGGAAAATGGAAAATTTTAGGAAATTAACTTCATTTTTAAAAAAATATTGCACTTTTGGGCTGTTGTGAGTGCATACGAACAATAATAACCAGGTTAAAAAAAATTGTCATGTACCCTATTCTTCTTCTTTTTCTTCAATTCAAAATTTAGATACACTGTCAGCGAAGCAAGCGGGTATCAGTTAGTATTTTTATATATTAATATGTTTCCAATCTCGGTTGTATAGTAAGTTCGATAGTATTTGTACCACCGAATTTTATAGCCGTTTAAGCCAGCTACATTTTAGGGGAAATTCATATACATATAAAATATATATATAAGGTACAAACGAAGTAATAGTGTTTATAGTATAGACCGTATAGACTATAGTAACCTTCGAAACTTAAACTTTAAAAGCGGTGGAATAAACTAAGAAAAAAAATAAAACATTTAAAGAAAAATTTGAAAATCTTTCATAATTATACGAGCAACTTTCAAAATAGCCCAAACTGTGGAAAATCACCCAAAGAAATTTTAAGCCCATGTCATGTTTGAAATTCGCTCAAATTGCGGAAATACGCCCAATCTGGCCACCCTGAGTACGCTATGTTGGTGTTACAGAGCTGTTACTTAGTGTAGTATTCTGTGCTCACTCGGTAGTAACCATATAGGCATAGACTACACCAGTGTCCGAAATATTGATGGTTCATCCCAGACACCTTTTGTTTGGTCAGAAAATCTTCTTCAGTTGTCATCAAGCAGCGTTATCTCCGCGGGACTTATATGTGATAGTCTTGTGAATTATCTCATATCAGTTACGGAGAGATCCAAGACTATCAGATGACCACTGAAAAAGAGAATACTCTGTGATGTCTATGTGCACTACAATATCCTTAAAACAAGGGTCAAACTTAATCAATTTCTAATGATCAAATCATCAAGGATACGGAACCAAGGCAATTCCATTATTCAACATAAACTTCACAAAATTTTCTGACGAAATCTCGCCTTCGAAAAGCTCAATTTTTTTAAGATTTTCAATCGAGTTTTGCACAATCTCTTGCATCCATCTCGCACTGAACAATTCTCCGTTTTGAGTCATTTTTTTATTTAGGGCATATTTGAATATTTCATTGACTAGAATATCACGGGAAGCTGTGCTGCATTGTGTCATAGCGACCATGGCGACGGCCACAATTCCACATTGAGGGCCTAAAAACGAAAAAAAATCAAATAAGTGGGGGGAATATAGTTAAATTAATTTAATTTACCTGATTGAATAATGGACGGAACTGGAACATAGGATAACAATTTAAAATCTGGAACTATTCGAAACTTTCGGCAAGTCTCCTGAATTTCAGGATAGTCTTCTATTCGTAACATATAGATTATATATTTTTCTGATCAAAGCTAAATCATAAAAAATGATTTAAAAATCAAATGAAAACATTGAAAATTAAATATAAATAGTTGAGAGAAACCAATTTTTAAGATGTCATAGATCAATTAATATTTATTTAATTATTATGAAGATGAAATGGTTAAAATATCAACTATTAACCATTTCTAAGTAATTTTGTTTCAAGAAAAACTTTTCAAACTTTCTAGCTTAACCTTTTTTAAGAAATCACTTGATCGACTTCATCACAGCATGCAGAAAATTGACCAGTACCGTACTCGGGATATTTTTATTGAGTAAATACCGTAAATAATTCTTAACATCATACACGTGTATTAGTTATCAAGATCCTACTGTATACAGGCTTTAATTTTTATTTTTAAATGTAACTATTATCCTTTAAATGGAATACATAGTAAAACTATCAAATTCGAATTTTTGTAAATATCTCGCTTACTGTCGTTTTCAGGACATTTTCGGATATTTGAAAAGTTGTAGAGAAGAGAATTTACTACAAGTTTGATTCTTACCAAATTTTCATACTGTTACCTGTTCTTGAGATAGAATATAAAATGTAAAAGGGGTTTTACTGCATGTTCATATATTGTACTAATTACTATATTATTATTATTTTTATATAATTAGCAAAAAACTGGTGTAGTCTTTTTTGGAATACGTTAGGAAAGACTTTCTTGTACAACCAACCAAAAGTTTCCACCGATCGGGTGTGAGCGTTAGGTAGGAGGGAGACTGGTCCTTATTTTTACTTTTCAGGAATATCTACAAAATGGTGACTTCTAGTGGAAATATGCAGAATTAAATTGAAAACAATTTTTTTTTTCATTTGAATGCATATTATAAACAAGACAAAAAAATGGAAATCACGATTAAAAAAAATATTTTTGTAGATCCAGTTTTTATTAATATATAAGTACATATAATAATTATAAACAACAGAATCTCTAGTGGATCCATTTCCATAGTGTGTTGTAAGCTCGGTGTAATTGTAGATGACACCAAGTATGCACTGAAATCACGGTGGGTTTGTAAATACTAATAAATGGTGTATTTTATTACTAATAAATTATTAATAAGGTGTTATACCCATTTACTAAAACTAACAGTGTGATTTCAGTGGGGGTATGGTGTTTACAGCTGCGTTTCAAATTTAAATTGGGGTTTTAATGTATACACGGTGTAACATAGAACTTTTCAAACTGCACTGTGTCTGCACTAAAATTACACTGTTTCACACCGTAGTAATTTAGAGTTAACACTGTGTAAATGTACATAGTGGGATTTCAGTGTGCACAATGTAATCGGATTCGCTAGAGATCAGTGTTTTCCAACCGGTGGTCCATGAATCATTAACATTAAACAATTAGCTATTAGCTTTTGATGAAGAATAAAATATATCTCAACATATATACTCTATTTAACAACTTACGGGTAATTACAAAAAATATAATATAAATATCTCTTCTTATAATTCTCATCTTAATCTGACCACATTAAAGCCATCGGTTTATCATCATCGAATTGTACTGGGTGTACCTTCAAAGAATCGGTATCACAAGATTGACTACATTGATCTGCACCATTTTTCAACAAGGCCAAATTTAAGTTATTAAACATTTTATGAAAAACAGGATAAGACAACGCTTTTTCATTTTTCTCATCACATTGTCGCACGTACAAGTAATAAACTTCGGTTTTACACTTAATATTGTCTGTTAAATATAGTCTATTCGAGTGCAACTTGCAACAT
The DNA here is from genome assembly GCA_958496155.1 of Sisyra nigra. Classification (NCBI taxonomy): domain Eukaryota; kingdom Metazoa; phylum Arthropoda; class Insecta; order Neuroptera; family Sisyridae; genus Sisyra; species Sisyra nigra. The sequence goes on along the minus strand of OY292313.1, from coordinate 9,397,129 downwards.
TGGTTTTCCATTTTTGGAAGTTCTTCGAGAAACTTTGCCAATGTATCAATTTCGTTCTTTTTTCGATGATTGATTTTTTTATTGACTTGTTCGATTTTGTCGTCTCTCGCCGGTTTCTTAACTTCACTCATCCAATAGTGCACCGTTCGTTCCTTGATACCTAAAGTGCTTAGAAACATGTGCTGGCAAACTTGAAGTTTTTGGTCGTTCTCGTGATTCAGGTAGTAATGATAAGTGCCGGAACGACGTGAAGGAGTTTTCGTGTAAGTTCTCGACGGTTTTTCATAAGCCGTCATTTCCATAACATATGCCTTCTTTTCAATCCACGACATTTTCCAGAACTCGTCAAAGATATCCTGGCGATTTTGTTCGGTGAACTCAGAACAGTGGCGGTTCTTGGTTTTTTTACAAAAGTTCGATGTGCACGCTAAACCTAATTTACGACCTTCTTTCACCACTTGAATAGGTTTTTGACTTTCCTTACTAAATGAGCTCCCTATATACTCCTCGCCGAGCATCCGCTTCTTTTTGTTTAAATTCTTCGCCCATTTCCATGGATCAGCCTTTTGCCTCCTTTGCCGCTTTCCTGTCTTTTCATTTACACTTTCGATTCGGAAATCTAATTCTGTGTTATCTTTTGATTTATCACAGTTTTCCTCAACCTTAACAACCACTAGCGACGTGCTATTCGTGTTATCATTATTGATCATCTATTAAAATTTAAGAATGTTGACCTTATATACAACTGTAATTGTATAATTGAACTACTTACCATCAAAAAGAAATTTTCCACGTTTTCTCAAGTAGTTTATTACTTTAAAATATTTGAAAAATACAATTTTCAAATGTTTAAGGTTACAACATTTTAGAATTAAGCCACAGATGCAGTTTACACAACATCGGTTTATTTCCGACACATTTTTATTCATTATTAGATTTACTGCAGATTCGATTTCGTTCGTCTTAACATTGAAATGTACCAGATCCATAACAAATAAAACGTCAATTATCTCAAGTAAATTTTGAAAAATCAAAGAAAATCGTGAAAATGCTTCGATAAATCGTCCAATTTATAAACAGTGAAAATTGCTTTAAATATCTATAAGTTATTCATTAAAAATTAAATAATATAAGTTGTTAAATCTTGTCAAACCTCAAAATGCCGACCGCTGTTAATGAAGGAAACGCCGAAGTTAGTGTTGAAGAACAACAACGTCGGATGTGGGTTGCGTTGAAAGCCCATGTTTTACGAGAAAGAGCCCGAAAACGTCAACAACGAGAAGCTGAGGTATTTATCCATGTATATTTAAATATATGGCTACCAACTTTTTCTCCAGGTATAGCTCAGAGACTACAGATAAATTAAGTATTCTCTGTACTCCATTTAAGGACATAGATCTCTGGATTATTCAATTTAAAAAAAAAAACGAGTGGTCACCGGTAGCTCAATTTGTGTAAAATTAAGAAAATAAACCTTTTTCTATAAGAGAGAAACTGTAAAAATTACTTTACTGCAAGCATCAAAACTGTTTCAGTGAATTTATTAGAAAAATTAAACTAATAGAATACAGAAAATATAAAGATTTAGTCAGTTAAAAATACTCACTCTTCAAAAAGATCTTTTTTAGAATTCTAAAAGATAAAAGGATCTGACTCTGGACATCCATAAGTAGTATCTTATGCTGTTCAAATTGAGACGATAAGCGATATCGGATATACGATACGCGATCCACTATTTACAACATATCACACAATTATGAACTTTTACTTTCTTTTACTACTATATAGATAGTAATGATGTTACGAATGTCCGATTTTTCACATTCGCGAATGTTACGGTCGATCTGAGGTCGGGAAGTGGAAAAAAATGGGGGCGGAGTTAAGGGTAGAAACGGGTTATCTCGATTTCCGACAAAACTACAATTCCTATGGGAAAAATTTAAATAGCAAAGTTGTATGTAATAAGATCTGCAACTTTTGTTTTCACACTTTTTTTACATACCCTCAAAATTTATGTGAAAAATTCCAATAACCAAGTTTTGGTTTTTTATTTTTATCTTTTACAAAAAAAAAATTCTTTTCATTAAATTTAGTAAAATCTTACTATTTAATGCCCCAAACAGACTGTCATTTTTTGATGTAAAATATTAATTTTTTCACCATTTTTGAGTCAATATTGAAAAAGCACCCTTATTTTCAATCGAAAATACTTCGTCAAAATAGTTACTTTTTAAAAAAAAAAAATTACTTTTACTTTTTTATAAATTGCTCAAAGTTGTATTTGTTAATTTTTTTTTATCTACAATTTTGAGCAATTTATTAAAATTTAGACTTTAATTATTACATTTTCTGGGAACATTTAACATTGTAATGTATATATTTTTTGTACCATAAGAAAGTAGAGATTTCAACGAACAAAAAGCCTACCAACTTTTTTAAAAAAGTAGATATTTTGACGTGAGAATTTTCGATTAAAAATTAGGGTGCTTTTTCAATATTAAGTCAAAATAAGGCGAAAAATAAATATTTTAAATCCAAAAAATTACAGTGTATTTGGGACATTAAAAAGTTAGTATTTATTACATTTTTTATACAAAAACCTTGTTATCGGAATTTTTCACATACATTTTGAGGTTATGTGACAAAAGTGTTAGTACAAAAGTTGTAGATCTTCTTATTACCTACAATTTTGCCATTTACCTTTTTTCCATAGGTCTTGTAGTTTTGTCGGAAATCGAGATAAACTGTTTCTACCCTTACCCCCTCATTTCCACTTTCCGACCACAGATCGACTGTAATTTCTTTTCCTTTTTTTTTTTGTTATATTCTCTTCCTTTTCTAATGCTTTTCATTCAACTATAATTTTTTTTTTTCACTTTTTACCATTTTCAAAGGCTTTAGCTCTGGTCTACTTTTTTTTAAGCGGCTTCAACGATTTTCTTTAAACTTTCTATAGTCCTTAGACTCATTGATGCCTATAACTTTTATTTGAAACTTTTTCCTGGGAAAATTCAAATAAGGGCGGTTCTGGGGTGAAGGTTAGGAATTCGTATATACATATAGGTTGTAATGTTTACATGTATCTCTGGTTATATGTATAGGTATAGTTATAAAGTGCCTATATTTCTTTTAACTAACAGCGAGTTTCATAAATGAAAGTAAAAGAAAGTACTGTGACACCTCGCAGCAGATATTTTTTTTTATCACATCCATTCAGGTTACAAGTATCCTAAGCGTATCGCATATCGTTTGCGATATATTGCCTCAATATGAATGGTAGCTTATTTAGAAGCCATGCAGTAACCAAAAAGATAATTTATGTTGATGTTTAGACATTCATACAAAGTGGATAATGCATTTTGACTTCTATTGATAATTAAAATAAACAGCTGAATCTTTATGTTATTTTTAAGATCTCTGTAAGATAGGATATCTATATATTAATTGTATTGATACCTCCGGATTAATTGGAGTGATATCCAGATTTTATAAAATGATGAGTTGGTAATCCTTGGTACATTAAGGTATTATTAAAAAGATTTATTCGTCAAATTTAGGTTGAGGAAGAACGTCAACGGCGAGAACGTGAACGCCAAGACGTAATGACCCACGGCGAAATCAATTCCCAGCGTGAAGTTTTAGAAATTCGACTTGCCCATTTGAAAGAAGAAAAACACCAACTATTTCGACAACTAAAAAAAGTTTTACACGAAGATGACAATCGGCGTCGACAGAAAGAAAAGTAAATATTTAAATAAGTAAAAAAAACGGTTACAATACAATTGCTGCGTTTAGTAAATAAATTTTGATATGATTTGCTAACGCATAGGCAACCATAATTGCATTAGTGTTCATATTATTGACGTACCGCCCCTGATAGGTGTATTGGCGTATCGTATAAAATTTGTACTTACATACATATATTTATAAAACGCAGTACTAAAAGTTCAAACAACAGTAATAAATTCCTTTAATTTACGAAATTATTTATTTTAGTGATTTAATGGCGAATAATATACCCCAAATGATGGCTGCGCCGGGAATGCACGCTCAGTTATTCTTAACGATGGCACCGCCAAATCAACCACAATCTCAAATGCCACCGGGAGCTCCTCAGCCGTTTAAAGGTGCCCCCATAACCACTGTGAAACGGAGCCGCAGTCCAAGTCCTCCTCCGTTACAACAAGTTCCAATCACGTACGCGCAACAAACTTCCGGATACGCAACGTATAAGGCTCCGCCACAACAACCCCAATATCAACCCAGTATGTGCAAATTATTCTCACTGAAATTATATCATTTTCAACTTAACTTTGGCACGATTAATTTATTATTTAATTTACAGAAGAGGACACTAGACGCCCCCATGAGTTTATGCGGGCTGTTCTATGGAATAGTAAGTTTAGACTTGTGATTTTTTTTCGGGGCTTCTCATGGTTTTGCTGCTTTTTCACGTTTATTAATTGTATGTGTATTAATGAAGTTATTTTTATATAGAACCATCACAATATGCGAACCAACCAAATCCAAGTTATTATGCGGTCCCGCCAGATCGACCGACACCGATTGTATATAATATAGGGGCTGGAATGCCAGGACGAAATGCAGATGGAACACCTTTGCGAGCACCGCCTGGAATGAAATATATTAATACGTATGAAAATAATGGAATGCCACCCGGTTCACGAGCTCCACCACCCCAACAAGCACCGTCTCATGTCACCGTACACGGAGGAGCGATTCCGATCACTCCTGCACAACCTGTAGTTTATTAAAAATTTGTAAAATTTATTTGACTAATTAATTTATTTTTTAGGCTTCGAAAACAGGGAGTATTACAACTGGATATCCGGTGCGAGGACAAGCTGTAGGCCAGTACCAACAAAATCCGATTTATAATAGTGGAGGCCAATCGCGACAGTTGTATCCAGGTCCACCTGGTGGATCAATGTCAGGCTATCCACCACCTCCGCGAGATTAGAACTGATCGAGATGTTTTACTGTAATTTGCTTTTAATTCGAAAAATAGAACCGATAACATGGCTACGTTGCAATATTTATGATATATGAAGAGTATAGGAGAAAGAAGATGTCCATTTGAATAAAATTTTAGGGGAGTAAAATTGAAGTATGTTCAAATTAGGAAATGTTATGGAAATGAAACTTCAGATTAGGATAAATAGTTTTCATCGGAAACCAAAAATGCCCGTTCTTATATTTCTTACAGATTACGGATTTGAAAATATTTCAAATTATCCGATAGTTTTAGTTACGGATATAAGCTTCTAGATACGAATATAACAATTGAAGACTGGATATCAATAATGGGCTAAGTGTCAAAAAATTGACTCAAACCCGAAAAAAAAAACAAGCTAAGTGCCATTGCCAACAGCCTAATACATACATTAATAGTTACTTTCAGCCCCCTACAACTCCATGTTTAAAAATGTGACAATTTTGACTGTATTTGCAGAATATTAGTTGAAAACGAGTTGAACGAAGACCACAAAGACTGACGAAGACCGAAGACTTTTACGGAAATCGGAGGTTTGAAGTAATTTTTTTTATAAACGTCAGGCAAATTATTTTTTTTTGCTTTCATTATTATTGTTATAATATGAGAATAATTATGATAAGTATTTTTATATAATAATTATCATAACTCTGATAAGTTTAAGTGACAGGGGGCTGTTTGAGACGTATGCCGCGTATAAATGAAATATTTAACAGCTGTTTTTCAACTAGATACCAGCGCCACCTAAAGGTACTAAAATTTCCGTAAAAATAGGTCACGTTTTTTAGCCTTTCTCGTATTTAAGTGACAGGGGACTGGTTTCTATTAATGATCATGGCATTTAGCCCGCTTTTTACGTTGTTGGCAATGTACATTAGCTTGCTTTTTCGGGTCTAACTCATTTTTTTTGTTTTGGTCACTTATAAATTACGTAAGACGTTTTTGAAGCTTTTTTAAACCCCTTCCCCCTGTTTTAAGAAATCATAATATTACAACCACTCACCCCTTTCCTTTCATAAGAAATTTTCGTAGAAAATGAACATACTTATAAAATAACCGTTTAACCAGAGCGATTCTTAGTGCAAAATAGTAAAACTAATTCTAAATCATACGTAAAATCAGATTGTCTAACCCCCCCCCTCTTGCCGATATAAAGATTTGGTAACATTAAGTCTACCCCACCACCCCCCTAAATGCCTTATGTAATTTATGAATGGCCCGTTAGCTCATTATTGATGCCCAGTTTTCAATTATATTTCAATTTATTCTATATACTCGGCTTCTACCATTACTTACTCGAAACTTTCACAGGGTGTCTACCAAACAGAGTCTGGATAATTTAAAACATTTTCGGAAGTAAAAAACTTACGTAATAAAATTTCTAAGGACTATAATATTTAATTAACAATGTTATAAACAGTTTGGGTAAATTTCGTTTGATACCAACTGGGATTAAAAAGCTGTGAAAAAGAATAAAAAAAAAATTTCCGATTTTTAGACAAATTTTAAAATCTTTGTATCTCATTGGCCTTTAAAATCAGGACAAAAACAATGAGACAAACAAGGAAAAATCTAGAATAATTAATTTTGGTAGACTTCCTGTCTATCAGATTCGATTATAGTTTCGGATTGATTTTTGTTTCAGTTATTCGATAGTTACAGTTACGGCAAGGATTGGTGTAATTCCCAGTTAAACATTCCCAGTTTAAGCATACTTTCAGATTAAAAAATAAGATGACAGAACATTTGGTTATAGAACATTCCCACATTATAGGCTTATATAGGGTGTTTGCTTCATTTTCATGTAAAAGGAAATTTTTTCATAGGAGAATAAAACACGATTATTAAATACATTTTTTTTTTATTTTTACATGTTATAACAAATAAACATTCATCTTAGTTGTATTTAATATTCAAATGGTGTAAATAAAAGATAAATCTATACAAGGGTGCAGGTTTAAAACATCATTGTCTACATCTATACATAAATTTCATATTTATCATTATTATTATTATTATTTTTTATTAACTAGTAATAAAAATAACATGTATTTAGATTTTGATATGCCCTAAGTTATTCTATATTTATTGTATTATTTCTTGTCTTAAAATGAGTGTCTTGAATAGATGATCTTATTAAGAATTGTATCAAGTAAATGACGTTCAAGTCTATGAAAAGAAATTGTTTAAAATACCTGCATTAATATCTAATTGTTTTAAATATAATTATTATTTTTTTTTATGAAATTACAAATTTTCCAATTACGAGAAATGAGAATCTTAATCGAATTTGATTAGCGCTATGTGATAAAGACACTCGGCGATTTACGATTTATAACAGTGGATTTATTTTTATTTATTTTTTTTTTACTTTTAATCGCACCATTATTTTATACAGTTCAAAGTTGGAAAAATTTTTTTTTATATATATTTATCATCATATTATAATCTAATTATTTTTTTTTTAAGTAACAGCTTTACTTAGTTTACAGACTGGTCGCTCTCTAAAATTGGCCAAGTGGCTCGTAGTTTTTTCATTTGTGACAAGTTGTCTTTGTGGCTCCATGGCTTCAAGCTGCGCAGCTCGTTTTCAATGGGATCGTTTTTCACCTCGGTGTTGGATCTAAGAATTTTTTTTTTTTAATTTTATCAAGTTCTATAAGTACGATAGGGAAAAATGATTAGAGGATGACGGATGTATGGGATGGGGACAAGCAAAGAGTTCTGTCGTAAAACGAAAATAAATTCTACCCTGTAGCAGAGAGAAAGTTGAGAGAGCCAGATCGCACGAATACACGTGCTGCCCTCTACACTGACGACGAAATTTGGAACTATTCTTTAGTTTGTTTCTTTCTCCACACTTTCTATACTCTGAACGCCTAAGCCCTAAAACACTCAAACCTCGACCGTTTCTCTATGACTTTAGTCGTTCCAAGTGTACACAACAGTGGAGAAAGTGCCAACGAGTGACTAAGGAATAGTCCCAAATTTCGTAGTCGGAGAGGGGGCAGCACGTGTATGCGTGTAATCTGGTTTTTTCAACCTTCTTTCTGTCTGTAATAATGCTTATCGCTGGCCCGGGATGAGATTTTTACGCGTATACTCTAATACAGTGCTTCTTAAAGTAGTGGGCCGTGGCCACCCGCAGGGGGGCCGCGAAGAGTCGCAAATGTAACAAATAAATTATTATCGTTTAATAAGTTTAACTGTTTAAATATCCAAATGCTTGAAATGTTGAAATTATTATATTTTTGTATCTGCTTATAACACAGCCTATCGATTTCTTGCGTTCATTATTTTTAAATCAAGTATTTTAAACGTTGTCGTTGCGTTGGCGCCAAACTTTAGATATTTTTGTTACTACAAGAGATAAACTAACCTCATCTTATTGTTACCTAACCTAACCTAAAATTTTATTAATAAAATGTTTAAAATAAAAAAATGAGATTATGTTATTTGATTTGTGGACAATTAACGACAATTAAAATTAATTTTTCAAAACATAATTATCCTATTTTTTCATGCTTTTACTGCTAACATTAGTAAATGCATGCATTGACTAGTAAGTGAATGCACTTACGGAATTCACGCTTTTACTGTAACATACTTATACATCAGTGGCGTGCGGTGACTTTTAAAACAGGGCATGCGGTTAGAAATGGGGGGGGGTTTAAGAACCACATTTTTAAAATTTATTTTTTTATTTGATAAACGTGGTGTTATAAGAATTTTTTTTTAAATTAGCCTTATTCGACGCTCCTTTTTACAAAAATCATCAACAACCGCATCATATAATGTATTTAAAAACCACGAAAATAGTTCTTATCCTAAAGCACAGAACATTTGTATGGCCTTTGGGTCAATAATTCAAAATAACTCACGAAAAGTATCTGTAACAATTAAATTCACTGTTTAGATTCAAAACGGCAAACGCATCTGCAGACCGTTAATTGGCTATGTGAAATGCTGAGAGAGATAGTATTCGACCGTACTAGTGCGCATGCGCGACCAATTCGAAGCAAAGAATCGCATGCTACTGTCGCCAACGCATTCATTCGGCTTTTGCCGTTCATTTGATTTGGTAAACTATGCCAATTTTATGAGCGATACCTTTCATTATTACGTAAATCAAAAAATTTATAAATGATAAAAATATATCATTTTTAGAATGATTTTACAAATGCAATTACGTAAATTAAAAATGAAATGAATAAATCATAAAAAATATTCAATTTTTAAAATTGTCTTACAATCTTACAAAGGCATGCGCCGCATCTACAACATGTATGGACCGCAAGTCTCTGCTATACATATATCATAATAAAAATCAAAAATAGTTTTTTTAACTAATCTGAATTAAACAAAAAAATGGGGGGTCGTGAGCTTTTGCCTTGAGTTCCAGGGGGCCGCGGCTCCAAAAAGTTTAAGAAGCACTGCTCTAATACATGCAATTTTTTTCTAAAGAAAATGTTCATTACTTACCTATAATATTTACGCATTGTCGGGGCAATAACTGAGACCGCAATGTATGCGTTTCTAGCTCGGGTTTTATCGAAATTCTCATTCGGTCCGATTGTGACTCGCCGAAACGAAAACCAGTCTCGTGGCTTAGAAAATTTCGGTTTTAACGTCGTCGCCGACGTCATCAACGTGGACGTGGACGTCGTCTCCTTATCACTTTTTTTACGATTCGCACCATCAAAATCGGGCCATTTGTTGCTATCAAAAAACATTTTATTGTGCAAAAAATTTCGTGCCGCCTCATTCGACTCCTGCGTCTGTTGAAATCCTCCAGGATGCATGTACTCGGTACGTTTCAGAAACAACCTTGACCCGCTATTCTTTTTCGTCGTATTTTCAAGCAAGTCAAACTTTGACTCGTATTCTCTAATATTATCCATATCATTATAAATATTTTGCTTGTTGAACGTTTCTAGTTTATGCAACTCGTCAATCAGTTTTTCTTCAACCGGATTCGACGCCTTCACATTATCGTCATTATACTTAGACTCATACTCCTGTAACCCCTTTTCATCGTTACCCGCAGGTAACTTTCTCAATGTCGCATTCACCTCCTCAGTGCCTTCCTCCAGATTTTCAGTATCTGCCCTTTTTGATTCCTTAATACCAACACTTCCTGCAGTCGTTTCCACATCAAACGTTGGCCATGGACGTTCCGTTTTCGGATGACCAAATTTGTTCCTGTGCTTCCCATGTTGACTTTGTAAGAAGATTATCATATGTTCAATACTATCTGTATTTTCTTTTCTGTCTTTTTCAATCTTATACTCCATTTGTCGCAATGGAGGCTTAGTTGAATGATTTTGATGAACTACTTCTGGTTGTTCCTTATATTTTTTCAGTTGCTTATCGAGATCTGAATTGAGGGCAATCGGAGATTTTAAAACTGCATCTACATAAGCTACATTTGAAAAAAAAAAATAAATTAAGTAAATACTCAAAACATTACATTGAAGGTTTATTTCACCAATTATTGATAAAGCAGTGGTTCTCAACTGGGTGCACCGCGAAAAAATTGGTAAAAATGAAAAAAATTTGCAAAATGGTGAAAACCAAAAAAGTCTATTTCTTTTATATAAATTAGCTTAATTTTTAAGTAGATAAATAAAAGTTATAGAAAAATGAAAACCCGACTTCAAAAAAAAAAAAAAATCTTAAACAAAAAATGCACTAAAAAGTAAAAAAAATAATTGCGTATCCTTGCAGTGTCTACGACTAACAAATTATTAGGATGATATAATGTACAACTATTGTTATTTTTGGAGTTGGTGTCAGCCAAGGAAATACGACTATATTGGTACTTAGCAAAAAACGAGAATACCTTATGAAAATTATTTTTGAAATAAACTTTTATATAATATACTAGTAAAATACCAATAACCATCTAAACCTTCTAACAAATGAACATTAATATTTATTTCCTTGGTTGACACCAACTCCAAAAATAACAATACTTGTACATTATATCATTCTAATAATTAGTAAGTTGTAGACACTGCAAGGGTACGCAATTATTTTGTTACATTTTAGTGCATTTTTTGTTTAAGATTTTTTTAATTTATTTTGAAGTTGGTTTTTCATTTTATTATAATTTTTATTTATTTCTCGGTTTTTAGTGATCTGAAGTTTGATAACTGGTTTTGTTTCTTTGAATATGGGTAAACCTTCTAAACGCGCTGCTCATATGAGGGAGGGTCGTTAAATGTTAAAGGTTACTGCTTCACCCCATTTTGCTCTTAAGGGTTGGCATTTTTTGCTTTTAAATGTAATGAAAAAGACTTAGAGGAATACTCTTTCCAATAGAAAACATCAAAATTCGATGATTTACGTCACCTTTTCATCCCCTATTTTCATTCTTAGGGAGTGGATTTTTTCTTCAAATTGAAATGTGAACAATTTAAAGATACGATGTACGCAATAGAAATAAAATTATCGAAATCGAGTTAGCCAGGAAAAATTTATAATTTCATCCCTAATTTTTAATCTCTTATGAGTGGAGTTTAAAAAAATGAAAATGAGATTAATTTAATATTATGTTATACCAACAAAAAAAATTATCAAAATCGAGCCATACAACAAGAAGTAAATATTTCATCCCTTAGTTTTCAACCCCTTAGAAGTTACGATTTCCATAAAATGGGACCACACGGGAAGCACCAGCTACCAAATAAAAAAAAGATTCATAAAAATCGGTTCACCCAGTCGAAAGTTCTGAGGTAACAAACATTTTAAAAATCCAGTCGAATTGAGAACCCCCTCCTTTTTTTGAAGTCGGTTAATAGGTGAAATTTTAGTATTTAACTATTATTTTTTTCAAATATGTAATAACAATTATGTCCATATGTTTTTTGATATTTTAATTCTGGTGCACCGTGACTTCTTAAAGGTTGAGAACCACTGTGATAAAGTGATAGATGGTAATATTCTCTTGAGCTTATATCCTAGGAGTAGATAGGCTATTTATCACTTTAACAACAACTGGTGAAATAAGTCCTACATATAGAGTCATTATCAATGTTACCAATTAATGATTTCCAACGTTCCGGTTGTCCTGCAATGGTCACCAACAGTTCCAGTAACGATTCACTCGCTTTCGGGTCAGGTTCCTGAAAAAAAATAAAATTAATGACTCGGTAAAATTTGCTTGTTAAAATCATACTTGAACAGGAGTATTTCGTAACGCTCGCAACATCGCCGGTGTTGGTTCCGGTTCGGAAACCATATCAATATCTTCATGGTTTGGTGGTTCGTGTTCATCGATGATCAATTTACCCCCGTGAAATTTGTTATGTTGCGCCTGTGGTGACTGTGTCCTGGCTAAAAACCCGTCAAACGGCGCCATTGGCTTCTGTTGCATCGCCTCGTGCGACTCCAAGTTGTGACCATCTTCGTCACTCTTCGAACTATTTGGCTCTTCAGATGTCAATGGCAAATCAATTTCATCCTATCAAACATAATGAGAAATTAGGACAAATATAAAAGAGAAAACCAAAAAAAGGATACGTAGGATTAAGCCCTATTGTACAACAGTTACGTAGTAATACCAATCGCAGTACCAAAGTGGGTTTCTTTTTAGAGACTACACTAATAAAAAAAAAAAAAGAATTCATAGTAATATGCGCTCTTCTAACAATATAGTTCACATTTTATTGTTGTGCGGTAATTGAGAGACTGATTGAATTTATCGATCCATACCCTTCTTTCACACAAAATTAAAAACCAGAAGTCTCAATCTACGCATTTGAACTACCCATACAACAATTACGTGTTAATTTTCGATAAATCCATTAAAATTATAGATCATTTAAAAGAAGTTGGTGTTTTAAATAGGCTTTTATATAGACGAAAAAATTTAAGATATACTCACCTCCTTGTTTACATCCTTGGAGGAGATCGCTAAAAAAATAAATTATTAACATTTTTAAACAATTAACTTGAAAAAAATCCCATTCAATTTCCAATTATTGGGGTAAAATCAACAACAATTTTGTTCAATGGTCCATGGGAATGTTTATCTAATATAAAAATTATATATATATTTATGTTTTACCTTGATGTACAGATGAAATCAGTAAAACTGTTAATATTGCAACACTCAATTTAATCGTGCACATTGTCGATCGGGAAATTTTTAATTTTAGTCATTAATTTATTAAAATGCATTAAAAATGTTGCGCTTGTAACACCAATTGCCCATACATCAGGCGTTCATATTGCATATCCTTTCGAACAATAGTGGGCTATCGTATGTAGTGGGTCATGAAATGGATTAGTGCCGAATCGTTCTATACTCGAAACAACACCAAAAAATCCGTATGACTCACATATATAAATGCGTATCAAGTAAAAGGGACAAATTGGCGCTGATTTAACTATAACATAAATCTGATTCCGGATCGTTCCTCTGCATTGTACGCGTATGGTGGTAATGGAAGTATCTGAAAAAAAAACAGTTCTGCCATATAGTTCATACGAGAAAGACTTAGGGTTGATTTTTCTTCATCTTCATAAACGTTGTCACAAGCCGAGACATCTTTTATTCAATCAAATATTTCCATTTGTGTGTGAATTTCAAAGAAATCATTGAAATAAATTAATGAAAAACGATTTGGTCCAAGAAACCCAAGGTAAGTTAACGATTTTTCTTTCATTCGACAAATCAAGTGTAAAACCAATTTCCTTCAAAAGCCGGCTCAATAATCCCTAACTTACACCTCTTACACCAATCTAAAGCGCATAAAAAGAAAATTCTGCATTCTCTAAGAAACAAATTTTTCTTTATTGTGGTGTCATTGTTTTAATTGTTGATATATAAAAGGACTCAAAGATGGAAAATTTTATTTTGTTGCCTTAAACTAGAATGAAAACTAGAACCAATTGGTACTGTAAAATTTTAAATAATTTAAATTTGACCGTATTACTTTTAGTGTCTTTATTAAATTTATAATATTACATATTTTTTTAAAAAAATTGTTACCGCCATTTAATTATACGGTAGTTTTCAGATATAGGTTGTATAGAATAGTTGTGTGCTACAACCATAGCTACAACATAAGACATTTTATAGGTGTTTCTTTTTCGTTCTTACGGAATTGATCGAATTAATGCGTCCGTGGGTAAAAAACCACTCATATCTGTATTGTATAGTATTGAACACTAGTAGTATCATGTAGTACACAGTGCTTACAGTAAAAACCGTTATAATCCATTATACGCATGTGGCTAAATAAATTGTGGCTCATGCGCCGTTACCTGCAGTAACCTAAAGAACGAACTTCACAATTTATTTCCGATGTCATATTCAAGTTAGGAAAACGTTGAAACACTTTGTGGAAACTATTTAAGACAACCTAACAGCTATCATGTTTTGTTAAAATTATATTACTGTTAACTGCTTTTATTATATTGTTATACTTTGCACTGTTATAATAGGAAAGATTCTATATTTTTATATTTAAATACATTTAAATCAAAAACACGTGGTATACCATGCCTTTATCCAAGTTAAATTCCGAAGAAATGAGCGAACGAGGTAAAGCTTGGCATTGGCTTAAATTCAATTACCATAATCTCTTTGGTGAACGAATAAAATTGTTAAGTTTTATTATTTGTTTCCAGTATTAACGAGATCTCAACGACGTAGAATGTCACAAATGAGCAACGATGGAGAAGTGGCTCCTTCACCACCGAGCACTCCCAAGTCCACTCGTCCACGTTCCAATCTTGTCGACAAATTGCCAACGCCTCGCAGACTTACCAGAGCCCGATCCGTTGAAGGTAGCTACGAGAAAAATTCAATTTTTTATTAAGTATAGCGTTTAGTGTTGTTTGGAGACTTTTTGTCTGTTTTACTGTTTACTCTTAGGTGATGATCCACTGCGTGGTGACTTCCACAGTGTTTTAAAGCTTTTTTCAATAGTGAGCTCCACGTAGCTTTTCTTCTTTTTTCGTTCGTTTTTTCTCATTATTTACTTATTTTAACACTATCTCATACTCTCATTTTCTTATGTTTGAAAACTATCACTTCTGCTCACGATAATTTCTAGGTCTTCTTGTTTCGTAAGACGTCTCACTTGTTGCTTCTCAAAACATTTCTACAGCTTTGGTGACCTCCACTTTATTGATAGTGAGCCTGATATAATTTTTCAATAGTGATCTCTAGTAGGTTTTTGGCGCTTTTTTTCTGATAGTGGCCATCACGTAACTTACGATCCTTTTTCTACAAATTTTAGGACCCCCCCCCCGCAAAAAATTTAGTTCGGCCCCAACCTTATATGAATTTTTGCTTTTCGTATCTAGCGTTCCATATTTTAAATGAGCACCGATTTTCTTGCGAAAGGTCCTTCTTAAAAGGTCCTTAAGGTCTAGTTGAGTTAGCAGATATTATCATTTTTTTATATCAGGTGTAATATTTTGGTTTGAAAATTAGCAATGTCCGTTAAGAATAATAAAAGTTTCTTAATATCCTTATTCGTAACATCTTGGTCAAAATCCATGGTATTTTCATCGTTATTCAAATCATTTGCCGTACTAGAGCTTCTGTTATCAACATATTCAAATTTCCCTTCATCTCTAGGTGTAGTACCTTGATTTTTAAGTCAGTTGGATTAATTTTTTTGCTATAAACTTGTTCAAATACCTGTTCATCTTTAGAAGTAGGTACTTTGATTTTCTGTGATCGTAGCAAACGATTTAAGAAAACGGGATAATTTTGGTATTTTTGCTAAACGTTCCTGTTCCTTTTTCAATTTCTCTTTTTTACTGCACCCTCTCTGAGGCACCACTAGTACTAATTTTCTCAACATTTTCGGGCCCCCCAAAGTTTTGGGCTCCCCGCGTCGCGGGGTCTAGCGATATGGTAGTTCCGCCACTGAGCGACCCCAACTTAGTTTTGCAATAGTACTTTAGACTTAGGAGCTTCTAGTAATAATTCTGCTTTTTTTAAAAGCAGAATTTTTTATTTGTCAATAATGATTTACCATTGTTTTTACAAAATTGAATCCTACGTAGTTTTCTGTCCTTTTTTCATAGTCACTCCCCCACGTAATTTTTCGATTTTTTTTTTCTCAATTGTGATTGTAGTCATTGGAGTTTTTTATTATACTGACTTTCACATAGTTTCTCGATTTTTTAAATACCGTCCCCCACGTATTTTTAATCTATTTTCAATAGTTTTTAATAATTTTTTTTAATAGTGCCTTCTCGTAGTTTTGAAATAATGAGATAGTGGCCTCAACGTAATATTGGTATTTTCGATAGTAATCCCGGATAGGTTATAGATGGTTTGTTCTAGATGGAAATAAAACCGTATATTGTACGTTTCAAGTCATGCGCAATTTGAAATTATAACCACTTTTTTATACTGCGCATGACTTGTATCGTACAATGTACGTTTTTATTTTAATTTGACACACCTAGAGCTTTTTTTGATAGTAACCTCCATGTAGAAGTAACGTTTAAATCTGTAATATCATGGGAAAATGATCTAAAATTATCTAAAATAGATAAGATCTGGGATATATTTTAACCACATAACTTGATTATAATCAACGTAAAATGCTAAGGAACCAATTATTTTTAAAATCAATTTAATTTTTAGTTGAAGATGTTTCTGTAACAAAAGATAATCAAAGACTAGAATCATCGACTTCTCGAAGAAGAACTCGATCCACATCAGTAGAAGGTAAAAAAAAAAGTATAAATATAAACGAATATATTAATGTAATATATACATTTTTAGTCCCCCAAGAAACAAGGATCGCCCAAATAGCCACTAGAAGCAGTAGCTTACGTCGACTAACAGTTAACTTAACGGATATCATAGAAAAACCAAACTTGGAGTCCCCGGAAGAACCACTAAACCAACCAGAATTCCCAGAAGAACCATCGAAACAACCAGAATCCCCGAAAAAAACAGAAAATCAACTGGAATCACCAAAAAAGGCTTTGAGACTATCGGAATCCCCAGAGAAACCACTAAAACAACTGGAATCTCCTAAAAAGGCATTAAAACTATCGGAATCCCCGAAGAAACAACTGGAATCCCCAGAGAAACCGCTAAAACAGCTGGAATCTTCAGAAAAGGCATTAAAACTATCGGAATCCCCGGAGAAATCACTAAAACAACCGGAATCTCCGGAAAATTCATTAAAACTATCGGTATCCCCAGAAAAACCAGTAAAACAACTGGAATCTCCAGAAAAGTCGTTAAAACTATCGGAATCCCCGGAGAAACCACTAAAACAACTGGAATCTCCGGAGAAGCCATTAAGACTGCCAGAATCCCCGAAGAAACAACTGGAATCCCCAGAAAAACTTGTAAAAGAACCGGCAGAGTTGCAGTCTCCTAGTAAAAATAAATCACCTACAAAACCCACAGAAGCTTCTAGAACACGTAAATTGAGTTCAATCAAAGAAACCGATGTAGAAATAAAGGAATCAGTCGATTCCCCAACTAACAGTACTCCAGATGAAGATGACACCGATAAAACTTTTTGGTCTGAACAAACGACTGTTGACGAAAAATCTGACGAAACTAAGCCTGACCAGGAAAATACATTGCCACTTGAAACTACAGTTGCGTTTAATATTGAAGCCAAAGAAAATGTTTCTCCCAGGAAAAATCTTAGTCAAGTTATTGGAGAAAGTGAAAATTTGTCTCCCTTGAAAAGTCCATGTAAAAAAATGATTATTTCAAACAATGAATTGGAGATAGAAAAAGAAAATGTATCTCCGAAGAAAAATCTTCGTCAAGAAATTTTAGAGAAAAATGAAAAAATTGGGTCTCCTGTTTTGCATAATAGGAGTTCCATTGTGGAGGCGGCCAAAGAAAATGTTTCACCAATTAAAATCTTAAGCGTGGAAGTAATTGAATCACCTGGCAAAGATAACACCGCGGTTGATTCTCATGAGGAGCTTGAAAATTCCACTCAAACTTCTAGTATAATTAGTGAAAATGGAATTGATACGAAATGGTATGATAACCTTAAGACGAGTAGTAGTAGTAGTGAAGGAAGTCAAGTTGACCATGTAAATGGCGAAGACAAAGATTTAGTTGAGAATGATCAAGAAAAAGATGTCGAACCAATGAACACGGATGCTACCGTTTCATCGTCTAAAGACGACCTTTTAGACGATGAAGCTGAGCTCGAAATCGATTCAGATGCAACAATTTCCTCGGACGAATTAAGCGGCTTTGTCGAAAGCGAAGCAATGGAATGTAGTGGTTCAGAAACTCCATCCGATGGAAGCAACGACATTACCGAAGTTGGAATATCTCTTGATGATTCATCAGCAAAATCTTCATCGGATGAATATGAAAGTGATAGTTTCATCGTCGACGACGACCAAGAAGACGCATTGCTATCGGGCACTGGCGACGATTTGTCCGACCGAAAATCTTCGGACGATTCATTCGTTTTAACCCAAAGCAAAAAATCGAAGAAACTTTTTAATAAAAAAATGCGAGAAAAATCAAGAATCATTCACATGTCGTCGTCCTCTGAAGATGACACCCCCCAGGAAATCATCACGGTAAACAAGAAAAATTTGCTTAAAGAAAATAAAAAAATTAAAAATAAATCACCCAAACAAAAAATTGTTGAAATCCCTGAACATTCAAGCGATGAAGAAACTGAGATTGTGATGAAAAAATCACCAAAACAACCGAAAATCAATACGGCATTAAATAGTTCTACGAGCTCGAAAACGTCGTTAAATTTAACCGACGGTGACAATTGGGTGATAAAATTTTCATCGCCCGAAAATACACCAACAAATGGCAAGAAAAAACGTAAATCATCTCTTGTTAATCCCACAACTGAAAAAATCGAATCTAAAAAGACAAAAGTAAGTACCGCGAAGAACAAGAGAGATAGTGTTACGGAAGAATCGAATGTATGTAACGAAACAAATAAAATCAGTGAATCGGAAAATATCGAAACCCCGACTAAAGTCAATAAGAAAAAAAAGAAAAAGAACAAGAAAAATGTTGAAAACAAAAAAATGAACCAATCATTGAAAATTGATTTTGACGAATCAGATATGAGTGATGATACGGCCGCTACCAAAATAGATCTAAACAAAATCAAAGTGTTTCAATATCCCCCAAAAGAATCTGACAGTACAAAAGATGTGAGTACCTTAAAAAAAGAAAAACAGAAGGCGAAAAAATTAAAAAAATTACAGAAGAAAAAACTGAAACAAGGACTGATAATCGATGAAGCTCCTAAAGTAACAGTTATTGAAAAGTCGAAGAAAATTAAACGCCGTTTATCCGAGACGAATAGCGAGGCAAATAGTGACGATTTCGTTAAAAGTAAAAAAATCAAGAACAACTTTGAAACGTCGTCGCCAATCGGGAATCAAGTGTGGGTTGCAAAAATTAAAGCCCAGGAAAAGGTCAAGTTTTACCCGCCAAGTACTCTAGCACCATTGCCGTCATCAGTCATAAAAGTTCTGTCTACAAAACCCACCACGTCAACCACCTCGTCGACGCCCTCAAAATCTCCAACCAAGAAGAAATCACGAAGATCAAAGAAAAAGTCCAAACAAAAAGTCGCCACGAGCAATGGCGAATTTCACGTCGAATGTCTCAATGAAGATTCAGCACCATCTACCAAAGGAGCCACACCGTTCAACAATCCCAAACAAAATTTACTTTTTGGTGATCGTATCCAACGTGTCAACTCCCAAAAGCTAATATTGGCACGTCAAAAAAAGAAATTTCTCAATAATTAGAAAACAAATTTTTCAATTTCCAAGCTGTTCTTTGAACAGATATTACAGTACATATTTTATGCGTTAATTCATCAAAAGTGAATCATAGGCAACCCAAACGACATCAGTGTTGGTATTATTGTCGTATCGCCCCTGATATTTCGATTTTGCAAGTAATCTTCAGTAACATCAGGTAATCTTTCTGTTCTTGATGCTTCTTCTGATTGATACCAATTAGTCGTCTTCAGTGGTGATTAGATAGTCTTGGAGTTCTCTTAGACTGATTCCCAAATTGTCACAAAATGATCACATATCGAACATATTCAAAACTATTTAATGATCACTGAGGAAAACTTAATCTTTGGCCTTTCCGTGACTAAAATTTAATGATTCATCAC
Source organism: Sisyra nigra (assembly GCA_958496155.1). Classification (NCBI taxonomy): domain Eukaryota; kingdom Metazoa; phylum Arthropoda; class Insecta; order Neuroptera; family Sisyridae; genus Sisyra; species Sisyra nigra. The sequence goes on along the minus strand of OY292313.1, from coordinate 9,376,978 downwards.
AAGTGAGTGAAAGATTCAAGAATATGATCTAAGTCTCTTTAATCCGACACAAAGCGGAAAAAATCTAACCTCCCACCACAGAAGTCATAGAGTATTAAAATTAAAAAAAAAAATATTCGTAATATCATTTTGGTTTTTAAAGATCTTTTTTTGTAACATTTAAAATCAGTCATTTCAAAGTCTTCAATTTCAGAATTATTTTCAATAAATCTGAAAGAAATGTGCTAGTATAAGGTAAATCATAATCAGGGCCGGATTTACATATTTTGCCGCCCCTCATAAAAAAAAAATAACCTTATACTCTAACCAACATTTTATTCATCACAAGTGAGTTAAAGATCCAAGAAAACGATCTAAGTGTTCTTAATCCGACACAAAGCTGAAAAATTCTAACCTCCCACCACAGGAGTCATTGAGTGCCAAAATAAAATTTTTTTTTCGGAATATCATTTTGGTTTTTAAAGGTCTTCTTTTGTAACATTTAAAATCAGTAATTTCAAAGCCTTCAATTTCAGAATTATTTTTGATAAATCTGAAAGAAATGTGCTAGTTTAAGGTACATCATGGTCACGGCCGGATGTTATTTTGCCGCCCCCCACAAAAAAAAAACTATACCCTAAGCTACATTTTATTCATCACAAGTGAGTCAAAGATCAAAGAAAACGATCTAAGTCTCTTTAAACCGACACAAAGCTGAAAAATTCTAACCTCCCACCACAGGAGTCATTGCGTGCCAAAATAAAAAATATTTTTTTTCGGAATATCATTTTGGTTTTTAAAGGTCTTCTTTTGTAACATTTAAAATCAGTAATTTCAAAGTCTTTAATTTCAGAATTATTTTTGATAAACCTGAAAGAAATGTGCTAGTTTAAGGTACATCGTGGTCAGGACCGGATTTACATATTTTTCCGCCCCCCACAGAAAACTTTATACCCTAACCAACATTTTCTTTTCCAAAAAAGTCGACCCGAAGCCGCACTACTGCAGTACATTTAGTTTGAAAGAAACGAATAACTTGGCATTATCTAATTCATAAACAGATCACATGCTGAGTTCCCATGAATTTTAGTTTTGTTCCAGATAAAACAGAGAACTGTAATATTTTCCAAACTCCAGGGTTTTTGTTATTTAAATTTTTAAAATTTTTGCCATTTTGCCGCCCGTAAAAATTTGGCCGCTATGGGCCCGGGCCTACATTGGTAAATCCGGTCCTGATCGTGGTACATAATTATTAATAAATTAGAGTAATTTTGACTACATAGACTTGTATACTTTCTTCTTTCGAGGTTATTGATAGTAATGTAAGCAAAGCTTACGGGCCAAGCAACTGGGGCCCGGCTCGGGCTTTGAAAATTTGCAATTAAAGGTACGACCGCACTACGCGGAACTACACTGCCCGGCACGGTGCGTCAGAATTTGTGAGACAGTCACTTAGTAGCGCTGTGTGCAGTGCTAATAATTCCAACGTAATTCTATAATTAAACCGATGTCATTTTGCTGGAAATGGTGGGGGTAGTTTCGCGGGACCAGAGACCCTACCTGATGTTTGGGAAGATTTTGGAATTAAAACAGAAAACTGTAATATTTCCCTAATTCCAGAGTTTGTTTTAAATTTTAATTTTAAAATTTTTTTTTGCCATATTGCCGCCTCTAAAAATTTGGCCGCTATAGGTCCAGGCCTACATTGGTAAATCCGGTCCTGATCGTGATACTTAATTATTAATAAATTCGAGCAATTTTAACTACCTAGACTTGTATACTTTCTTCTTTCGAGGTTATTGGTAGCTAATAAGTAATCGTCTTCAGTGGTCATCAAGTAGTCTTAGATCTCTCCGTGACTGATAATTTTGGGAAGATTTTGGAATCACGGAGATATTCAAAATTTTCTAATGACCACTAAGGACGATTACTTAATCACAATATTCATATCATGGATATGTCATTATTTTGAAAATTAGAAAAGTTCTGGTTATCTATGATTCACGTCCTATGAAACGTATCGTACAAAATCTATACTCTAATAAAAGTAAAAAAAAAACTGAGCTTTAATGATTTTTCTCTTTGAACGAATTTATTGTTTCCATTTAATTATAATTTATAATAAAATACCAATCAATTTCTTTTTAATTCATACAATCAATTCGTAGCTACGAGGTTTGTAATAAACCAATAACATTAAAACCAACATCTAAAAAGGAAATTCGTACAGTTCATAAAACATTAAATTGATTTTTTTAAAAAAATTGTAATTAATTAGTAGTAAAAATGTGTAAATTGTCAAATGATTATCGAATACCTCAAAAACTAAACAACTAAGATGACTCAATATTTCCCATAAACCGATTAATTTCAGCGAGTTGTACATTGGTTTCGCACAGCCACGGGAATTTAAACCGACCAAGTGATGTAAATCGTTTTCAGTTATATTATTAAAGTTACATTCAGCAGCAGTCCGTTTACAGCACGATTGGGGAACGACCTTCCTGAAGACGATGTCATTGTAAGCGGTTACATCTCTAAGAAAAACAACAAAATTTAGTCAATCAACTAATTTCCTATTGTAATTTTTAATATGTGATATTTTCAAATAATGAACATGGATTATGGATAAATTATGTTTTTAAAATTTTGGTGTTTTTTTATTTATATTTTATTGATATGCTCTTTATTAATTACACGTCTTCGAATCTCCATAAGTTGCCCCAGTCGACCTCGAACCAGTCGATGTAAGACTCGGCGCCGCAACATTTAAATTTTTTTTGAAGCTCATCCATATGAAGACGAAAATTCTCACTGCCCTTACTATAATTGCCAATTGCCTTTAATTAAAAAAAATAATTTAACCGACTTTTTAATCCTCATCTTGCTATTAATAAACACGGAAGTTTTATATACATATCTTACTAATATTATAAACGTGAAAGTTTGTATGGATGTTTGTTGCTCTTTCACTCAAAACGTACTGAATGGATCTGGATGAAATTTGGCATAGATATAGATTATAATCCGGTTTAACATATAGTATACTGTATGTATAGTATACTACATATAGTATATTATATCCAGAAAAAATGTACGGTTTCCGTGAGATAGATATTTTTTTGTTTTTACAGAGTAAAAGATTAACTTCCTATTTTGTAATGCAGTAGTTTAGAAAATGATATAAATTACTTCTCATACCGGAATAATAAAAGGTTCCCATGGGATAGCAAAACAATTATATATTTTATAAGAACCGTGTATTTAAAAGCAGTTTCATTAAAATCCACGAAATAGAGTTTTAACTTTTTTCCTTAAGAAGATTTGATCTACTTTTTACTTAGGAGAGATGTACTATTCCCGTGGGATAGATATGTTTTTTGTTTATCACAGAGTTAAAGATTGATATGGTTTTTTCAATGGGGTAGTTTGGGGGAGAATGATAAAGCTTACTTTTAAGGCTAGAATAATACATGGTTTCCATGGGATGGCAAAACAATTATATCCTACAGGAATCGTGCATTTAAAAAGTTTCGGTAAAGTTCGTGAAATAGAATTTTAACGCATTTTCTTCCAATTTTACACAATAACGAAAATAATCTCTACAAAGTTGAAATTAAAAAATTTACAATTTCTACTGGAAAATAAATAAGAATTTCAATTTAACACCCGAGAAAATTAATAATGAAATTTTTTTTAATATTTGAATTTTTTCATTGTTTATTATCGAAGATAATAATTAGAAACAAACGTATTAAAATAATAAACTAAAAATTTCAAAATTTAACAATTACTTAACGGAACGAATTTTAACTACCATAGTGTAGAAAATATATGTAGCTGTTACAACTGCTGAGTGTTGTAAAATAACAAATTTTGGAGTTTGCGCATGCGCCGCGTACAACATAATCAATAATTTTTACAAATAAATGCAAGTGCCAAAAATTCAACTACTTACATTTTTACTAGTTCGTGTTGTTAATAATACTACAGTTTTTTTAATTAAACTTAACTTTTAAACGTTACCACACGTGGTGTCATCCTATATAATACTAGTTAATGTAGTAAAATTAACAAAGAATTTTGTTAAAACTACAACACATTTTTTTCCGTGTACTTAACGGAACTAATTTTAATAAAGTTTTGCTAAAGATCCTGTAGGATAGCTACTAATCTATTCTTTTAAGGGGACATCCATTAATTACGTGAGGCGTTCAAGGGCCGATGGGGTCGAGCCGAATCTCATCTAATCTTACTTTGGGGAAAGGGAAGGTTTCCCAAATATCACGTATTTTTTTGTTTTGAAAAATATCACATTAGATTGCGGGTTGGGGGAATGACATATGCCAAATCTCATGACATCTTACCAGAGGGGAGGAGATGGGATTTAAAAAATCGCAAAAAACGCCTCGCACAATTAATGGATGCCCCCTAAAAAAGCTGAACGGTTTTAAATGACATTTGGTATGAAAGATTTCCAAGTCCTAAAGGAAGGAATACAGGTACTTTTTTTTACTAAAAATCGTCTAGAAGCTGATGTGAGACAGCTAACATCTCTTTCTTGAAAAGTAGTTTTACGAATTTTGATGAACTTTGGATCTAAAGTCTGAAAATATCTATCATTTTTTCTGTGAAAATAGATTAATTTTTATATTTCGCTATGAACGTAGGGAATCTATTAATCAATCAGTTAAATTTAGATACACTCAGCGAAGCGAGCGGGTATCAGTTAGTTCATATATATAGTTATATGGGGTCAAAGGACTAACATATTCAGTATAATCTCACTAATTCGGCACTATTAAAAATCAGAGGGTGCCGGATTATTGGAATGTTCGGATTACTGGATGATAGAGAATAAAATATAATAAAGTAAAGCATTTCATAGAGTTTTGATGTTAGACTGATAGACGACGACGCAGCGACCAGAGCGCATAGTTTTGGAAGGCGTGAGCGGAAGGTGCCGGATTATTGGAGGTGCCGTATTAGTGAGATTATACTGTATTTAGAACACCCAGTGTGAAACCTTAAAAATTGATTTAAAATGTTATATAAAACTTGCGTGTTTAAACTGGATCAAATTTGTGCATTATACAATTTTCATGTTATCCGATAAAAGTTCTGGTGTTGTCAATCGATAGACGAAAATCGCCATTATCAAACTAACACCATGGCATAAACTCGCCACCACGATAAGTATCTTTTGATAGGTCCTTGTATATCCCAATATGTAACTAATATTTTTACGTGAGCTAAAAACTTAAAAATTGAGCTTTGTTTCTAATTTTGATTCTTAGCGTTGAAGCTTTACTTGTTACAAGAAAATGAGCCGATTATGACTCGGATACCGGCAGGTATTGCGACGATACCGGCGACCATCGTGGAGCCAAGAGACGCCGAACTGGCAGTACCCAATATTTGACGTATGTCGAGCGGAATTAACAAAATCAAAAACACGACAATGAAAACTTGACAGAAAGAAACGATGATGAAACTTCCCGAAAAGTAGCGAATAAGCGACACATTCATTATAATTGTTTTTTATGAAATTCAAGGGGTTACCATGGGAACTTTTTTTTTTAAAGAAAATTAGATCCGGACTGGGGCCTAAAATCTCCTTATTCCGTATTTTTTATAAACACTCCATATAGATAGTGGGGCATTAAAAATATTTATCAAAGGGTTCGATATCGATGTACAAGCAATGTTAACAAAAAATTCACCCTATAAAATATCTATTTAAGTAAAAACGATGCATTCGTAAAATTAAGTCTGTTAAAAATTGTTTATATCAGAACAATATTTTTGAAAATGTAAACAATGACTTCGATTGAGCCTATGCGAACTTGCTGAAAATCATTATTTCATACATACAAAGTCTGTTCGAGATGTAAGTAAAACCGTACAGTTCCGATACTGCGCAGTATACAATTATGATATACTTTTTGTTTACTGCGCATTAAATGGTACCGTAACTATACGGTCAGCTCGAATATATCTGTATAATGGAGTTGTTTTAGTGGTTTTATTCGAACATTTTTCACAATTACATTGAATGACGAAGCTCAAAATTGTCTGTCATTTGATTAATTTCGGATTTAATCTAAATTCATTAAAACTTTTTTCTACCATCATTCAAATTTTTTGAAGATATGGTCTACTTAGATTACAGAAATCTGTTTTTTACTATTGAGTTATTAGCTTTATTTTCTTTTTGTCCCGTGACGTTTTGGAGCGGGACGGTTTCTGCGGTGGCTTTCGCTCCATTGTACCGGGTTTTTTTAAGACTATGCGGGGGTGTTATTTTTTTATATCATTTTCCGGTTTCCCATTTAAAACTATTGGTTGTTAAAACTCTGCTTGTCCACCTTAAATTACGCGCCAAAACGTCCTGTGCCAAAATGGCAGCGCCATAATGTCCCGCGCCAAAACGTCCTACTTCGTCTATTTACTTCCTCCAAGTTTTTTTCCTGATTGAGGGTTGAACATTTCAATAACATCTCCAAAGACATGCCCTCACTGACACATTTTCTATTCGTTATAACGTAATCCGTAAAAAAGCATTGCATGAGAAATGGGGAGCGGGGTATTTCTTTTTCAAGGGAAAAGGAATTTTTTCACCACAACTATATATTCCATCGTAAAAGCAAGAGCAAAAGTGACGTAAAACAGCGATATAATCTATATAAATAAAATTATAGCTGTTTTCTAATGTTCGCTTTTAACTCAAAAACTACTTGATATACTTCGATCATTTTTTTTTTGTTTTGTTTTACTTCTTATATATTGGTTTTTATCTAAAAAAAGAATTATCACGATATCTTCATTAAAAAAAAAGAAATTAAAGTTTTTAAAATTGCTATTTGTCTAAGCAGACTACGTATGCTTTTGTTGTTCTTTAGTTGCTTTGATAGAGTGGAGCAAACGATGTTATGCGCATGGAGAATGCTTCTCCTTCCACTGCCTAAGTGCCTAATGATGATTTCATTTTTAAGACGTCTATTTAATAATTAATCATTTTTAACTATTTATACATGTATTGTTGTATTATGACGTCATCAACGGCCGTTGGATCTTATAAACATTAATAGTTTAAAAATTATAGTAATTACTAATTAACTATATACCTGGAGCAATTCGGATCTGGAAAGATCATCTAAGGAACAATTTTTTAAAAAAAAAAAATAAAAAATGATAATTTTGGATTATAAAGCAATTTTTATTTTTCAGGTAATTACAAATTTTTGAAAAAATGAATTATTAATTAACTAATAACTATACACTTGGAGCAATAGCGGATTCTGAAGGAGCAATTTTTTGGCATATAGTTAAAATGATCTACGCTAAGTTCTTTCCGGTTATTTTTTATATATTTTTGCTTTCAATTGTTTAAATGTTTTTCCCCTGTAAATTAAATTTGTTCTTAACATAATAACCTACGCAGACAACGTCGCGGATATCAGCTAGTATTAGATAATGGTTCATTTTTGTTCTGGAACTCCAGAAAATAATTTTCTAAAGCCTGAATTGCGCTCACTTGTTTATTAAATTTTAAACGAACGAAATCACTAATCAACCATATTTTTTGCGATATATCAGCCACTTTTGTAAGCTAAAAGATCCTTTCAACCGATCTACTGTTAGCCCGGGCCTGGATTGTATCTTAAACGGAAGTTACTAGCTGATTGGATTTTATGCTTTTTCAATTATTATCTTACATTCAACTCGATAAAATAAGCCATAAAACTTTCCCTTTATATGTTTTTTTTCTAGATTATTGTTATAAGTATTAAAATATTTAATGTACGTGACATATTGATTTTAATTTCAGTGTAAGCCAAATAAAACTATTTATTTTGACTCGGCCTTGCAATGGCTCACCAAAGATCATGGAAGTCTTTTATCGCTGCACAGAATAATAAACACAAGGAAATACATTTTCGGTGTTAATTGCCTCGATTTGAGAGGGAAAAACCGGGCGTTGATCGGAAAAATCCAATGAAAAAAATAACGAATTTGATAAGGGAAAATCTTCCCTTGAATCAGACAAAATTACGATTTGTCATAGCCAAAAATTTAGCATCACGCGTCCCCCATTTATACATTAAAATCGTCAATATAAATATTTTTTTTTTTTTGTTCGTCTGTTTTTCTTTCACAAGGTTACCAATAACATGACAATATAAATACGAAGAGAACACAATTTCCTAATTACACTAACTATACATTTCGTGAATGAGAGGACATTAAGGCATTGTTGCACAGATTTCAACATTTGATTGTTACATTGGTGCAGTAAAGGCCAGGCCATACGTCCATAATGGATCGAAAAGTTTTTGTGTTCGTTTCGATTTTTTTCGTACTAAGTCTTTTGGTGGCCGATGGAAATTCGAAACCATTTTTGGATTTATTTTTTGGAGGCAGTTCTTCGGGATATCAAGGGAATCGTCGCAGTCCCAAGCACCATAATTCAGAGGGAGGCGGCGCCCGATATAACGAAATATGTCGGCAACATTCCCTTGGAACTTTGGGTGTTCCCGGCGTAATTCCAGCTCCGTGTCCATGGAATTAGTTCATAAAAATTATAAGTACTATTTAATTTGTAAACATAAGATTAAGATAATTTAATAGTAAATAAACAATTTAATCTATTTAACCTTTGATTCCTTCCTTTTTTAAAAAAAATTATATTTAAAGTGTTTCAAGATTAAAATTGTTATTAATAATTGCAACTAAGTGTGATGTAAGTTTAAATTAAATAGTAATACGTTTTTTTTCCTTGATGATTTTCTCTTTTCTGACCATTGTATTCGGTCACTTAAAGAAAATCGCGAAAGTATTTTTCTTTAAAATTACTAACTTGTAAAATCCATTAAGTGTATGTTTCAATTGACTTCATTTGAATTTCTTTTGCCTTAACTCAATTCATTGTTCGATTTATTGGCTAACTCATACACTGAGTTAATTGATGTAAAGAAGTTGATGATTGGCTTAGTTGAAGTATTCGATAAATTTGCTAAATCATTTAAAGGCAATTATCGAGTTGATGAATATTGGGCTCATGGAGACACCAAGTCATGGACATTGGGTTCTTCTTCGAGAGCACTAACATTGTTTTGAGGCCCTCGAGAACATTTTTTAAGTTGAAATTAACAAATTGTGATTATGAAATGTGATTTTCTTGTTGGAAAACGTGTTTAACAATAGAAATTTAAAAATAAAATTTTAATAATCCCCTGAAGTCGTTTGTTTAGTCAATAAATATATGATATTTTATGTGGGTGATTTATAATAATTTCTCGTGGTGTATTAAACTGATTGCAAAGGATAAAATTTGGTGAGCTTAATGGTTTTTAAACTAATTTTCTTCTGTCATAATTTATAATTGATTAAATTCAATCGATAAGCATCGAAAAATTGTTTCATGTTATGAATAACGTCTTCATTTTTTTAATTGTTACAGTTATAAAAGATGATTAACGACCGGTGATGATGTTTACGATGACGTCACAGTATTCATTCTTTTGCTCAGCATATGCAATCAATGTTACACGTTTTTAATTCTCTTTTCGATATAATAAAATATGTTATAAATAAAGCATGGATGGGTATAATAATAAAACTAGGTTTACCCAGGTAGACTCTGTGTTTAAAAAAAATGGACAAAACTCAAAATATATTTGAAATGTTTCGGGCTTTACCCAGATAAACTGCGTCTATACATTTTAGCTTGGTTAAACTTGGCTATAGGTTTTATAATACAGTGAAAGTGAAAATTTCAGACATTGATCAAGGAAGGGGTAGTTTAAGAAACATTCTCATTGCAGTTATCGACAAAAACGAATAACGATTTTATACTACCATTAGGACAGTTAGGAATTCATTAAGTCAAGTAACTAAACGTTTGTGCAATGATTTGAACTTAAAACTTTGAAATGAAATTACTTACAAATTCAATGCCTGACTTCACCTGTAGATATATACCTATTTAAATATTAACAATGGACTTGCGTTGTCCTTGATTTTAGACCCAATTTATGTTAAGTAACTTGAAAATCAAGTCAAGTAGCGAATCTATAAACGATGCAATTGTAGAACAAAAATGCATAACCAATAAATGGTATGTAAAACTATTGAAAATCAATGTTCGTAACTCGAAATTTCCCAGTTGCTTGTCTTGTTTGAACGTATAAATTAGACCGCGTTCACACGGTTCAACTTTAGTTGATCAACAATTCACAATCTTTTAGACCGTAGCGGGGTAAGCGACGCGAGAAGTGAAGCACAAGCGAGTCGAATTGGAAGCAAATTGAGCAGAATTGAAAGAAAACTGACCGGGGTCGACTCGATCAACAGAAGTTTGACTGAGTCAAAAATTTTGTCGTTCAAACAGTTTTCTTTCAATTCTGCTCAATTTGCTTCCAATTCGACTCGCTTGTGCTTCACTTCTCGCGTCGCTTACCCCGCTACGGTCTAAAAGATTGTGAATTTGATCAACTAAAGTTGAACCGTGTGAACGCGGTCTTACAGTGCCCACCCATAAACCACGCAAATCACTTTAACAGGGGAGAGGGGTATGTTCTTATGTTATGTAAGTACGGTTAAAATATATAATATTCGGTTTGTTCCAATCTTTCTTATGGTGATGGTGAAACATTGACAAACAGATAAAGAGCAAGACAACATTGACCAAGAGTGAGTGAAGAACTGTTTCAGCTTAGGCCGAAGGTCGACAAGGCAGTGCATAAGCATCACCGAAACAGTGTCGAACTACGCTTGTCACGCTGTTGTACGAAAAATGTACGAAATGGCTGTGCTGACTTCTGGGTGGGGGTGGATGGTCACACGGAACGAACCTGCTGAAACAGTTCTTCACTGTCTCTTGGTCAATGTTGTCTTGCTCTTTGTCTGTTGGTCGTGTGCATCGCCATAGCTGGATGATTGGAACAAACCTATTAGATAGTCTAAATAGTGTTACGTAGTAGGGTGGAAGGGGTCAAAAATACAGAAAATGCGTTACTAGTTTATGGATGGCCTCAGTCAGTATTTTTTACTTTAGCAGGATAAAGATTTCTTAGATCTAAGTTTAAGCAAAAGCAGATTAAAAGCAGTTTACTTGAGTAAAACCCGAAACGTACAGTTTTAATTATATTTTAGACTTTATCCATGTTTCTTGGGTATTACAGAGGTTACTCGGGTAAACCTAGGTTTACTCGTTTTACCCATTCACCCATATACATAAAAGAGTTCAAAAAATTATTATTAAAATTAATTTAAAATAACCTCAACGTACAATTAACATTATAATTAACGGATATTTTAAAAATCCCAAAATTTTGCATGATAGTAAAGAGCTGCAACGTACTTAAAAATGGTGTAGAGAAAAAAAAATCGTAAAATTGCAGCTTTGAGTTTTTGGTTTTTGAATGTCTAGATCGACATTTTTTTAATATCAGCGGTTTTTAACATTTGCCTTCAAATTTTAATCGTTGTTCATAGTAGTTACTCGTAGTTACTAAGCCTGTTTTATGCATAGTAGTGACTTCAATGACGTCATCGCATTTATTCTTTTGAGTAGCATATGCAACCCACGTTTCACGTTTTATTCATAAAAAGATTTTCAAATCAATTAATGAATTAATATACTTCAATACATTTCATCATATTAATTGACAAATTATTTTTTTAAATCAAATAAAAAAAACCATAACTACAGTATCATTTTTTGAAAATATGACTTGCCTTTTATATTATATTATATATAAATTGATCGACAAATTGGATATTAAATATCAAATTCAATGCTGATCGAATTAATAAATTTACTTAAAATCGGATTTTAAATTGATTATTTCATAAATTTATGTTGATTATGCTGTTTTAATAATTGCAATTATGATGCCAATAAATCAAGAACAAATCAAACCGAAACCTTTACCAAAATCCTTTAAACCATACATTTCATACATGTCCTTTAAAGAAAAGGAGGTAAACTGAATTCAGTTGCATCAATTTCCTTGAAAATCACAAAAGAAAATCTTTGCTTTAACACTACGCAAAAGTTTTATAACATCAACAGCATTCATTCGTTATGTAACTTTTACATTCATGTTACGTAATGTAATGTTGTGTAGTCACTGGTATCAAGTTCTGAAATGTTGAAACTAATTTAAACCTTTTTGTATAAAAGCAACGAACTCAAAGATTTGATTTCAATTACGTTGTTAATTTTCAGGTGAACATGTGCGTTTTTTTCACAACCCTAACAACCTTATTGATCATTTCGATCACCGTGGTTCTGTGCACTTACACAGTAACAAAACGTCCCGATGCCCCCGACATTCAATCCCTAAATGGAATTTGGCGACTCAGCAATGCCAATAAAAGTAATCAAACTTTAAATTTTTTTTTTTAAATTTTTAAAAAAATATTTTACATTTTCCAGCTATTGACATCGAAGCAAAAGTGCCAGGTGGCATTTATTCAGATTTGATGGCCTCAAACAAAATCCCTAATATTTATTTAGACCAAAACGATGTCGCCTTAAAATGGGTGTCCATGGACAATTGGACGTATTATCGAGAGTTTTCCGGTATGAAAAACTTATAGGTTGAAATCTTCATTAATTAAGCCATACTTTTAGTTGATGACATCCAAGACAAATCGGCGTATTTGATCTTCGAAGGATTGGATACGAAGGCGACAATTTTCGTTAATAACAAAATCATTGGCAAAACCAATAATATGTTTGTCCGTTATAAATTTTATGTCTCCAATTATTTGATTGTAAGTCAATAAGTCCTTTTGGAGTTGACCCCTTAAGAATTGAGTTACATATACATAGAGCATGGTATCATTATATGGGCATATCCCACTTTGTTTTACTCATAAGCTATTCTAATTGTTAATTTGTAGTTGCAGAGTGCGTGTATTTATTGATTGTTGCAATATTACAGCATCATACAGCATATCGTTATCACAGTTATTGTCCGCTTTTGCTCATTGTATATCTACCAAGTTCTTAAGGAGTAAACTTCTGCCCTAATTTTTTTTTTAAATAAATCAAAATTTTAGCCAGGAATAAATCATTTACAAGTGCGCCTCAAATCTCCAGTGTATGCAGCTTTAAAGGAATTTCAGATTGAAATAGCTCAACGAGGAGACCAAGGAGTTCCTCCCATGTGCCCTCCGTCTACTTATAATGGCGAGTGCCACGTCAATCACTTACGGAAGCAACAAGCCTCCTTTTCTTGGGACTGGGGACCATCGTTCCCCAGCTGTGGAATCTGGTATTAAACAAGAAAATTTCACTTTTATAAAGCCACTCCCGTTAAATCATGTTTTAGGAAAAGCGTTCATTTCTCAGTGGAAGATTCATTCACTTTCCAAGAAATAACCGTAAGCACCGAGAAAATCGGGAATAAAGATTGGAACTTGACCGTAACAGGATTCTTTGAGGGAGAAATCAACAAACCGGACTCAGCAGTTTTTTCGTTAATCGTAAATAATCCTGATAATACGAGCGAAAGCTTTTTCAGTTCAAAAGAGTTTGATTTAATTGGAAATCTTAAACATTTTAATTTGACCCACTCAATGATAATTCAAGTAACAAGGCCAAATTTTAATAATTTAGGTAAAAGGATGATAAATCTTAGTTTTTAAGGATGTAATCGAACCATGGTGGCCTAATCAATTTGGAAAGCAAAAGCTGTATCAATTACAAGCGAGCTTAAAAACTCGAGACGGCCATAGTGCCAATTTGACGAGGAAAATTGGGTTTCGAACTATTGAACTGACGGAAGAAAAAGTTGGTGAGTTTTCATATGGAAATTGAAAACAAATTTTTCAAATGTTCGAACTTTTAGTAAGCTTTTAGGGACCTAAAAGTTTTACCCAAAATTGCTACTACTTTAGCAACGTGGTCAATTCTGATATTATGGAATCAAATAGTTTTGAAGATTAGAGCTAGATTAAGTTTTTCTCAGTTCTACTCATTGAGTTTTCTACTCGTAGTTTTCTACCCATCTCATTATTGGTTTGTTGTGGTAGAGAGCTTACAGATGTTAGTTGTAATACTTCGGTACGTGACGTTTTGGCGCGGGACATTTTGGCGCCGCCGTTTTGGCGCTGGACGTTTTCCTGTGGAGGGTTTTGCCTCATTGTATTGGGGTCCTAAGACTATGCGAGGGTTTTTTTTGTAACAAATTTTGGTTTCCCATTTAAAGGTTCAGTGGCGCCAAAACGTCCTGCTTCGGTAATACTTATACTGCAAGTAATTGAATGCAATGTATCAGGCTCGCTTTTATCTTTAACGTTGTCTTCCAAATGTGAATATTCCTTTGTTTATTTCTGTTCGATACATAGAGTTTTTTTTCCCAAAAAAAATTTCTTCAAATGCCTATTCTATTGGAGACATTCCAATCTGATGATGACTTTGTTGACTGCTGCCCCAAAGCTTGTTAATGTCTATAGTTGCTTAAGGATATCATGTTCCTAGGTTTTTGAACCATAACATCTTCTTTCTTCCTGATCCTCTCCTTTGGAAAGAGAGTGCTTGGAGCACTGTTCCTTTGAGGATAGAAATTAAGAGTTAGGATTTAGTGTCATTTCTAATTACATGTTCGAGATATTTGTGCTTCCTTTTTTTAATTGCGTTTGTCAACTGTTTATCCTTCTCCATTCTTTCCAGAATCTTTGATCACTTTAACTATCCATTATATCTAAGAATCAGTGGCGTGCGGTGCCTTTGGAAACAGGGCATGCGGTTAGAAGTGGGGGGGAAGTTATAAGAACCACATTTTAAAATTTTTTTTTTATTTGATAAACGTGGTGTTATAAGTATTTTTTTTTTAATTAGCCTTATTCGACGCTCCTTTTTACAAAAATCATCAACAACCGCATCATATTATGTTTTTAAAAACCACGAAAATAGTTCTTATCCCAAAGAACAGAACATTTGTATGGCCTTTGGATCAATAATTCAAAATAACTCACGAAAAGTATCAGTAACAATTAAATTCACTGTTTAGATTCAAAACGGCAAACGCATCTGCAGAACATTAATTAGCTATGTTAAATGCAGAGAGAGATAGTATTCGACCGTACTAGTGCGCATGCGCGACCAATTCGAAGCAAACAATCGCATGCTACTGTCGCCAACGCATTCATTCGGCTTTTGCCGTTCATTTGATTTGTTAAACAATGCCAACTTTATGAGTGATACCTTTCATTATTACGTAAATTAAAAAATTTATAAATGATAAAAATATATGATTTTTAGAATGATTTTACAAATGCAATTACGTAAATTAAAAATAAAATGAATAAATCATAAAAAATATTCAATTTTTAAAATCGTCTTACAATCTTACAAAGGCATGCGCCGCATCTACAGCATGTATGGACCGCACGCCTCTGCTAAGGATCCTTTTGTAAAACTATATGATCAAAGTCTCAACTTTTTTTTGTATTATTTTGCTGAATACCCAGAAGTCTTACTTTGATATGTAGTTTGAGGATTAGCTTCTGAACTCTGAACAGTTCTATATTTTACTGAATGCATCTTTTCCTACGTTTTTTTCTTATAAATGATCTCTGCTCTTTTATTAATTATAACTTGTTGAAAGTTTCCTTTTTGTTCCTTAATGTTCATTTTTTTGGGAGTAAGACTCCAGTCGTTCCTCAACGCTAACACGCACCATTTATTTATTTTTCTTTTAGATCGAGGATTGTCGTTTTATTTCAAAGTTAATGGCGTGCCGATTTTCATGAAAGGATCTAACTGGATCCCCTCGAATATTTTACCAGAAATTTCTGATACACCCGAAGGAAAAGCGACGATTTTCCGGCTTTTAAGTGCCGCCAAATGGGCTAATATGAACATGCTTCGTGTATGGGGTGGAGGAGTTTATGAAACCGATTATTTCTATGAATTAACTGATCGATTCGGTATTTTGATTTGGCACGATATGATGTTCGCTTGTGCCATGTATCCAGCAAGTGATAAATTTTTAGAGTAATCCCTTAAGAATTTTTTTTTGCATTTTTGATTTTCAATTGTTTCTTAGACGGGTACAACATGAGGTAGTCTATCAAGTGCAACGATTACAGTATCATCCAAGTATTGCGATTTGGGCCGGGAATAATGAAAATGAGTTGGCGCTTCGACAAAGTTGGTACGGTACCGAAAGGAATTACCATCGGTTTAAACAAGATTATATACAGTTATATGTAAGGACAATCGGGATTGTTATTCAAACATTGGATAAGTCTCGTCCCTATACCACGTCTAGTCCTTCAAATGGACTAGAAACGATTAATGAAGGATTCGTAAGTCGCGATCCGGGAAGCTCATTTTATGGCGATGGTAATCCCTTACAAAATTAATTTACATCCAAATGACCTTTCTGATGTTTCCAGTACATTACTACAACTATTTTTCTGACGCTTGGGATCCAAATAATTATCCAAAACCACGTTTTGCCTCCGAATATGGACTTCAATCGATGCCAAATTATTTAACGTTCTTGAACGCGACTACAAATCCGGATCAGGATTTGGCTATTGGAAGTTCATTTTTGAATCATCGACAACACCATCCAATGGGTTATGGACCGATCGATCAACAAATTTTAGAAAAATTTCCAAGCTCGGAAGCAAGCAAAACATCGGCTCAACTTTTGAAAGAATACATCTATAAAAGTCAAGTAATTGCACTACCACTAGAATAAGTACCTTCTTAGTACCTAGTGATAAGTCACATTTAGCTCTGATAAGGTAATCGGGTCTATTCCGTAAAATACTAGTCGTTAAGTGAGACGAAAATTTCCACTTGTTAAGTGAGACGATAGTTGTCACTTGCCAAGTAAGACGACAATTGTCACTTGTCGAACGAAACAACAATTGTCACTTCACCAATAATTTTGTGAATTTTTCGTTTCAAACGACAATTATCATAATAATAATAATAATAACAATAGGACAATTTATATATGTCGATAATGTGGAGACAGTTTGTATTAATACTTTGTTATATATTTCAATGATATTTTTGTGACCCAGTGATTAAAGTGACGGTCTCACATGCCAGGAGTCTGAGGACCGAATTACAAATTCCTTATTATTTTTTTTTATTTTAGAAAGAATTTCAAAAGAATATAGGAAATTTGTCGTAAAACGACAGCTTGCAAAATACGTATTTGAATTGTCGTCTCACTTGACAAGTGACACGTCTTATTTAATAGTGCCGATTATTTAGTCAAAAATTCAACAGGTTTATAAAACCATTTCTTTGCTAGCTAAAAGGCTAGCCTTAAATTATCAAGGGTTGAGCTTTTATTGAAAGTTCTAGATTTATTTAATGAAACCAATCCTTATAGTTTTGATTTCGATAAAATTAAACAACTCTTAAGTAAATCAATATTTGGATTATATTTATATAGATAAAATGATAGCTGTTTTCTACTGTTCGTGTTTAACTCAAAAACTACTGGATAGATTTTGATCATTTTTTTGTTGTTTTACTTCTTATATACTTCGTCTTTATTTAAAAAAAGAATTATCACAATATCATCATTAAAAACAAAGTAATTAAAGTTTTAAAAATGCGAATTTTACAAGCAAAACGCGTGAAGCGGTGCATTTTTTCGTCGCTTTGATAGAGTGGGGAAAATGGTGTAATGCGCATGGGCTGGAGAGAGATTGTTTCTCGTTCCACTGCCTACTGATTATTTCCTATTTGGGCGTAGACTTAATGCAGCTCAGCGAGATATTAAATTAATAAAGATTTTTTGAATTTTATTTGTTTAGCAGTTTTTAAAATATTTTTGTAGCTTTTTTAAAATTTCTCTTTTAGCATTTTTTATATTTTACTGTTAATACAGATTTAAAATACATTTTTTAGTTACAAGGTTTACAATAATCAGATAACATGTAAACACTCCCTTTTATTATTGCATATATTTTTTAACCAGAAAGAGTTAAGTCAGCAAGAAAATTTTTTTTTTAATAAAACTACTTATATGCTAAAAAAATGCTTCTTCAGAATTCTCAATTTCTCCAAGTGTATAGTTATTAGATGATTAATAAATAATTTTTCAAAAATTTGCAAACAAAAAATTAAAATTGCTGTAAAATACAAAAAGTTACTTTTTTTTAAAAAATTGCTCCTTAAATGCTCTTTCCGGATCCGCAATTGCTCCAGGTGAATAGTTAATAAATAATTAAATTTCTAAAATAATTTTCAAATTCAAGAATTAAAATCGCTATAAAACCCAAAATAATTTTTAATTGAAATTTTTTTTAAGTTCTCTATCTGCTCTTTTCATTATGCAAATAGTTGAGGAAATTTACTAACTAAGGACCTGGAGCAATTTCGGATCCGGAAAGAGCATTTAAGGAACAACTTTTGAAAAAAAAAAATAAAAACAGGAATTATTTTGTGTTACCTACATAGCAATTTTTATTTTTGAGTTTACTAATTTTTGAAAAGTTAATAATTAATTAACTAATAACTTTACACTTAGGGCAATAGTGGATTCTGAAGGAGCAATTTTTTGGCATATAGTGGAAAAGTTCTTCCCGGTTATTTTTAATATATTTTTGCTTTAAATTTTTGAAATGTTTTTCCTTTGTAAATTAAATATGTTCTTAACATAATAACCTACGCAGACGACGTCGCGGGTATCAGCTAGTAAAAAATAAGTGCTTAGAGCCAAAAAGTGAGATAAAAATATGACAATAGGGGTTGAAATAGCGATTAGATAGCGACAACGTGACCACACGGTGTGTCACATAATTTTTTCCCCAATTTTGGACTAAAATTATTTTATTTTTATTTTAGATTGTTCAGGCCATGGCTATGAAAGTTGAAACCGAAAAATATCGTCAGCTACGCTCGTTCGAACTATCGTCTGGTGAAGGTCTAACAATGGGAGCTTTATACTGGCAACTAAACGATGTTTGGCAAGCTCCAAGTTGGTCTAGTATTGGTAATTATTTCATCGTGATTTATATAATAAGAAATAAAAGATTTAAGATTAGCTAATACCAAGTCTTAGTGCCGGTTCAAAAAAATTGTACATCCAGGATTACTTATAAAAATAAGTATTACTATCTCTAAGTAGTTAATAAACTCCAACCCCTTTTTCAGACTTTGCTGGTCGATGGAAAGCGCTTCAATATTTCGCCAAACGATTCTTCGCGCCGATCCTTATATCAGCTTCTTTAAAAAGCTACAACGAGCTTAACGTCTATGTTAATTCAGATCTAATCAATGATACATTAGGGGATTGCATCGCCAACATTTCCTTGTACCGATGGAATCATTTCGTTCCCCCCTGTGATCCAATTAGTATCAAACTTGCTATTGTACTAACAAAAAAAAAATCTCACAAATCCCAACTATATTTTAATTGGTCTTTCAGAAACCAGGATCGTCTCAACTAGTAACCAAATTGGACACCACGAAATATCTCCAGTCTTGCAACTGCGATAAAGCCTCATGCTTTGTGTCGTTAACGTTGATGAAAAATGATAAAAACCTTACAAAATTGTCTGATAACTTTTACTTATTGGCATATCCAAAAGAAGTTGTTGGACTTTCTAATCCAGATTTTAAGGCATTTAAATCATTGTTTAATTTTAATTTGATTTAATTTCATTTTCCTCGTAGGTACAAGTATCGAAAGGTACTGGAGACAATGAGTTCATTGTTGAGCTTTCGGCCCAATCGATCGGATTGTTTGTCTGGCTTCAGACGACGATTCCTGGCTATTTTGAGGACAATGGCTTCATTATGATAGAACCTAAACGAACGATCGTTTTCATTTCAGAAGTTAGCACTAGCATCGATGTCTTCAAAACTAATTTATTTGTATCTTCCGTTAACGATATGAATAATTTAATTTAAAAAAACATTTCATGGGATTAAAAAGGAAATGAAATTATGGAAACTATAAACATGGCTTTATTATCTTTTCATTTCCAGGAAATTTTTCAGTAATATTTTCATTACGCCGATAATTTTTATTTATTTGCATATCAAAAAGAAATTCTTAAATTTAAATATTCGACTATCTAGATCAGGGCTTCTTAAACTATGGGTCGCGACCCCCAGGGGGGTCGCGAGACTACTGAAAAGGGGTTGCAAAGATCTGATACTTTTCAATCATTATAAATAAAATTTTAAAATTAGTATACACACTACGTACAAATATAAATACAAATAAAAATCATACAAAATACTATTGTAGTTTTATTATAACTATTTTTTGAAAAAAGTTATAATATATTATTAAATATTATAAATGGGTACGTATTCTTTAATCCTTATTTTATTTACATTGTAAAATAGTGCGATATTACATCTACATCTACGGTTAATATATATTTCATTATATGGAGGAGGGGGTCGTTTAAAATTTCCTAAGCTTGAAGGGGATCGCTATATAAAAAAGTTTAAGAAGCCCTGATCTAGATCATAGTTTGGATTTTCAGATTTTGATTCCTTATTTTCAAAATGATAAGCGTTAGTAATTGGTCACGAAAATTTCTTTCCTCTCCCCCTCTAGAAGTTTGTATTTTTTTATTTTCAGAGGTGTGAAAATCGATTTTGTAAAAAAAATCCATTTGGCTTTCCTGGATTTTTTCTTGCAAATTTGATCAATGTTGGTATTAGAGGCCATCCATAAATTACAAACGAATTTCATGATTTTTGACCTCCTCCCTCGTTCTTGTCACAGCTGTTTACACTTGTGAGACCTACCCTCCTTAGTGTGACGTCACATATTTTACAATTTTACATCTACAAATAATTACTGAATTAAAAGAGCAGTTTCAAAATTTGTTTTATTTCAATTTAAATGATTTTCTAATAACATCAAATCAAACATTTCAAGCAATAAACAAACAAAAAAAAACGATTAAGTATATTAATTACAGATCAAACTTAATCATTTTGAAATTCAATTGTCAAATGAAATAAAAACAATATCAACGCTAGGCACGGTGCAGCATTTAGCGGCATTTATCAAAGGGCAATAGTATCGGCGCGTAACACTACACCGAGAAAAAAAAATCCTCTTCGGACAATTCAATCTAAATATTAAATATTTGATTGGCAATGGACTATCAAATCTTTAGCGTAAATGAAATTCAGTTGTCAGTTTTTGAGTTTTTCGTTAATAGTTCAAAGTTCGTGTTTTACTTAACTTAGATTAAAATAGATTTTGAAATGTGACGGCACGAAATTTAGGACACCTTCCACCCCCTTGCCACACAATGTAACTTTGTCGACCCCTCCCTCCCCCTTAGCGTGTGACGTAATTTATGGATGACGGTCCCATCTACCCTGATACCTTTCGTCCATAACTTTAAGATCCTAGTGGAAACGCTCTCCCTGTTCCTCACTATAATTTCCCAAATATCAGAAAATCTATCCAGAAGACTGTGGAGAAAGTACAACGTTATACTTATACTTTATATTTGCTCCTAAACTCTTAAAACTTATCAACATTTTTGTACAATTTCTTTACAATTTGGTGCTTTTTAAATACCTAGAAAGTTTTCTACCAGTATAAAATTTTTCCAAGCTTCACTTTCCGGAACTGTCATAACTTTGATCAAAATTACATCTTTCATCAATTGCCGAGTTTGAGGTCATCAAATATTGTGCTTTTTAATTTTTCCATGCTGACCTTAAGAAATTTTCTAAAAATTTACTTTATATTTATACTACTATATTCGAAAAGACAGACATGACGTCTGGCGAGATAGCAAAGGTTGCCCCTAGGCAGGTGCTGGCTTTCTTTCAAAACCTGCTGCTTCCCTAGTTAATACAAAGGGTCACATCACAATAGATCTCATTGGTTGTGGTGATAAAGAGAAGGAATATCCTGAGACTCGTAGAACGGAAAATTAGAACCGCCAGGATGTTAATCTAAAAATCTTTGTAGATCATTATGTATTGTTTCACAAATTTCTTTTATGTCAGGTTCATAATTTGAGTTCTTTAGTTTTAGACACCTTTCAAGGCTAACATCGTTGAGAGAGGATCTTAGTTTAGTTTTAAGGATGTTTATGCGGCTAAACATCTGCTCACAATACAAGAGTCAAGAGTCCAAATCCCGCCAGCTTAAGTTGGTTGTAACTCTCAGGAAGACTTTTTCATGTTTCAAATATAATTTGATCTTCCTTTTGATAATTAGAAGTTTCTTTCCATTTATGTTCTACTCACTACTGCCAACTTTTCATTTTTAAAATGCATAATTTGAACAGGTTGAAGAGCCATACAATTTGGATAAAAGAGACGCATATGCGTCTTGCGAGCCGCGGGTTGCCTACCTCTGGTTTGAGGTACACCTATCCCCCGAATTACACGGTACTCGTTTTACACGATTTCGCTTTTACACGGTTCATAAACTAATGAAATTCGGAAAATTTCTAGGAAAATTTCGGAATATTCTAGTGATGGAAGTGACATTATACCAATCAAGAAAAAAAGCTGATAGTTCCTCAAAGTGATAAATTTCGAACATACCTGAATTTGTTAAGTTTCAGCAGGTACTTTTTGAAAAAAATTTCGTTTCTATTTTTGTATACATTTTTAGAATAAGTTCACTACGACATCACGCCATTTTTTGGGCAAACTATACCTAGTTTAAAGTTTCTGGATATGTTTTACTCTTGTTCCGTTTGAATAAATGACTTAATTGCGCAGTTTTTTTCGTTTTACACGGTTTTATATAGGAAAAACAAAGATTGCATTTTACACGGATTTGTCTGGAACCTATCTTCAGTGTAAATCGGGGGATAGGTGTATTTTCAAAAATGTATTTTTGGTTCTTGAAGAGCACCCACTATCTTTTTATGTTAAAAGGACGTAAGGATTTTTTTTCATATTTTGGTATTAAGATTTTTATTAATCAATCAGCTTAGTTAAGGTACGCTTAGCGCAGCGGGTGGGTATCAGCTAGATTAATAAAAAAATAAATGTAATTAAAAGGAAATGAAGTTATAAACACAACATTGTTATCTTTTCATTTCCAGGAAAATTTCTAGGTTTCAATAAATAAGTGTGTAAATGTTTTCATTGCATTTTTTCAGGAATTAATTAAGTTCGATGAAATGTTTTGACTGCGACATGGCAACAGGGATGTGATTCATCAAGGTTTCTCGAGGACTATAAATAAGACGCGTTTCGGCGATTTGGATCATTGTAATTTTTCTAGTTGGAAGATGTGGGTTGCGATCGTAGTGCTTGTGCTCCCGGTTGTAACCGGGTTTCACGGGACGCTTAGACCTCAATCGGTTCAACTGCTAAATAACAACTGGACGATTTACAGCGTTGGCCTTCGAATTCGTTAGTAGATTGTTTATTTATTTTATTTTGATATTAGATCATTTTTGATTTTGTAGCTCATGTGGTTCATACTGCTGTTCCAATGGACCTGTGCACTGCGTTGACTTCAGGACATTTTATCGAAAATATGTTGAAGGATGATAATCATTTGGCTTATCATTGGGTCGCCGATCAACCATGGAGATATGTTACTCAATTTTCAAGTGAGTCTAAAAATTCTACACCCACCCCTCCTCACATTTCTCGGAAAATTTTTGGTTTTATATTTGAGCAGTTCTGGATTGTTTCAGAAGTCTCTTAATTTATAATTAATGAAAACTAAAATTTCTTGAGAAAATTAAGAATAACAATTTCAATATACACACCTAATGCGAGTGAAATAATACACAGATTGACTCTAAAGTCCCTTAACAATCTAAAAGTCATTTTATTTATTAGTGAACGTACCCAATACCCGTACTAATTAGTGATCCATTCAGGAGTGGAAGGGGGGGGGGGGTCTTCTAAAGAACACGTTTGGGCACAGGGGGGTAAGGGGTGACCTAGGTCTTCGTTACGCAATCAATATTCTCTAAGGAAATCTCGTGCTCCATTTTTATTAACTTTTTGTTTGCCAAAAATTAATTAAAGTCCTATTTAAGAATTAGGTACTATGTGAAAAGCAGAGGAGGGTCTTGATATATACTATGGGTGGTTATGGAGGGAGTAAAAATTGTAAAAAAATGGGGCACTTTATATATGTTTACGGCCCCTTTAACTATTTTACTACTCACATGATGAGGAGGAAAATATCAATGCATACAAATTTTAGTGGGATTGAAGGGGTAAATATAAAAATTGATTGAAAATATCTTCTGACTTTTGATACTTGACTATAATTCTTAGAGATTCACTATTTGACTTGATCTTCAAGTTGCTTGACTTAAGTTTGACTTGAAATCAAGTGAAATGTTTATATTTAAATTTTAAGTCAAATCAATAAGGAGGCGTCCACTAATTATGTGAGCCGTTCAGGGGAAAGGGGTCGAGCTGAATCTCATTTAATCTTACTTTGGGAAGATAAGGGGGGGGGAAGTCGCGGTTAATATCACGTAATTTTTTTCTGCAAAGTAAAATTGCGAAAAAATTGAGTTCAACTAATCACACGTGAAATTGGGGGGAGGGGATGCCAACACTGACGACATCTCACTAAGGGTGGCGGGTGGTCCAAATAAATGATTGATCAAATCAAGTAGGTATTTGAACACTTTATGCAATGATTTGAGTTTGAATTTTGAGGCGAAACTTCTTGAAATTAAATTAGAGGGCGATTTTAGCGATTTTTGGACCACCCTCCTTCTTTAGGGTGATATCGTCAGATTTGGAATCCCCTCCCCCCAATCTCTCGTGAGATTAATTGAACTCAATTTTTTCGCAATTTTACTGTTTCTTGCAGAAAAAAATTACGTGATATTAACCACAACCCCCCCCCCCCTCTCTTTCCAAAGTAAGATTAAATGAGATTCAGCTCGACCCCTTTCCCCTGAACGGCTCACATAATTAGTGGACGCCTCCTTATTGATTTAACGCCGAGCCACCCCCCCCCGTCCCTCTTTCTAAAGTAAGATAAGATGAGATTCGGATCGACCCCCTCCCCTGAACGGCTCACATAATTAGCGAACGCCTCCTAATTGGTTTGACTGTTATAAGCTCGATATAACAATGCTTGATATGAAGATATCTTAAACATAGCATTAACTTCAAGGTGACTAAGTGTCCTACTAAATTTTTTTTTCACAAGCTATCACTTTAAAAGGGCCCACTATATTGGTTTTACGAATCAAAAAATTATGAACCTCCCAATGAGTAAAAAAAAAGTCTCACTATGTAGCAGTTAACAGAACATTCTTTTATTACGTAGCTCTTACATTCATATTACGTAATGGTGACGTGGTGTGCTCACTGAGCAATGTGTCCAATTTCTAGTGTTCATTAACTTTTTATTTTTAGCTCCTGTCCATCTGTATAAAGTTAGTAAATATTTGGTGTTTGAAGGAATTGATACAATAGCCATAATTAGATTGAATGGCCACTTGGTGGCCATCGTACAAAATATGTTTATTCGACATCGATTTAACATTCAACCTTTTTTACAAGTAAGTTAATTTTGGGTCAGTATTGGCCAGATGCTGTGAGGTAATCAATTTTTTTTTTAATTAGACTGACGTTAATTATCTGGAAATTTTCCTTTCATCGCCGATACAATCGGCTGATGAAATATTTACAAAACTTAAAAAGGAGACGAAAGTAAAAACCATTCCTCCGGATCGCCCGGTAAATATTGCCAATGCAGATCGTCACATTAACTACTTACGGAAGCAGCAATCGTCTTTTGGTTCACCAATGACACCATCGATACCTAATGCAGGAATTTGGTAATTCCATAATTAGTAACAATCAAAGAGCTTTGTTGAATTTTTTTTTTTTTTTTTGATTAGGAAAAGTGTGTACATAGAACCGTACGATTATTCCAAAATTCGTTTTATTCAAGTTCGTACTGACCGAAAATCCGATGGTTACTGGAACGTAAACTTGATCGTTCATATGGAAACGTGGCCGAACTTGGTGATGCATGGTACATCGCAAGTGAATTTAATCGATCCATTGATGGTCTCGAAAACGTACCAATCGGTGAAATATGTACGGCTGGCCACTGACGCAAGTGGCGCTTGCGTTTATTCCGATCAGCTAACAATCGACGCAGCGTTCGTTTCTCTATGGTGGCCCAATGGTTACGGCGACCAAAAACTTTACAATCTCACCGTCAACTACGTGTCCACGGGTTTGGTCTTGTCCAAATCAGTCCAAATCGGATTCCGGTTAATCGAACTCAAACAAAATCCAATCGGTAACAATTTAAATATATTTATCAAACTCATTTCTTATTCAAACTTATTGCAGAGGAATTTAACGGCTTTACTTTCTTCTTCCAAGTCAACTCAGTTCCTATTTTTATAAAAGGAACCATTTGGGTACCATCTACATTATTTTTAAACGACGAATCCGAAGAAAATAAACGTCGAATTTTCAACCTGTTAAAATCAGCCCAAATGGCTAATATGAACATGATTCGAGTCTGGGGTGGGGGTGTTTATGAGTCAGACTATTTCTATGAAGTTGCAGATATATTAGGTTTGCTGGTTTGGCAAGATTTCATGTTTAATGAGGCTTTATATCCGGCTACTGATTCTTTTAAAAAGTATTTGATTTGAGTGGGAGTTTGGATGTTTGAATAGTTTTGATGTGTATGCTTTTAGGAGTGTTGAGAAAGAGGTCCAGGAGCAGGTGCTTCGTTTGCATTATCATCCAAGTTTGGTACTGTGGTGTGGTAATAGTCGAAGTGAACTATTCTTACAAGAGTATCATTCACAATCGATGCAAGAACGACGCGCTTATTACCTGCAGGACTACCGGGATCTTTTTGTTGATGTGATCAAAGCAACAGTGGATCGAACGGACAACACACGACCCTTCGTGATTTCCACACCATCAAATGGACGTTTATCGGAAGCCTATAATTTCACATCGACCACACCAAACGAACCACGTTTTGGAGATTGTAAGCTTAAGCAAATTTCTGGTGTACTCAAACTTGAAAACTGGATATTTTTCAGTGCATTTCATAACGGATGCAATTAACGTTTGGGATGCAAGCATATACACAATACCCCGCTTTTCCTCGCAGAGTGGCATTCAGTCAATGCCGCATTTTTCAACCTTGGTCAAGGCCACAAAAGCACCTCAAAAGCACCTGTTGAAATTTAGTAAGTTTATCAATGAGCGACAATCTGTGGAAAATGGAAATGAGTTAATGGATCAACGTGTTAATCACTACTTGAAATTACCACGGCTAAAAGATGGACTTAAAACATTTCAAATATTTATTTACTATAGCCAAGTAAAGGAAAGCCACCGGAAAATTAGCAGTAAAAATTTTACTTAAAATTGTTTCTAGGTTGTTCAAGCGATGGCTCTTAAGATTCAAATTGAGAAGTATCGAAGTTTTCGGTCGAGATTCACTGCAAGTGGTGAGGGTGGAACGATGGGGACGTTAATTTGGCATCTGAATGACGCTTGGCAAGCACCCACTGCATCTACTATTGGTATTAAATTACTTCTTAATCCTTATTTGAATTCAAAGTCTTCCCAGTATTTCAGTACAAATATAGTAAACTTAGAGTAACTTTTAATGATCTATTGGTTCAAGTGAACCTTCTGGTAGTATTTACATATGTTCGGTAGTAAATTGTACGGTTTTATTTTCATCTGAAACAAATCGCTGGGAAAAAAACGTTTTTATCTAATCATATATAATCATGTATAATTAGATCTGAAAATTGGCCTGGTATAATCATATATCTTACTTATATTATAAACGTGAAAGTTTGTAAGGATGTATGGATAAATGTTTGTTGCTCTTTCACTCAAAAAGTACTGAATGGGTCTGGATGAAATTTGGCATAGAAATAAATTATAATCCGGTTTAACATATAGTATACTTTATATCCAGAAAAAATGTACGGTTCCCGTGGGATAGATATTTTGTTGTTTTTTACAGAGCGAAAGATTAACTTCTTTTTTTTTGTAATGTGGTAGTTTAGGGGCCAGAAAATGATATAGATTATTTCTCATACCGGAGTAATGAACGGTTCCCATGGGATAGTAAAACAAGCATGTATTCTATAGGAACCGAGTATTTAAAAGTAGTTTCGTTAAAATCCACGAAGTAGAGTCTTAACTCATTTTACTTAAGAAGATTTGATCTACTTTTTACTCAGGAGAGATGTAGGTACTATTCCCGTGGGATAGATATGTTTTTTGTTTATCACAGAGTTACAATTTGATATGATTGTTGCAATGTGGTAGTTTGGGGGAGAATGATAAAGCTTACTTTTAAGGCTAGAATAATGCATAGTTCCCATGGGATGGCAAAACAAGTATATCTTACAGGAACCGTACGTTTAAAAAGTTTCGGTAAAGTTCGTGAAATAGAATTTTTACGCATTTTCTTCCACTTTTACACAATAACGAAAGAAATCTCTACAACGTGGAAATTAAAAAATTGACAATTTTTACTGGAAAATAAATATGAATTTCAATTTAACACCCGATAAAATTAATAATAAAATTCGTTAAAATATTTGAATTTTTTCATTGTTTATTGTCGAAGATATTAATTAGAAATATATATATATATTGCAGCGCTATAGGCCTTGTAGGCCTTTGGCTTCTATTTCCTTGACGAGTCCTTTCCATTTCTTCCTGTCCTTTGCCATTTCCCTCCAGCTGCTTCCTACTAGTTCCTCCACGTCAGCTTTCACGGCTTCAAACCACTTTTTCCTAGGTCGTCCTCTCCTTCTTTTCCCACCTCCACCCTCCAGCAGTACACTTTTTGCCCATCTTTTTTCTGGCAGCCGCATTACATGTCCCAGCCATCTAACTCGTTGTGCTCTTATTTTTTGGGTTATTTTGGGCCTATTGTATAACTCCATCACCTCTCTGTTTGTCCGCCTGCGCCGCAACTCCTCTGTCATTTTCACCCCTCCAAAAATCCTTCGTAACACCTTTCTTTCCCATATCTCCAGTTTAGCTTCATCTTCTTTTCTCAGAGTCCAGGTCTCGCACGCATACAGGACTGTTGGTCTTATGACGGTCTCATATAGCCTTATTTTTGCCGCTCTTGATAAATTTTTTGACCCCAGTACTGTGGTAAGTGCCCCCACTGCTCCGCTTGCCTTTAGAATCCTCTTCTCTATCTCCTCGTCTTCGCTTCCTCTATTTGTGACCACCACTCCCAGATACTCGAATTTGTTCACTTTCTCGACCTTGTATGCTTTTCCTTCTGCTCGGAACTCCACGGACTCATTCTCCTTTGCCACATCCACTCCCATTTCCATATACTTTGTTTTTTTCTCGTTTATGCGTAAGCCGTACTTTTGCGCTTCCATCTCGAATCCTCTGAATACCCTTTGCAGTTCCTTCCTTGACCTTGTTAGCAAGACTACATCATCGGCATATGCTATAGTTTGGTTCTTGTGATGTCGGATCAGTCCTGTCCTCTGGATTCCGCTTTTCCTCATGATCATATCCAGGACCAGATTGAAAAGGTCCGTGGACAGAGGATCTCCCTGTCTTAGACCTCTCTTGATGTTAAATTGTCTCGAGTAGCTTCCTTCCACCGCAATTCTATTGTTCGTACTGGACAGTGTCATTTTTATCAGACTTATTAGCTTTTGGGGTATTCTTAGTTCCTCCATCGTCTCATACAGCTTTCTACGTACTATGGAGTCATACGCCTGTTTGAAGTCAATGAAGAGCATATGTAGGCTCAGATCTTGTTCATAGCTTTCATTTTGGAGCATTTTAAGCGTGAACACTTGGTCTATTGTGGATCTTCCCCCTCTAAAACCTCCTTGATACTCTCCGATTATTTCTTTTTCGTACTTGTTAAGTCTTTTGCGTATTAGACTTGCTAAAATTTTGTACGTTGTGTCCAACAGCGCAATTCCTCTGTAGTTTTCGCAGAGCGTTTTGTCTCCTTTTTTAAAAATAGGGCATATAATGGCTCTACTCCATCCCTCCGGCATTTTCTCTTCTCGCCATATTTTTTTTAATAGATGATGCACTCTTTCGTGGAGTTTTTGTCCCCCTTCTTTAATAATTTCCGCCGGTATGCCATTCTCTCCTGCACTTTTGTTGTTTTTGAGTTTTTTTATTTCTTCTTTTATCTCTTCTATCGTTGGTTCTTCCATTTCTCGTTCATCTACTCTTGGTTGTTCTGTGTTTTCTTCCGTAGTAAGCTGTTGTGGGGCGTCTTCTTCCTCGTTCAATAAGTCTTCGAAGTACTGTGCCCATCTATTCAGTTTTCCATTTAGTTCCCCTATTAGTAGTCCATCCTTATCTCTACAGTAAATAGCTTTTGTCTTTCCAGTTTGTTTGGTTTTTTTTGTGTCTTGGTAAAAGTTCCTTAATTCCTTATTCACGAAGTGTTCTTCAATTGACTGTAATTGGTTTTGCAGTTTTTCTCTTTTTTTTGTCTGCAAATTTGTTTTACTGCTTTATTTTTTTCTTCGTAATTTTTCTTTGTCTCTTCCGTTATGTTTTTGTCCCTTTCTATCTTTGCTTTACTTCTAGCCTTTAAAGCATTTTTACAGTCCTCGTCGAACCAGTCGTTCTTCTTTATGGCTTCGGTCTTTCCTATACACCTGTTGGTAGCTTCTATCATGGCCATTTGAGTTTTAGCCCATTCTTCTTCTGCTGTTTCGTGCTTGGTATCTTTTCCTAGCCTTACTTCTATCTCTTTTTGCAATTGGTTTACCTTGCTCTCCGATTGTAGTCGCCATATATTGTATTGTTGCTTGTCTTGTTTTCTCCTTTTGTTTTCCGGTAGAGTCTGCTTAAACTTAGCTATTACTAGGATATGGTCGCTGTTTGCATCTGCTCCTCTGTAGCTTTTACAGTTTATAATATCCCCGAAATGTTTGCTCTCAATCAATACGTGGTCGATCTGGTTTTTTACTTTTCCATTTGGTGCGATCCAAGTTTCTTTGTGTATATTCTTCCGTTCAAAATGCGTACTGGCTATCTTCATTTTATTCTCCGTAAAAATGATATAGATTATTTCTCATACCGGAGTAATGAACGGTTCCCATGGGATAGTAAAACAAGCATGTATTCTATAGGAACCGAGTATTTAAAAGTAGTTTCGTTAAAATCCACGAAGTAGAGTCTTAACTCATTTTACTTAAGAAGATTTGATCTACTTTTTACTCAGGAGAGATGTAGGTACTATTCCCGTGGGATAGATATGTTTTTTGTTTATCACAGAGTTACAATTTGATATGATTGTTGCAATGTGGTAGTTTGGGGGAGAATGATAAAGCTTACTTTTAAGGCTAGAATAATGCATAGTTCCCATGGGATGGCAAAACAAGTATATCTTACAGGAACCGTACGTTTAAAAAGTTTCGGTAAAGTTCGTGAAATAGAATTTTTACGCATTTTCTTCCACTTTTACACAATAACGAAAGAAATCTCTACAACGTGGAAATTAAAAAATTGACAATTTTTACTGGAAAATAAATATGAATTTCAATTTAACACCCGATAAAATTAATAATAAAATTCGTTAAAATATTTGAATTTTTTCATTGTTTATTGTCGAAGATATTAATTAGAAATAAACGTATTAAAATAATAAACTAAATATTTCAAATTTTAACAGTTACTTAACGGAACGAATTTTAATGAAGTTTTGCTAAAGATCCTGTAGGATAGCTACTAATCTATTCTTTTAAGGGAACATCCATTAATTACGTGAGGCGTTCAGGGACCGATGGGGTTGAGCGAATCTCATCTATTCTTACTTTGAGGAAAGGGAAGGTCTCCCAAATATCACGTATTTTTTTGTTTTGAAAAATATCACATTAGATTGCGGGTTGGGGGAATGATATATGCCAAATCTCATGACATCTTACCAGAGGGGAGAGGATGGGATTTCAAAAATCGCAAAAAACTAATATTAACGAATGCCCCCTAAAATAGCTGTAGGGTTTTAACATTTTTTCGGGTCTTTTGATGATAATTGATCACGTTGTTTTTTTTGGCAGTAAAATTGATTAAATTTATTTTAGGTTTCGATGGACGTTGGATAATAGCTCATAAATAAAATAATATACGCTCAATAAAATAAATAATATGTATCATTAATATCAATAACATAAATAATTAACATAATAACAATAAATCATATATAATTATATCTGAAAATTGACCAGTTATAATCATATATAATTATATATGGTTAGACAAAAATATTTTTTCCGGACAATCAATTACTACAAGTAAAAGCACATTTTTCGAGAGTATTATTATAAAAACTAAATAAAATAAAATAAAATAAAAACACCAAGTATAGCGATAACTAAAAGATATTACAATATGAATGAATGTCCGACAAAAAATATTTTTGTCTAATCATATATGATCATATATAAACAGATCTGCAATTTACACAGGTATGATAATATATAATTATATATGATTAAACAAAAACATTTTTTCCGGGTCTTTTGTTGATAATTGCTAACGTTGTTTTTTATGATAGTAAAATTGATTAAATTTTTTATAGATTTCGATGGACGTTGGAAAATAGCTCAATATTTCGCGAAAAATTTTTACGCTCCTATCATTGTAACGGGTGAAATTATTGACGATACTCTATTAGTTTATGTCGTTAGCGATGAAATTACAAATCGAAAGAATTTAACGTTACGAGTCGCAGTGCATCAATGGTCGGAATTTTCTCCAGTTTTCCTCAGCAACACCCAAGTTAACATAGTAGGAAAACGTCCAGTACATTTAAGTGAAAATAAAATAATTTTTTTTTTACTTCTTAGAATGGGCTATTTTCAAATGTGGTCTTCGAGAGGAGTGTTAAATTTATGTTTAAGAAGTCTGACTGCGATAAGTATAAATGTTTCATTTATATGTCATTGTTGGAATATGCAAGTGGAAAGGTTGTGGAGTTCAGTTACGATGCAGCTCGAGTCGCTCCTGATAATTATATTCTTCCCGTTCCGATTAGAAATGCTGTTGGCCTCCGAAGTGGAATAATTACTGTAAGATTTTTTTTTTATTTGTGATTATTTCATATTAAATCTTAAAATCTGAAAACTTTATTGTGTAATTAGCGTCATATTTTGGTGAGTTAAGGGGCTGTACTTAAATATTGTAATGTGTTTTCAAAGAAATTTTTGTGCAAATCCCCATCCTCTAAATAATTACGAAATCTGTGCATTTTTTTCGTACAGACATGGAAAACTTCATAGTAAAACTGAAAATGTCAGGGGGCCTTATTATTGAATTCCTTGTTAATTTTATAACAAATTTTAGCAATTCTGGGAGAATGATAGGGAGAATTTGCCCCTCGCTCACTACTGAGGTTTTACAGCTGGGAAGGAACCAACTCAGAACAGTAACGGGACAGATAGCCGGACACTGTAGACTGAGAAAGCATCTGCAGACTATTGGGCTGTCTCAATAAGACAACGAACTCAATTGGGGATGGGGAGGAAAACGTGACCCATGTAATTTTTGAATGCAAAGCCCTCAAAAAATAGCGACACCTGTATGGGATAAATGACGCCCAAACGGGAGAAATCGCGCAAAAAGCTTAACACAGAGACTGCTGTTGTAAGGCAAAATGCTGAACCTGGAATAAGCAAGAATTCTTGTACAACAGGGATTCATGAGCAAAACAGGAGCCTAATTCTACAGTGCAGGGGAAACGAACAATAACTCGATTTTTTGCTAGCAGGGGAAAAATAGCAAATCTGGGGGACTAAAAATGGATAGGTTACTTAGTGGTGTGGTTGACTGATAGTTGCTCTATACGCCAGTGATTCTGGGATCGAATCCTAATGAAAAGCCAAGAGTTTTTTTATGGGTTTTCGGGTCGTTAATGACTATAGTAGTTGTTGCGACCTTAAATTTAAAAAAAAATGGATAGATAGATTAAGAAAGGGAATATTATAGCGTAAGACAGACCTACAAGAAACCCGCTATCCTAGAGATAGCATCAATAGTTACATTTTCGAAGGTTAAAAAGCCGATTTTAAATTTACATTATCACTATGGTCACTATTGAATCACCATGATCACTTCCATGATCTAATGCTATTATTATTTTCTAACCGACTTCAAAAAAAGGAGGAGGTTCTCAATTCGAATGTAGAGTATTTTTTTTTAATGTTTGTTACCTCAGAACTTTCGACTGGGTGAACCGATTTTGATGATTATTTTTTTTATTTGAAAACTAGTGCTTCCTGTGTGTTATCATTTTTAGTTTAAGAAAATTGTTCACTTTTTTGAGGTTGAAAACTAAGGGATGAAATATTGATTTATTATTGGATAGCTCGATTATGATAATTCTTTTTTTCTTTTTTTGTAGAACATAATTTTAAATTAATCTCATTTCCATTTTTATAAAAAACTCCACTCATAAGGGGTTAAAAATTAGGGATGAAATTGTAAATGTTTTTTGGCTAACCCGATTTTGATATTTTTTTTTCTATTACGTACCTCGTACCTACCTTCAAATTGTTCACATTTCAATTTGAATAAAAAAATCTACCCCCTAAGGATGAAAATAGGGGATGAAATAGTGACGTTTGACTAAATCATCGGATTTTGATGATTTTTTTTCTATTGTAAAGAGTATTTCACTTATTTCTTTCTATACATTTAAAAGCAAAAAATTTCAACCCTTAAGAGCAACAGGGGATGAAGTAGTAACTTTTAACATTTAACGACGCTGCCTCATATGAACAGCGCGTTTAGTAGGTTTACCCATATTCAAAGAAATAAAATCAGCTATCAAACTTCAAATCACTAAAAATCGAGAAATAAATAAAAATTATAACAAATGAAAAACCGACTTCAAAATAAATAAAAAAAACTTAAACAAAGAAATGCACTAAAAAGTAAAAAAATAATTGCGTATCCTTGCAGTGTTTACAACTTACTAGTTATAAGGATGATATAATGTACAACTATTGTTATTTTTGGAGTTGGTGTCAGCCAAGGAAATAAATATTAATGTTCATTTGTTAAAAGGTTTAGTTGGTAATTGGTATTTTGTAGTTTAAAGGTCGCTAGATATTGTTACAGTTTGAGTATATTGTATAAAAGTTCATTTGAAAAATACATTTCATAAGGTATTCTCGGTTATTGCTCAGTAGGT
Source organism: Sisyra nigra (assembly GCA_958496155.1). Lineage (NCBI taxonomy): Eukaryota > Metazoa > Arthropoda > Insecta > Neuroptera > Sisyridae > Sisyra > Sisyra nigra. Next base: position 9,341,858 of record OY292313.1, on the reverse strand, counting down.
ACCAATACAGTCGTATTTCCTTGACTGACACCAGCTCCAAAAATAACAATAGTTGTACATTATATCATCTTAATAATTAGTAAGTGGTAGACACTGCAAGGATACGCATTTTTTTGTTACTTTTTAGTGCAATTTTTGTTTAAAATTTTTTATTTTATTTTGTTATTTTATATTTTTAATAATTTCATTGTTTTTAGAAACGTGTATTGATGACAAGTGTTGATAAAAAAACACTGACGATCGAGTTACAAACGCCGACAATTGCAGCGTTCGTCTGGTTAAGATCCTCGTTTGCGGGACACTTCAGTGACAATGGTTTCATGATGGTCACCCCGACCAAAAGGATTACGTTCAAATCCCAACATTCCATCAATAAACGGTCGTTTGAAGAATCTCTATTGGTCGTCTCGACCGGATATTTAAACAATTGCTAAATTTGTATATCTATATTTAATTTCTTATATTTATTATCAAATAAAACAATGATTATAATTGTTCAGTCGTGTTATCAGAACGAGTGGAAAATTTCTTCGCCACTTTCTCTCGGCAACTTCCTTGATTTTCACGGCTTTCAATTATGAAATATCAAGACACAAAGTGATTACGCTGAAAAGTATCTTGAATCTTGCTCACCTACATGTATCGTGTACCTTTATATTAATTACATCACCAACATGTTACAGAATCTCTGACACAAGATTTGCCATGGTTCATTTCCAATCGCATAATATACCGGAATCTCATAACGATATATCATTAGTAAATTTGCCTCTTCATCTCCTGCTTCGTAAATTTTAAACTCATTTCCTAGAAGCGAGAAATATCCGGATCGAATTTAATAACTTAATTTTACGAGTAACCGGTAAAAATTTAGTATGTGAATTGCATCAAGCATATGATTGAACGAGATTAATAGTTTATCAATTTTTCTCCAATTAATTAACTAGATGTTATTATTATATACGGACGCGAGTTGCGTTTGAAAATGTGGAAAAAGACTTTCTCTAATCTCTCGGATATGTTAATACGCGTTAAAAATGAATTTGTCCGAAGAAATGTTTTCGTCAAAAAGATTTTATTGCACTAGATTATTTGTTAGTGAATATTATAACTTAATCTGGGACAGTTGGAAAAAAAATTTATGAGGGTGGTGAATATTTTAGGGAACTATATTATTATTTTCGTGATAAAAAAAGCCTTTTAGGTAGATTTTGCCAAAAAAAAAAAAAAAAAAAAAAATTGCCCGACTGTTCCTTGTATATTATAGGCTTTTATAACTTGTCCATTTTACTTATATTATAAACGTGAAAGTTTGTAAGAATGGATGTTTGTTGCTCTTTCACTCAAAAAGTACTGAATGGATCTGGCTGAAAGATATAGATTATAATCCGGTTTAACATATAGTATACTTTATATTCAGAAAAAATGGACGGTTCCCGTGGGATAGATATTTTTTTGTTTTTTACAGAGTAAAAGATTAACTTTCTTTTTAGTAATGTGGTAGTTTAGGGGCCAGAAAATAATATAGATTACTTCTCATACCGGAATAATAAACGGTTCCCATGGGATAGCAAAACAAGTATGCATTCTATAAGAACCATGTATTTAAAAGCAGTTTCATTAAAATCAACGAAATAGAGTTTTAACTCATTTACCTTAAGAAGATTTGATCTATTTTTTACTCAGGAGAGATGTACTATTCCCGTGGGATAGATATGTTTTTTGTTTATCACAGAGTTAAAGATTGATATGATTTTTGCAATGTGGTAGTTTGGGGGAGAATGATAAAGCTTACTTTTAAGGCTAGAATAATGCATGGTTTCCATGGGATGGCAAAACAATTATATCCTATAGGAACCGTACATTCAAAAAGTTTCGGTGAAGTTCGTGAAATAGAATTTTGATGCATTTTCTTCCAATTTTATACAATAACGAAAGAAATCTCTAAATTTTGAAATTAAAAAATTGATAATTTTTACTGGAAAATAAATATGAATTTCAATTTAACACCCGATAAAATTAATAATAAAATTCTTTAAAATATTTGAATTTTTTCATTGTTCATTGTCGAAGATATAAATTAGAAATAAACATATTAAAATAATAAACTAAAATTTTCAAAATTTAACAATTGCTTAACGGAACGAATTTTAATGAAGTTTTGCTAAAGATCCTGTAGGATAGCTACTAATATATTCTTTTAAGGGGACATCCATTAATTACGTGAGGCGTTCAGGGGCCGATGGGGTCGAGCCGAATCTTATCTAATCTTACTTTGGGGAAAGGGAAGGATCTCCCAAATATCACGTATTTTTTTGTTTAGAAAAATATCACATTAGATTGCGGGTTGGGGGAATGATATATGCCAAATCTCATGACATCTTACCAGAGGGGAGAGGATGGGATTTCAAAAATCGCAAAAAAACTCCTCGCGCAATTTATGAATGCCCCCTAAAATAGCTGAACGGTTTTAAATGACATTTGGTATGAAATATTTTCAAGTCCTAAAGGAAGGAATACAGGTAGTTTTTTACTAAAAATCGTATAGAAGCTGATGTGAGACAGCTAACATCTCTTTTTTGAAAAGTAGTTTTACGAATTTTGATGAACTTTCTTTGGATCTAAAGTCTGAAAGTATTCTTTTTCTGTCAAAATAGATTAATTTTTATATTTCGCTATGAACGTAGGGAATCTTTTAATCAATCGGTTAAACTTAGATACACTCAGCGAAGCGAGCGGGTATCAGCTTGTTAATAATAAATGCACTTAATAATTGACATGAAGATCTTTTAAAGTAGCATATAATAATTTAGCGTTGATATAAATATAAATTGTGAGAACTGATGTTGCGATTACGTGCAAGTAGGTACGTTAAGTTTATTATGGCATTCGACGTTGAGTTTTATAACTCATGCAATCGAAGCCATTCAGGTTTATTTCTCTTTTTTATTTTCTTTCTATGTGTTGTATTATTGTTATCTTAATATGTTTATGTGTGTATAATAATTATAATTTCGTTGAAGAGAAAGGAACGAGCGGAGCCCGCATGCAACGCCTAGCTAAAATCATCATTAACCAGATGTTAGCGATTTTTATTATTTCTCTTTCATTTCTCCACACTATAACGTGCAAATAAGGAAATTTAACACATTGAATTTCTATTTTTTATTTATTAATTGATATAGAAGTCATCGTCTTCAAATGATTCAATGTTCTTTTCAATTCGTTGATTTAATTGTACTATATACGAATAGGAGTCATCTTTAAAAAGACTTTTGATATGCCAAAATAAAAAATGGCAAATAAATTAAAAATATATTAAAAAATAAAATGATACAACCAACAACAAGTCCATCACAGTCCATCAAAAAGTTTGGGGAATCCCTATTTGGGAGTAGCCAAAAGTTTGGGAAACCCACATTTGGAGACTTTGCAAAAGTCAGAGGATGCAATTTTATTACTTTCTTTTACTACTATATACTTAGATAGTAAAGAAAGTAGTGTAGTCGGGTCAAAATTTCGAATTCGAGCTTTTACCGGAAATACATGTTTTGAGGTCCCCTGAGTCTAAAAAAGTGTTTTTTTGAAACATGTCTGTGTGCGACAGCCATATCGTATCGAAAGCTTTATCTAAATTTCACCAAACTTGGTATTTGACCTCCCTATTATATCTAGTTGTGCCGCGAAGCTTTTGGTTGAAATCGGGTAGCCGAAAACTCCATTTTATTCTAGGGGTTTTAAGCTTTTTCAATTTTTTTCGAAAACAGCTTCAACGATTTTCTTTAAACTTTCTATAGTTCTTAGACTCATTAGTGGCGACAACTTTTTATTGAAACTTTTTTCTGGGAAAATTCGAATAAGGACGGTTCTGGGGTGAAGGTTGGGAACTCGTATATGCTATAAGAACAATGTACATACAGGTTGTATGCATATTGTTCTGTTTATATACATGCTTATAAAGTGCTATATTTCATCTATTTTAAACCAACAGCGAGTTTCGCTGATAAATGATATTTTAACTATTCATCGCACAGAAAATTTATAAGAACACTTTTTGTTGCAAATTAAATTGTCTACAACTTTGCTCCGGCAACTTTTAGTCGTGGACCCAAAAATAACAACGTTCTTATCAAGAATAGATTAAATTTCAAGAACAAACTGTCTTTTAATTGTCATAACTTTTTTTTTTGGTCATTTTATAAAAAAATAATATCAGATCATTTTGATGGAGGAATTTTTACGAATACTTTTTATTCTATGCTTTTCAATTTTATATATCCAATGTATTTTATGAATCCAATGTACCAAGGCTCGCTTTTATCTTTAGTTTTGTCTTTCAAATGTTTCTTTATCTTCTTCTTTTTCTTATCTAATGCCCACTCTTGACATTTCTGACATCCGGTGCCGCGCCGCGTCGTCCGGTAAAGGTTTGAGAATAGTTGGTTTTGGTTGTTTTGTTTATCTCCCTGACGCCTGCAAGTGTAGGACAGTTGCCAAGATGCATGGCGTTCATAGGTTCTCCATTGCAGAAGGAGTAGATTGGAGTTGGTAGGATGCTAATATGGTGAAAGTACTCGCATAGTCGTGTCCCGTGGTCGTGTCCCGGAAAACTGCGACTGACACCTAGCGGGGAAGAAGTCGTAGAATAGGGAATTCCTTTAAAGATTCCCATTTTTTTACTTGTGCTTCTTTATTTTAAGTGTTATAGGAATGCCACTTAATAGAGCTTGTTATGCGGATTTGAGCTGATATTAAGGGCATAAAAGTTGGCGGTTTATTTAGAGAGGTGCCAGACTTAGCGAGGACGTCTGATTTTTCATTTCACAAGTTACCAACATGACTGACAATCCATTAAGTAATGGCAAGTGCCAATCTGCCTGTTTTAGCGAGACTGTCCAAGGCGGTTTGACATTTGTTAGTTCGGACGCAATTGGCGGGGGATCCGGACAATTGGGCGGGTGATAACTGGGTGGGTGACAATTAGGCGGGTGACATTTGGGCGGGTGACAACTGGGCGGGTGACAACATAAAATTGTTTTCATCACATTTTGTGAGTTTCATCGTCGTTGAAATTTCTTACAAAATTAAATTGCTTGTTGTTTGCCTTCTTATGGCGCGTTTTTTGGAAACTGAGCGCGGTGGCCGAAAACTGCTTTACGATGGTTATGCTTATGTAAAAGAAGCAGAGAATACATTAAAAACACACTGGAAATGTGAAAAGAAACGAATTTGCAAAGCTCGCTTGCATACAATTTTGAATCCGATGCCCGGTGCTGATGTAGAAATACGTTCAGAACATACTCATCCTCCTGATCCGACTTTGTATGAGGTAATTAGCGTCGTTAATGTCGCCAAAAATCGAGCACGTACAACGCGTGAAGCAACCAGTGAAATTGTCACTGTCGCGTTCATTTCAGTGTCTCCTGCTGCTGCAGCTCAAATGCCTACACAGTCGACGTTGCAAAGATTTATTCGTCGGCAAAGAACTGTTGCTGGAGTTTTCGGCCATTCATTCCAATGACATAAAGTATTACATTAAAAAACAATCCAAGTCAAAAAGTGAAATGAATAAAATAGTGCCACCCAATTGTCACCCGCCCAATTGTCACCGACCCAATTGGCGGGGTAGTTAGTTAAAAGTACTGCTATTGTAGCTTAAGAAGACTAACTTTACTTCCCATCAAAACAGCTTAGAGGTCCTCCAACTGCAGCGCATCCTTCAAATATATCGCTATAGTAACCAGCACCAATATTTCCGGATCCTAGGATCTGTATAGATTGCAGGAACTCTGACCATGGGTACATGGAGTGAATGATTTCTAGAGAGGATTTCCTGCTTCTTCTAGTTTTATTTCGTTTAATTTTTTCTTCATTTAACATTTCAACTATCAACTGGTAGCCATTTTTAACAATTAAAAAACCAAATTTTTGCAATTAAATTGACTCAATAAAAATGGTAATAAATTTCAAAAAATAAGTCGTTGACACGACCATCGCCAATCGAAACTTGTTGCGAGTTGGAAAATTTCAAGTGTAATTGTTGCCAAGAACTTGGCGTATGAGACTTTCTTCCGCACCTCGTGGCCAATCATAATAAACAATTATTGATTGAATTGAACGAGTTTGTCTTCACATTTCATTCACGTTTTGCGTTACTTTTAACAATTTCCGTATTAATGCGTGAAAACATTGGCAAGTTTCCATCTTACATGAAATGCACCGGGTGCTAGGCGCTGCTCTTCGTGTCACTCTTAAACGATTTATATTTAGAGAAATTGTATCCGTACACTTTTACTCCATGTGTTTATGGAGGATCTAACGAGATGTAGATTCTTAGGAAAAGTTTTAGTTTTTTAGTTTTTGTTAAGAAAATTAATTTCCTCAAAGAAAATTTACTGAAAAAAATTCTTTTTTTTGAGTTCTATTTACATAAGTACATAAGTAGTTACTATTGTACTATGGTAGATATTATTAATATATGTATAAAAAAATCCTTCGACTTCTCTAAAAATTTTTTGAAAGATTTTTAATTAGTTCTTTTTTTTTTTTTTATAAAAATAAATTCCAAATTTACGCTTTCAAACACTAAATTATTAGGATCTGTTTTTTTTTTCGAAAGCGAATAATTTCAACGTCATTAATTACTTTTTTTTTCCTCTCTTCTCTTCGCCATATGATATGAGCACGCTGTATAAATAAATATTTTAATCGATATATCGAAGAAAAAGTTTTCTATCCATCATGAATTTTGATTTGAAACCAAAAGTGAAACAGAGCGCACCAACCGTCTCTCGGCACATATATACGATTATATTATGTATTTACCTTTTTCATACATCGGGAGGAAATGGCAAAATGTCTGCATACTGTCGAGTCTTTGATGGTATATATAAAGCATCACCACTTGCAACGAATTCATTAACATCGTGGATTCACCAGTGTTTATTTTTAAAATATCCAACAATATGAAGTGCATTGTTGTAAGTAGATGGATTGTTGTGTATTTCAAGTGCAGTGTTGTTTCAATGTGGATTTTCTTTGTCTCCTCTTTCAGATTGTTACGGTTGTGTTGGGATCGATGCTGTACGAAACCGAAGCGGCATTTGTACGATCAAAACGTGGCGTTTCCGAGCATCATCATGGAGCTACATCCTATCAGAATGTCCATATAGACAATTTCCATCCAGTGCCGGTGTATTCAAAGCATGGTCATCATGAAGAGGCGTCCAACAAGCATCGAATTGGTTCCGTGGAACATAACGTGCATGTATCCCATGGACATGGAAAGCACGATCCAGGACATGCGACCGTCAGTGGTAATATTGAAGGACACGGTCACGAGGGCAATCACGAAAATTTGGCAATTGGAGGCGGCCTCGGGGAATATCACCACCACGAATTTGGCAGTGACGAGGCTCTTTCTGGTGAACAAGGACTCGGTGAATATGGACATGGAGGAGATACTTCCAGTCATTACGAGTTAGAAGGACATCAAGGACATGAAGCTTCCCAGGAATATGAAGGTGGTAGTGAAGGGTACGAAGGATATGGTGGACACGAAGGCTACTCTCATTAATATATCATATAATATATCTTCAACATAAAACAGTATTCAATTCGTTAAAAGTGATATTTCTCTAATTATTATATTGTTGGATTTTAACAAATTTAAATGTAAAAGATCTCAAGTTACTATAAAAGTTTAAATAAAGAAAATGTTAAAATATAAAACTTGACTATTTGAATGAAAAACTTCTTTTCGGGAAATGAATCTTCATTATTCAAAATGTTCAAATGTTTTTTCTAAATTTAATTTAAAAAAATTTTTCCACCAAGATACCAAGAAAAATCCGATGGTAGAGAATTTTTTTGCGATCACCAAAGAAAAATCTGTTAAAATCATTTAAGAACTTGGCCAATTGTGCCTTTCAAACGCCTTTCATGTGGATATAAATTTCCAAGGTATGGGTTACAGAATGGGACTAAATGCGAAATTTTCGATGCATGAGCATTGGCAATCATCCCCAATCGAAAAATTGGAACCTTAAAATTTGTCGATTTTTCACAGAAATCACTAAACTATAGTCCACCGAATATTTTGGACGAAAAAATTTTTTCGCACGGATTTCGTTGAAACTTTGTACAATCGTTGTGGGCCTCTAAGTGGTTGATAATCGAATGTTAAATTATTTTAGTATGTAACTTGACAAATTGTGCATTCCAAAAGTCTTTCGTTGGATTTTAAATTGCAATAAAATTGCTTACAGAAGTGATGTAAATGCGAAATTTTAGAGATATTAGAAATTTTCAATGTTCAGATTTCGATGAGCACAATCGTTTTATACACAATCATGTTATACGTAACTGTAATATGAGTTGTCTATGCAAAGCACACAATGCTTAATAAAAATCAGCAACGACAACTTTCCAGATCTTACTCTCAACTATTTCATTTTGATAGTTTAATCACGAAAATCAATTATAGTAGTAAGTATACCCTTTTAACTAGAAATAATTTAACTGCATTTAAAAGATAATAATTATTATATTTTAATTATTCTCTTAAAATTAAATAACACCTTACATTCCTATTTATTTACCTATTATATGTATACGAAATTAAAGTTTAATAAATATTAAATATGTTGATTTTTTTTTCTAGAACTACCCCTATTTATTTTTCAGATATTCCACCTCCCGGAATATTCAAAATTTTCGATGTTTAGAAAAATTCAGATTTTGATGAGCACAATCATACCATAAACAATCATGTTATACATGACTGTTGTGTGGGTTGTCTATACAAAGCTTAATAAGAATTGATAAATTCGACAATTACGGTTATCTCGGAAAGGACAAAATATTTAAAAAATTGGCACCGACAACTTTTCCGATCTTACTTTCGACTATTTATATTCTGAGTTTCGTAGTGAAAATCAATTTGGAAGTCTCGACTGAACTTTTTTTGGGCACAAGTTTGAAATTATATTAACAGCTTCAACCGAAATCATTTTTTTTGGTGAATAAAAACAAGTTTATATAGAAGTTTCCTCGAAGTTTTTGTATGTTCTCTTATAGCCTAGTGGATAGAGACGTCGACAGCCAAGCAGATGGCCCACGGTTCGATTCCAGCACACATCTAAACACATCGAATTTTTTTCTTATGTTAATGTATTTCTATATTTATTACAGCTTAAATGTTCATTAATTAATGTACGTTTGAATTTTCCAGTTATCCTTTGATTTAATTCGATCCTTCGATCGTTCAAGTCCTTCGTTGCTTGAACGGTCGATGGATTGAGGTTCCGTTTTCTTTTTTCTCATTATGGAAATTGATTTTATCAATGCATTAATTTGATTACGGAAATTTAAATAGCTTGTTTTTAAAATAAAAATTTGGTCGGAGAATTTTGGTAGTAAATTTTCCAATTTTCACTTTTGGGAAAGCGAGGTTTGAATCGTGCTTTAATTTCCAGCCGATCCCCAAATTTTAGTTTAAAATTTTTCATTTTTTTGATGCGGCGCCGCATCAAAACCGCACCAAAATCTGAAATATTCCTGAAAAAGTGGCAAAATTGCCACTTTTTGCAACTTTAACTTCGAATATCTCGTTAACTATCGATCGTACGTTAACGTTCGTAGCATCATTGGATTCAGCGTGAATTACTCTATCGATCGACACTAAGAAAGTCCTGGAAAAGCTTAAGGGGGAGATTTTAATTTTTTGATTTTTGAGATTTTTCAAATCAATGATCAGATGCACGTCGATTTTAAAGCGGTCACCGCAGATGGTATATTGAGACTTCTATGGCTCCAATCGCAATGAAACTCGGAATATAGATAAAGGATGATAAAATCGGAAAAGTTGTCTTAACCGATTTTCCAAATTTTTCGTCCTTGCCGAGATAATCGTAATTTTCAATTTCACTAAAGAAACTATTGTAAATCAAAAAACAACGTAATAAATTTTCCACTATTCTTTATAAAATAAACATGAATCGATAGAGTATTAATTATAGAACGTTTTTCAAAAAGAAAATTCGAAATTAATCTTCAAATAACGCCGTAAATCAAGAAAAAAAATTCGCTATATGTCATATGGGCGATGCTAGTACCTGACAGTAACGAACTTTAAGTTCTGAACTAATCGGGATAATCGGGAACTATTCGGAATTTTTGTTGGGAACAGAATTATTTGTGTTCCTTTTAACATTTC